>CAMRHE010000009.1:1200000-1595000 GCA_947044405.1 Leptodactylus fallax | reverse complement strand
ATAATATTAGTGTTTCATAATAATATAAGGAACATATCAGTTCATCAAGATAACATGGATAGTATTTCCACCATAACAGGGTCAACGGTTAGCCACAGCAATTGAACCCAGTGTATAAAGAATACATTTTTCTAAGACAGAGTATGGCTGTGTTTCAACTCTCTTACATGCACCTTCCACAGCCCGTGTTCACCGTGTTCCCTCCTTCTTCATTCTGTAGTCCTTCTCCTGTACCATTCCCTCTGCAAAGCAGGAATGGTTATGGACTTTCTGTGCCAACTCCCTTGAAGAAGAGCCAACCATAGACATAAATCTTATTAGAAATCCAGCCCAGTGTATGACTACAGTAAGAAATAACCATTTCATACATTTTAATACCCTGTTAGGAAACCAGCTTATTTTTGCTTTGTCTTTTGTGCAATTCTAATATAGCATAGATGTCAAGGACAACCAAACTGTACACCACATAAAGCACAATGCAGGAATAGCAGTGATAGAGTTCTCGGCCAATAATACAACAAAGATAGGGCAAAGTACCCAGGTTAAGTATTATACAATTAATGTATCCTTCATGAACACGTTAGAAGCACTACTGTAAAAGTTTACAACTATATCTGCCAATAAATCCCATTTTTCTTGGCCTAATGCTCATTTTACTCATGGAAAAACACAAATGTTTGAGAACATCGGGAAATAGCACTTTTTTTGTGTGTAAAAGGTAATTATATAAGTCACAGTGTTTGCAATGAAGTACATTTTCTGATCTATAACCATTACTTTGCATTGTGGTTCGTACAATAATACTTATGTGACCCTTCAAAAGCACTTTTACTTGTTTTTCTTTTTAGATTTTATTTGTTCCAAGGTCAGGTTGTGACATACAAATGTCTGTTTTCTCTGCTGTTTATTATCTCTTGTCCATATATTCAAACACTTGTTATTTATTATTGTATTTGTAACACTCTTTTCAGTTCTGCTTTGTAGTGTTGTTCGAGATCACTTTGAATTGAAATCCCAAAGCAGCTTTAAGTTGAATTTTGAATGCACTGCCAATTCTGAAGCATTCACAGCATATTCAAAAGCGGAAAGCAATTATGCTTGCAAAATGTTGGTATACAATTAAGTAATCTATGTGCCAAGAATGATATTGTTGGAGCATAACAACAGTTGTTTTTCATATGCTTTAAAATATGAGCATAATTCTGTTCTCAACATAGAAGCCGAAGATCCATTCGGAGAGTGAGTACAGGCAAAAATAGTGACAATTTATTTTAGCAGAGCCAAAAAAATGAATGTGATATTTTTTGTTATATGAAAAAAAAAAATAGGTTACTATACAATGTTAAAGGGCGAAATACACCAATGGCCACTGGCATGTTAGTACCGCCATGATGATCGCGAAGTACAGAGCTGCAGCTTTGTTTACTGGGGGATTTCTGGATGGGGCCCTGAGTACTCTGGCAAGTAATGTAGATGGAGGCTTTATATGACTGGTCCAGTCTCTGGCAAATGCTTGTATAGAGGGCACTGTCTGCCAGACACGATCAAGAATAGTACTTTATGGCAGGCACGGAGCGCAGCTTGGGCACATTCTTTCAAAGGTACTCTTTAGGTTCACTACAATGAGCACATTGGTGTGCATGCTTATGTGCTGCCAGAGAAGGTGTGAATGTGCAGTAACAGCAAGGAGCCAACAAAGCAATGTTCATAGCTTGCATTGCAAGCCTACATTATGGATCAGATGAAAAAGACAAGAAAATGGCTACAAATAAATAAGACATTGACCTCGCATCATTGGATTTTATTGTTGTGTCTCTGATCAAAGGCATAACTTGAAACTCCTGGGTTATAATGCAACAATGCTGTAAGAGGAGTCCCAAATGTCAAGTGCTCTTTATATGCTGGTGCCTTCCTTTGTGACAGAGGTGCCCCATGTGCAACTACTATTACTGCACCAGCCAAAGTTATACTACTGCAGCTGACTGTGCCTGATCAGTATTGTATACTGTCTGGCCTGGGTAATACACAGTATGAGTATTAGCTGTAAATAAATGTTACTTAGCCATAGCATGGCCATATTGTTCAGTTAGATTATAATGATAACATTTATTTAGTTTATGGTTAGAAATCCAATTTGGTCTGAATTTCCCTAAAACTTCAGATTCTGATGAATACAAAACTTTTGGGATTCATTTCAGACAAGCTGATCAAAAGAGCAGCATTACTGCTTCAATGACCAAAAGTAACCTCCTGGACCATATGATCTAAACCAGCCAATGACAATGTAATCACATAGTCGGGGCAGGCATAGATTTTGTACAACCTGTGCAGTTGCAGAGAGGCAAGAGGGTCCTATCACCTTGACAGCAGCTTCCTACTGTCTATTAGATTGTAGGTTAATACCTAAGCTAATAGAATTAATGGCTTATGATTACTGGTGTAGTGTTAGAGAGACCTAAGGGAGGGCTCTATTCTGAGATATTGGAAATCAAGGGGCCCATGACCGTTCTTGTATAGTAACTCCCAGCTGTCTGTGTCTGCCCCTGCACACAATGACAATAATATTGAATGGGAAATAGTCATTCATTGGCTGGTTTAGATCGGTAACTCAGCCAATAACTGAAAGGCCAAAACAGTTCAATAAATGACTTTTCAATCGAGCCCCTTTTGATTTGGACCAAATTGAATATGACTGTTGATCTGACTCAAAATGAATTTTGAGAGATCGATTCATCTCTAAGTATGGTGGCATTATTCGTAAAGGATATGCTGGTAATATTTGGTCATTGTTTGGTGGTATTATTTAGTCAATATATAGTGGTATCTATTAGTCATGGTTTGACAATATTGTTTCATTACGCATTAAGCAAGTTAAGAGAAATCATAAGTCAATTAGCTGAAATAATGTAATCTTATGCAAGACAACTTTTTGTATTTTTTTGCTAAATTCTCTGGATATACTCCTGACTATATTTCCAGCTTCACATAAGTTAGAAACGTTTGTACAGTTTCACATGTTTATGGTTTTGTTATAACCACAGAAACTGTTAATGCTTAAACCTAGAACTATGTTATAGAACTAGAGATGACAGGCATACATTCTCCACCGAAATATAGTATATTAAGTATATTATACAAATCTTAGTATAGCCATTTGTGTGACAGTCACTTGATCATTAAAACATGATCCTATATCTCTCTGTTGTATATTCGTTCAAAACTGATGTTCTTAAAATTTTTAGAAATGTATGTAAGAAAATGTGTATTATTGATGCAGCTTTCATGGAAAAACATGTTTTGTGGTCATCTTTAGAAACATAATTTTTGAATTTATTTCTATATTTCTATAAAAATCACTGATTTATTAGTGTAATATATTGTCTTAGTAATCTGAAGTAATGTATTGTATGAATCAAGACTGACAGTGATCAAGACTTAGACAAATAATGATCAGTTAAGTAGTCGGCTACAAGCAATGAGCATTGTAAGAAGCCTTTCATAAAGTTCATCATGAGATGAGTTTCTCACCTATCTCTTTAGCTCAGGGCTACCATTTCCTGATTTTTAACACCCTTGTCAACACAGCCATCATGTTGCATAGTGTTAACTGAGCAATGACTGCAGAAGAAGACTTTTTATTCCTATCCTGTCAGTATGTACAATAACCACCACCTGTCACAGCTACTCGTGAGAGGGTGGTGGACTTATGCCATCTTTCTTTGTCATGTAGTCATTTTGTATCAATAGGAGATGTAAAATAGTAACATAAAAAGTGAACAAAACTAAATGAACATTTTGATCTTTTTTTTCCCAAGAATATTAAGCAGATAAGACACCCTGCAGGTTACTTACACATCGCTAAGTAGGGCAAGGACTATAGAGGAATTTGGCAAAGATGTAGGGTCTCCTTGCCATTTTTATGAAAGGTGGCAGATGGAAAATAATAAGTAAAGGTTGTTTAACCCATTAGAAAGCCTACATGTCTGTCACTAATGGGCCTTACTTTTCCGCAATTGAGTTTCTCCAGCTGTGTATTCTGTGTTTTAACCCATTAGGGTATATTCATGCAGATTTTTTTGTAAAATGAAAAAATCTGCTTCAGGAATTAGGAAACTTTTTTTTTGCCGTGTTTTTTTTACATGATGCGGTTTTTGTCGCATTTTATTGCTCCAATACACTGTATGGACCTGGAATCTTCTCTTTAAAAAAATGCTAGTGGTTTTTGATGCGGGTTTTGCAAAAACTGTGTCAAAAAACCGCATTGCGTTTTTTCTGCTTCCCATTGATTTCAGTGGATTTTTCAAGGCAAAATCCGCCTGAAGCTAGGTCATGTTGCTTTTCTTTTCCTCTAGCTGAAAAAAATCAACTAGAGGAAAAAATCTGCTACTGGCTCCCATTGAAATGAATGGGAGGCGTTTTTTGAGGCGGATTCCGCCTCAAAATCAGCCTGCAAAAAACTCTGTGTGAACATATCCTGAGATAGCGAATGCAGCACCTAAAGGGTCCTGAAAGAAGGGGATTCTCTCCTGTGAGCATCATCACACCTACAAACAAGACCACAGGGGTCCAATGCCTTTACATGGCAGCCGGGGGTTTAATGAAGGCCCCCAGCACTGCTTCAGCATTATCCTATTAAGATGTGCCAAGGACAGGCATTTTATTAGGCAGTGGTAGTGCCTAATAGGTAGTGCAATGCATTTTAAAAGTGATCAGAAGATTGCAAGTTAAAAGGAACAAAACTTATAAAAATGCAATTGAAGTTTTTAAAAAAATAAAAACACAGCATAATCACATTAACACATTAATCTCCCATCCCAAAATGTTTAATAAATAATAAAAGCTAAAAAATAAAAATATAATACATGTATTGGGTATTGCCAATAGCAATATAACTAATGTTATTTTGCCTACACACTGAATGGCGTAAAAAAAAAAAAAAAATCAACAAAATGATGACAGATTTGTCTGTTGTCCTTCAATACAAAAAGCATTACGTTCCGCAAAATGGCATCAATAAAAATGTCAGGTCTTCCAAAAAAAACAGACCTCACACAATTCTTTTAAAAAAATAACTAAGTTATGGGTCTCGATGGAAAAAAATTATTATAAAAAGGATTTATACTTAGCAAAAAAACTATACACATTTTATATAAATTTAATTGTATCGACCCAGTGAATAAACTTTTCAAGTTATTTAAGCCACATGGTGAATGGTTCAAAATTTATAGCATAAAAAGGCAATGGCAATGGTGGGGTTGATACCCAGAACTACCATAGATCAGCTATCTGAAGCAGCAACAGCTCTCTGGTGAGCGGTTCCGCAGCCTCATAGATCATGTGGTGTCACATTCATTGGTCACATGGCCTGTTTGCCTCTCAATAGGATTGAACTGCAATACCAAGCACAGCTGCAAGGTAGTGTAGTGAAGAGGCCACAGCACTCGTCCAAATGCTGTGGACTCTTCAAAAAAGTTGATTGATGGGGGTGCTGGGTGTCAGACCTCCTCCAATCTGATATAGATGACCTGTCTTAAGGATAGGTCATCAATATTTTAATTCTGGAAATCCCCTTTAAATCAGGTTAAAATGAAATAGAAGTCAATAATACCTAAAGGCGAAGATTACCTGCCCTCCATTTTCCTCAAAACTGTCTGCTTGCCTGCTTTTTAGCTTAGCTCGATTAGGACAAAACTGTGCTCTATGACTATGTTTTAGCTACAGTGCCAACAGGAAATCTAAGGTGGGCTGAAACAGAGAGTTCTAAGTTTATTAAACGTTTTAGTCACCAGGTATATAGACAATTAGCACAAGAGTACAGTGTTAGTACAGTCATGGCCAAAAGTTTTGAGAATGACACAAATATTATATTTTCACATGATCTGCTGCCCTCTTTTTTTATGTGTGTTTGTCAGATGTTTTTATCACATACAGAAATATAATTGCATTCATATTATGAGTAACAGAAGCTTATATTGACAGTTAGAATGAGTTAATGCAGCAAGTCAATATTTGCAGTGTTGACCCTTCTTCTTCAGGACCTCTGCAATTCTCCCTGGCATGCTCTCAATCAACTTCTGGACCAAATCCTGACTGATAGCAGTCCATTCTTGCAGAATCAATGCTTTAATTTTGTCTGAATTTGTTGGTTTTTGTTTGTCCACCCGTCTCTTGATGATTGATCACAAGTTCTCAATGGGATTAAGATCTGGGGAGTTTCCAGGCCATGGACCCAAAATCTCTATGTTTTGTTCCCTGAGCCATTTAGTTATCACCTTTGCTTTATGGCAAGGTGCTCCATCATGCTGGAAAAGGCATTGTTGGCGCCAAACTGCTCTTGGCGGTTGGGAGAAGTTGCTCTTGGAGGACATTCTGGTACCATTCTTTATTCATGGCTGTGTTTTTAGGCAAGACTGTGAGAGAGCCGATTCCCTTGGCTGAGAAGCAACCCCACACATGAATGGTTTCAGGATGCTTTACAGTTGGTATGAGACAAGACTGGTGGTAGCGCTCACCTCTTCTTCTCCGAATAAGCTGTTTTCCAGATGTTCCAAACAATCGAAAAGGGGATTCATCAGAGAAAATGACTTTACCCCAGTCCTCAGCAGTCCACTCCCTGTACCTTTTGCAGAATATCAGTCTGTCCCTGATGTTTTTTCTGGAGAGAAGTGGCTTCTTTGCTGCCCTCCTTGAGACCAGGCCTTGCTCCAAGAGTCTCCGCCTCACAGTGCGTGCAGATGCACTCACACCTGCCTGCTGCCATTCCTCAGCAAGCTCTGCACTGCTGGTGCCCGATCCCGCAGCTGAAACACTTTTAAGAGCGGTCCTGCCGCTTGCTGGTCTTTCTTGGGCGCCCTGGAGCCTTTTGGCACCAATGGAACCTCTCTTCTTGAAGTTCTTGATGATGCGATAGATTGTTGACTGAGGTGCAATCTTTCTAGCTGCAATACTCTTCCCAGTTAGGCCATTTTTGTGCAGTGCAATGATGACTGCACGTGTTTCTTTAGAGATAACCATGGTTAACAGAAGAGAAACAATGATGGCAAGCACCAGCCTCCTTTTAAAGTGTCCAGTGGTGTCATTCTTACTTAATCATGACAGATTGATCTCCAGCCCTGTCCTCATCAACACCCACACCTGTGTTAATGGAGCAATCACTGAACGATGTTAGGTGGTCCTTTTAAGGCAGGGCTGCAATGATGTTGAAATGTGTTTTGGGGGATAAAGTTCATTTTCTAGGCAAATATTGACTTTGCAAGTAATTGCTGTTAAGCTGATCACTCTTTATAACATTCTGGAGTATATGCAAATTGCCATTAGAAAACTGAAGCAGTAGACTTTGTAAAAATTAATATTTGTATCATTCTCAAAACTTTTGGCCATGCTGTAGAAAATGCAATATAGGTGTTTTATTCAGTCGACCTTTATCAACAATATCACCATAACTGAACAGCAAGAATGTATGATCCTAGGATCAAGTGCTGAGGATTTGTCTGTTCTGTTTGGGTGACTGTGACACGTCTTCCGCAAGAATCACCATACTACAGTGCCTTGCGAAAGTATTCGGCCCCCTTGAACTTTTCAACCTTTTGCCACATTTCAGACTTCAAACATAAGGATATAAAATTTTAATTTTTTGGTGAAGAATCAACAACAAGTGGGACACAATTGTGAAGTGGAACGAAATTTATTGGTTATTTTAAACTTTTGTAAAAAATAAAAAACTGAAAAGTGGGATGTGCAATATTATTCGGCCCCTTTACTTTCAGTGAAGCAAACTCACTCCAGAAGTTCAGTGAGGATCTCTGAATGATCCAATGTTGTCCTAAATGACTGATGATGATAAATATAATCCACCTGTGTGTAATCAAGTCTCCGTATAAATGCACCTGCTCTGTGATAGTCTCAGGGTTCTGTTTAAAGCGCAGAGAACATCATGAAGACCAAGGAACACACCAGGCAGGTCCGTGATACTGTTGTGGAGAAGTTTAAAGCCGGATTTGGATACAAAAAGATTTCCCAAACTTTAAACATCCCAAGGAGCACTGTGCAAGCGATCATATTGAAATGGAAGGAGTATCAGACTACTGCAAATCTACCAAGACCCGGCCGTCCCTCTAAACTTTCATCTCAAACAAGGAGAAGACTGATCAGAGATGCAGCCAAGAGGCCCATGATCACTCTGGATGAACTGCAGAGATCTACAGCTGAGGTGGGAGAGTCTGTCCATAGGACAACAATCAGTCGTACACTGCACAAATCTGGCCTATATGGAAGAGTGGCAAGAAGAAAGCCATTTCTCAAAGATATCCATAAAAAGTCTCGTTTAAAGTTTGCCACAAGCCACCCGGAAGACACACCAAACATGTGGAAGAAGGTGATCTGGTCAGATGAAACCAAAATCGAACTTTTTGGCCACAATGCAAAACAATATGTTTGGCGTAAAACAACACAGCTCATCACCCTGAACACACCATCCCCACTGTCAAACATGGTGGTGGCAGCATCATGGTTTGGGCCTGCTTTTCTTCAGCAGGGACAGGGAAGATGGTTAAAATTGATGGAAAGATGGATGGAGCCAAATACAGGACCATTCTGGAAGAAAACCTGTTGGAGTCTGCAAAAGACCTGAGACTGGGACGGAGATTTATCTTCCAACAAGACAATGATCCCAAACATAAAGCAAAATCTACAATGGAATGGTTCACAAATAAACGTATCCAGGTGTTAGAATGGCCAAGTCAAAGTCCAGACCTGAATCCAATCGAGAATCTGTGGAAAAAGCTGAAAACTGCTGTTCACAAACGCTCTCCATCCAACCTCACTGAGTTCAAGCTGTTTTCCAAGGAAGAATGGGCAAGAATTTCAGTCTCTCAATGTGCAAAACTGATAGAGACATACCCCAAGCGACTTGCAGCTGTAATCGCAGCAAAAGGTGGCGCTACAAAGTATTAACTTAATGGGGCCGAATAATATTGCATGCCCCACTTTTCAGTTTTTTATTTTTTACAAAAGTTTAAAATATCCAATAAATTTCATTCCACTTCACGATTGTGTCCCACTTGTTGTTGATTCTTCACCCAAAAATTAAAATTTTATATCCTTATGTTTGAAGCCTGAAATGTGTCAAAAGGTTGAAAAGTTCAAGGGGGCCGAATACTTTCGCAAGGCACTGTATATAAGGAGTGTCGAGGACAATATTGTTTATTTAACACAAGACTATGACAAGCTCACCAGAAGGTCAGTACATGGAGATGACTTCTAGTACAGCAATGGCAGAATGATAATAACTCCAAATTACTAAACTGTCAGTTAAATAAAAACATTAACATAGAAACATAGAAGATTGATGGCAGAAATAGACCACATGGTCCATTTAGTCTGCCCTTATATTATTTCCATTTTATCTAAGCTTAGACATGTTTATGCCAGGGAAGCTTAAATTCAGGTGGCTGTCACACATACAGTAAGTACCTACTTTGACATGGGCACTACTGGATAGGGAAGAATGCATGGTCTTCTTCCATTTGCAGCAACCAGAAATGTGTTTAGGCACAGAATGAATGGTTTCTCAAGTGTTGGTCTTCTGGAAGACTTGGAAAAAGGAATTATTTGATGGAGTGGGAAGAGAAGTGTGAGCCCATGCCAACAGAACAGGTTAGGTCTTTCACTTCAGATGGGTGCAATTATATACTAGGAGTATAGCTCCTTTAAGGTCAGGGCCCCACGTTTCGAAAATACAGCGTTTTGGCCATGGCCGAAATGGCGCAACAAAAAAAAAATGCTTCATTTTACATTACCTGTAAAGTGGATGGGATTCTGGCTAATCCCATTAACACATTGCGGAAAAAAAATCTGCAGCGGAAACGCTGCAATTTCTAAAACGCGAGCGTTTTTGCTAATCGAGGCATGTCAATTTTATATATATATTGTGACAGCTTAGGGGAATTAAACTCAAAATGGCGGCTGACTCCTGGTCCGGACAGCGGTGGTTCATGGTACTGGGCGCCGGAAAGATAGCTTTCAGACGGTCCAAGCGTAAAATAAAAGTGGCTTTATTCAGCTTAACTGCAACATAACAAAACAACAAAAAAACCTATGCCACAGTTAGGGCCTAACTCACTCCTTGAGCCCCTAACTGTCCTGACTGTTGCTCAGCTCTAGCAACAGTCCCCTGTGGATGCCAGCCCTCTGGGACAGAGCCTCTCTCTCTGTCCTAGCTGGTCCACTACCATTTCCTGCTTCCTGCAGGATGCTCCAGCCCCTCTGGAGTTACGTGCCACCACCCAAAGGCGTGGCTGAGGGCCTTTTCTGGCCTGGCCGGGGTCGCTCAACAGCGCCCTCTGGCTCACATACTTATATACCCTCCCCCTCAGCTCATTACCCATGGGGTGAGCTACAATGGGACGAGACATCCTATGATGAAGTCCCTCTTCAACCAAGTATGCCTGTCCAGTGTCTCTCCAGAAGTCCCAATCTGGCGGTCTCTTCTTCCAGATTCCGGTTACTTGACACTTCCGGTTTCTCATCACTTTAACTGCTACGCCAACATCCTGGCCATTCTGTGCAAGTTTTTCTTCATCACCTTCACAATTCGCCATACAGGGAATCACACCATTTTCATCCCATTTCTCGCCATAGTCTTCAGCCATCCCATTGCATGACTTTGATCCCTTTAGTGAATAGCCGTAAAAATCTTCATCTTCACCTATCACGAATCCACAAGAGCTCAGAGACCAACTAACACGTACTTCATGCACATCAATGTCTTTAGAGTATAACTGTATCACGGGAACTTTTTCCGTAACCTTCATCTCAAAGCAACCTTTGCCATCACCATCAAGGCTTAGAAGTTTAGGAGACATAGGCTTCTTGCTCTCCTCTTTGTTTGAGATACACAAGCTCTGTACTACAATATCTTCTCCTTCTGCACGAGGGCCATACCGCACACCCTCACATAATAGATCACGCTGAACTACATTTTCTGGCATGTCTTTAACAACTGTCACATCATTGGTGACATGTAACCATCTCTTACTTCCTGACTCCTCCTTCACATACAACATGGAGTCATTATTCACCGTTTGTCCACCAGACATTTGGCTAGAGACAGGCACAGCAACACCGTTATCCACAATGGCTTCAGACACTTTAGCTGTTGGGACAACATATGCGTGGTCAGTCTTCTTACGGACTCTTGTTCCACACTTTTGGTGACCCTTCACCTTATTTATCATCTCACAGCCCTCTAGGCTTTGGACCTCATTGGTTTGAGGCTGGACCCACTCTGTCACAGGCAGTGTGTGACCAATCACAGTTTCTTCTTCTGTTGGACCTTCTTTGGCCTCCTCACATTTTGCAGGAAGTCCACCTTTAGCAGCATCTTCCTGGGGTACTATACCCTCTACTTGATGTTTTACCGAGTCACATGGTTTCATCATAATCTGATCATTGGTATCAACATCCGTGGACAGGTCACTCATGTCTGTCTGACTTAATGATTCTCCTTACTCTGCCTCTATGCTGGCAGCTTTTTCCAATTCTAACGCCTTCTGTAGTGCACAAATCTCTGATTCCAGCTCCAGAACTTTCTTCACTGTGACATTTTTCTGTGCCGCTTCCATCTCAGTCTTTACTAGTGCACCTTGCAACTCTGATTCTTTAGAGGTTAACAGGCTCTGCAGCGAATCCTTCTCAGCTTCTAGTGCTGACAGCTTTGAAGATAGGGCAGATGCCGACTGTTCAGTATTGGATAGAGACTGCTGCAATCGATCCAATTCTTCTCTTTTAGATTCCACTTCGGTTTTTAACTGTGCTATCTGAACAGTGTGCTCTTCCAACTTTATTTCTGACTCGCGCTTCGCGTGATCCATCTGCAACTCCAGCTGTTTCTTGATTTCCTCCTGCTGGTTCACTTGCACCTTTAATTTAGCAACAAGCATTTTTAGATCTACAATCTCAGCAGATAAATTAGACAGGTTTCCTTCAAACTGAATCCTCATGTCTTCTGTCTGGAGGTCCAATTCTCTCTTGGCCTTTTCCAGCATCTCATAAGCATTAGCTTTGTTCTCATACAATATCTGCACAGATTCCAGGTTTGTCTCAACTTCATCCTTGGAGCTAACCAAATCCTCCATTTTTTTCTTCATATCAGTCGCCTGAGCCTGTAGTCTGTTTGCCTTGTCTAGCAGCTCTGCTTGAAACCTGTCCCCTTCTGTGACTTTTACTTGCATCACTTGAAGTTGAGTCTCTACCTTTTTGTGACTCTCCTGTAAGGTTTGCACTTTCTGAGCATGGACAGACGACATTTCCAACAAATCTTTGTCTTTATTTTGCACCAAAACAGACAACTTCTCATTATCTTCACAAGATCCTGACAGCGCCCTCTCCAGGCTACATATTCTAGCTTTGAGTTCACTTTCTCTTTGTTCCAGAACTCCAGCTTTACTTCGCCATTTGTGGATTTCACCATTTAGGTGAACCTGATGCAAGTTTTGCTCTGACTGCAATGTCTGCACCACAGATTCTAAATCACTCTCTCAGTCAGACACATACTTCCTCAGCTCTGCAATTTCATTTTCTTTGTCAGCTAAGGCAGCCGAAAGGTTTACACACATCCTAACTTGGTCATCCAGACATTCTGACTGACTCTGCAAAAATTCACTTCTCTCATGTTTAGCAGTTTCAAGCTCATCTCTTAATTTTTCAATGACACTCTCTTTGACAATGGAGTCTTGAACATGCTGCTCCTTTAAATCCTGCAATTGCTTCTCAAGCACTTGCTTTTGCTCTACACTCTGTATAACTTCATTAGATAGAGCACATTTCATTTCAGCAAACTCCTTCTCAGTGACACAGTCCATTCCAGGCAAACCCAGTACCACATTTTCACAATGACTAGAATATGAACTCTTCATAGATTCAAGATCTTTCTTTAACTTCAAGTTCAACTTAAGGTTCTCTTTTTCTAATACCTCAAGTTGCCATTTCCAATCAGATATTTTATCCTCATCAATGAACCTGATGGTTTTATTCTCATCTTGAAGCTGCTGCACCATAATATTTTCATCTTTGGTGCTTCCATGCACTCCATTATGAGACACACACTCAGCAGGGACATATTCCATCATAGAACAGAGGTGCTTTAGAAAAACTGAGTCACCATCATGCAACCCTTTATCCTTACTTGCACTCCACCTGATCTGCTCCAGGTTTTGTGTCTCTCTGCATTCAGACTGCTGCACTAATAAACCTGTGCATAACTTCTCTGCTTTTCTGCAAGCTGAAATTCTCTTTTTCTTGCCCATGGTTTACTAACAAGATTACACAATATTCCACAGCAACCTTGGGTTCAACCGACAGCAACTTCTTGCTATCTTCTGCAGTCACATGTATTCACACAGTTAACTTATGTGGCACTACAACAACCAGCATTTTCTTCTGTCTTCCACAGAAAACATCAAAATGGCACCATAGCCTTTAACATAGACTGTTTGCAATATCCAGCTTCTATACACATTGCTTACTTTCTTGCCATCAGCAAGCACTTTGCAGACTTCTGTACCACAGTATACACAAAGTCCATTCCCTGGATTCCTCTTCCAGGACTTGCGTGGATCTCTTTATGCGCGCGATTCTCCACCATATGTGACAGCTTAGGGGAATTAAACTCAAAATGGCGGCTGACTCCTGGTCCGGACAGCGGTGGTTCATGGTACTGGGCGCCGGAAAGATAGCTTTCAGACGGTCCAAGCGTAAAATAAAAGTGGCTTTATTCAGCTTAACTGCAACATAACAAAACAACAAAAAAACCTATGCCACAGTTAGGGCCTAACTCACTCCTTGAGCCCCTAACTGTCCTGACTGTTGCTCAGCTCTAGCAACAGTCCCCTGTGGATGCCAGCCCTCTGGGACAGAGCCTATCTCTCTGTCCTAGCTGGTCCACTACCATTTCCTGCTTTCTGCAGGAAGCTCCAGCCCCTCTGGAGTTACGTGCCACCACCCAAAGGCGTGGCTGAGGGCCTTTTCTGGCCTGGCCTGGGTCTCTCAACAGCGCCCTCTGGCTCACATACTTACAATATATATATATATATATATATATATATATATATATATATATATATTTTTCCGTATAGGTATAATAGAGATAGAAAGTCGGCAAAGGAAAACTCGAAACCACGATGCATTTCCGTCACGTTCTTTTCTGCAGCATTTTTCAGCTGCGGCTTGCTACGTGGGGCCTTAGCTTAAAAGAGTGTGTAGACTAGTAAGAAGGAGCTCTCAGGCTGGGGACACAGAAAGCCTTTCTGTTTGAGAGCCAAGTTGAAGGAAAAGATTGCTATAGTGTGGATTTGGTAAACTGGTAGAGAGAAGCTCTCCAGTTGTTGATCTATAGTAAGTTCAGGACAGGCAATGCCGAGGATGTATTTTGCGATTGTGTTATTCTTTTTGTTAGAAACTTAATAAAAAAAACCTGAAGAGCAAACAGCTTAAACCTATGTAGCGTCATTGGCCCGATTTGGATGTGGACCAGACACAGTGCTCTTTGACCCCAGCAAAGGCAATCCCGAAAAAGAGCTAATCTCACACTACATAACAATAACCTACACTGACAAAATAACAGTGCTATAGAGAGCTCATATAATAATGTTACACAGTTATACAGTTTCTAAATAAAACCTCAGCAGATACTTAAATATACTGTATCTATAGACAATGGTGATGACTTGGTGGTGGGATCTATGGGGTAGCAGCCCCACTAGAATTGCTCCTTAGCCCATATTTTAATCTGGCCTAATTACCTAAATATACAATATGTATTCTCTAATTTACAGACCATTTAATTTCTTATAATAAGCGTTGACAAAATCAATGCAATAATATGAATAATGTTTATGCCCTCAACTATAAGAATGTAATGTTAATGTGTGACACATTTGCAAGGTGACTAAGTCCTTGAGGAGCAATCCTTAGTAAAATTTTAGAAAAATTTTTTCTTAGACTTCTAAATAAATTATTCATATTTTTTTTCTTTAGCAGATTCCACAACCTGTATTTAACAACATATTCTTGCAAATGCAACCTTATATAGCTACATCATATTAGTGAGGTCAAGGATAGTGTCTTTGTTTTCTCATGGTGTTTTTCCTCTCACAAAATGAACCATTTTATCTTTGCCTTCTAGTTAAAGGGAGGTACATTTGTATTATCTTCTGCAGGTACACATGGCTTTATAATGCACATATGTAACCACCCCCATTCATTTCTATGGGACTAACAGAATGCTGTATTCAACTCCATCAGACCCATAGAAAGGAATGGAGTAGTATTATACTGAGTTTATCCACATCGAAATCCTAGGTACAGCAAACAGTATGAAGAACTGTCGAGACCCTTCAAAGTCAGTACATTAAATAAACAATTGTTGTCCTTCACTGGGTATCCACACACATAACAAGCAAGAACAACCTCCTGCTTCTGATCCACCAGCAAATTTGACAGTTCACACCAGCTTTCAGTATTAAGCAAGATAGAAGGTATCTCCAGCATCAATGTTGTATACCATTATACCATTAAAAACAGAGGAAGGTGGTCTCCAAGTCCAAACCACTTTTGCGTTTTGATCTGTTTAAGCTCTTACTCTTACTGTATATGATAGTGTAGACTAATAGACACTATGAATAAGAGCTAGCACAGATAAAAATGCGTAAGTGGTTTGAAGACCATCTTTCTCTGTTTATAACGCCAGATTAAAAGGTGAGGCTTTGTTCACAACCATCTGCGTTGGAGTCTCTGTAAGAGACTCCATTGCAGATTCCGGTGGAAACCCGCCAGACACCCAGCGGACCCCATTATAGTATGTGGGACTCGCGGGTGTTTGCAGGTAACTGCAGTTTTAGCGGACTGGCTCTCTATTGTTCGGGTCCTACAGTGGATATGAATTACAGAGAGCACGGAGAAAGTGTGAACCTAGCCTTAGTTTTAACGGTGATCCAACATTGGTGCTGGAGATAACTTCTAGCTTACACATTCCGTGCACCAACATTGAAATTTCCTTGTGTTGCTACATTTGCTGATTGTTTACCGGTGAGCTATATACACTTTTTGTTTCTACTTTCAGTATTAAGCACCACACTTCCACAAAAGAATAAAATACTCACCCACCATCTTTTTTCTGTTAAGGGATTTATTGCTTGTGTAGGGAACTGCCATTTCTACTAATATATAATGTATCTGGCTTCTTTGCCCCTGCAGTTTGGCTTCAGAGACCCCAGGCATTCAGTGCAAGTTTTGTTTTGTAAATACAGTGAGTCAGACACATGTGAGGCAGAGCTGCTGGGGGGAGAGATGTGAGCAGAGCTGCTGAGACAGACATGTTATGTCTGGGGGAGTTTAAGAGCCACTTGTTCCTCTTTACTTCACAGTATATAGTTAGGTATGTGTTACCCCCTGTATACTCACAGGACCTAGCTAGTAACCGTAGTTAGGGATCCATATATATATATAGTTCAGGGCAGTGATAGGTTAGGCTTCCGAAGGCCAACTAGCTAGTTAGAGGCCCGGTGGCACTAGTAGTTTAGCTGGCAGGTTAAGGACTCAGTGTTAGGGTAGTCAGGCCTGCATCTACTGCCGTCACCGTCGCCCTGTTTGCTGCCTGTGAAGAATCTCACCATCATCATCATCTCCTGATCGGCTGTCTGTCATCTCCTGGAAGAATCCGAGGATCCACAGTCATCCACAGGGGCCCCTGCATCTCTTCTGTTGCCTGGAGGTATTGTGCACTGGACTCTTGCTATATATCTATATATATACCCGGGTATATAACCTAAGACGGTTGAGGACTTGCTGGTTGTTGTAGTATTGCTGTGTTCTGAGTATATTTTATGTATGTATTATTACCCTGTTGATTCTTATAAAGCTACTGTTATAACCTTATGTGGTATCTGTATGTATTCTTCAGACTGTGAGATTAGTACAGTGATCCTTGTTAAGGCTACTAACTGTACTTCATGGGTAAGTCCCAGGAAGAGATCCTCCCTGTAATACAGAGGCTCTATCCTGGGTGGAGGCACTGATATATTTCATATATGTTCCCACTCTTCCCTT
Source organism: Leptodactylus fallax (assembly GCA_947044405.1). Taxonomy (NCBI): domain Eukaryota; kingdom Metazoa; phylum Chordata; class Amphibia; order Anura; family Leptodactylidae; genus Leptodactylus; species Leptodactylus fallax. The sequence goes on along the minus strand of CAMRHE010000009.1, from coordinate 1,577,897 downwards.
AAGCGAAGGCTTCAGGTCCCATTATACACACAGGTCAGCGCCAGAGTCTGTTGCGGGAGGGATAATACTCATACCCCCCCCCAACTAGGGCTACACTTGCATAATACAATGTGCAATGTAAATTTATATCTATGGTGTCATTGCTTTGGAAAAGTATCTGCAACTGGTGAGGAACATTGGTGTAGTCTATAATTTGAGGCACATATAAATATACACGTTATCACTATGAGAGCACTACTATTGTTCCACTACTGCTAATAGTGCTTATTTTATATTTATGAATGATTCCATACCCTTCTTATTCAACATCTCAGAACTTTAACACTTCAGGCTAAAGTTTAAGAAAGTGCAACTCCCAGCATCTGAACCCCAAATCAAGAGACATTTTAATTTTTACTCCCCCTTTGCTCAAAATTAACAATACTGGCAACAAGGCAGTCCACAACTGGGCAAACTAGTTTGTAGAGAAATTCACAAAAAGATGTAATTTGTGCATTGTCCACTGCCATGTGAAAGCAGGAGGAAGCAGAGAGAGCAGAATGATCTGTGAGGCAGGCTGGCTTTCCAATAAACCCTTGCATCATTTTCTCAGCCAATCATAAGAGTCTGTGGATGTAGCCGTCAATGATGATGTCATAGTCACCATATTAGTAAATACCCAGAGAGGAGTCATTTTGTGTAGAAGACAGATAGAGAGCAGGGACAGACTTCAGCCAGCAGGGACCTTGCTAAAATGCAGAAAAACTGCATTATTACAGAAAATATAGATAGGAGGTAGTAGAGAGTAAGAAGAAGAGGATAGATTTGATAGATTTAATTAATTTAGACAGACATAGGGAGAGATCATAGGAGTTAGCGTCAGTCCAAAACAGTCTCTGTCTGTGTAAAAGAGGTGACAATTCTGTGAAATTGTAGAGCACTCTTTTTTTTTTTTTTTTTTTACATAGAGTCTCTCACATTGCCACCCATACTGTTCCAAAGAATATTTTTTTTTTACCATTTTTTGCATTTTCCTGCAGTATTGCCATTGCCAGTTATATGCCACATTCATTATCTAATTTACCATAATGCAGTGGTGCAGTTAATGAATTTATTTCCTGCGGTTTTGCCACTTTTAAGCCGCATTCAGTACCAAATGCAACAGTGCATTTAATCATTTCTTGTGGTATGTCCAGCTGTAACCCACATCCATTATCAATTTTGTAATATGGCAAATGTGCATTTAATCATTTCTTGTGGCATTGCCAGTTTGAAACTGTATTCATTATGAAATGTATCATACGGTAGTAGTGGATGACATGACTGTTGGTGATAGTAATGGTGGGGGGTGGGGTACTGGTAGCCAGGAGCATAGCTATAGGGGGTGCAGTGGAAGGAAAATAGTAACATAATTGATGAGGTTGGATGAAGACAAATGGTCCATCATGTCCCTCCTATAGCCCTACAATGTTGATCCAGAAAATGAAACCCATAAGGCTGATGCCAATTGCCCCATGTCAGGGGAAAAAATACTTCCCTAACTCCAACTCAATGCAATCAGTATAAAACCCTGTATCAACTTGTCTTTGCAAAAAATCTAAAACCTCTATGTGACAAAAATAAAAAACATTTATATTCATCTTCTGTTACCTCTTTTGGGCCTCCGCATGCCATCCAGCACTCTGTGTCTGCCTCCTTGCGGCCTCCGAAGCACTCCTGTGATGTCATGATCCTGGGGACACCACTGATGCCTTGATTGTGCCTCGGTGGTGACATAGCACGACATGATGCTCAGTATCCCCATGTCACGGCTGTGGACCAATCACAGGACATCACAGGAGAGTGCCGTGAGGAGGCATACACAGAGTGCAGCACACTGCGAGTAGGCCCAAAAGAGGTAACAATGGGGAGAATAAATGTTTTTTTTTTTATTTTTGTCACCTCCCCTGGGTCTCCACCTATTATACTCTGAGGTGTGAAGAAACTCCAGAGAATAATAATTTACCACAATGCATGTCACGGTGGCCATTTTAGTTTGTCCGAGATGAATCCCAAATTGTTTGGTTTTATTAAAAACTGAACAATTTGGAATATTTGGGTTGAATCCTGTTCATTAAGAGCCGATTTGCCTGTCTGCAGGTGGGTAGTGGTTCTTTTATTATCTAATACCATCCCTCTCCTCCCTCATTATTAGCCCTCAGCCCCTCAATATCCCATTTTCCCCTCCTCTTCAGGTCATATGTTGCTGATCTGGTTCTCCTGTCCATGGGACAAGAATACATTCCAGTGGGTCATTATGCTCTTCAACTGTTGGACAATTTTCCATTTTCTGCTTGAGAAAAAATTATAAAATACAGTCAATTGTTCATGTATAAAATTTTGATATAGTGTGACAAAATGAAATGTTTTGTGGTGTCTTAAACATCGATATTAAGCAATGTTATTGTAAATGTACCATGGTATAAAATATAATAGAGGTTTTAAAACAGAAGTTTAAAGGAATGAATTCAATAACATAATACAATAAAAGGATAATAGAAAAATTTGGCAGGTATACATTAATACTGTACCTAATGGCAGCTTCAAGGAAAAGACATTATATGCATTCAGATCAGTGACATTTTTATCAAATTTTGCATGCATTTTTGATCCTTTTAAAATGCACAGGCATTTATGAGATTTTTAAATTGCCCATACAAATCAAGAAGCAGACTTTGAATATAAAATGTCAGATTTGAAGATGGGTGGGAGAGATTAATAAGTACATGCAGAAAGAGGTTGTAGATGCAGATTTACTCTCAGTCAGCGACATGACAAGCAAATTAGCAACAATGTATAATGATCAGCAGTCAAAGATGAGCAAATTACCTAACAAGAGGAGGAAAATAACCATAGTAAGAAGACACACAAATAAAATAACAATCACTTAAAAACACAAAGGTCAGATTGTCTAGGCAGGGTAATGAGCGCTGATCGAGCGCTTTGCATACTCACCGATGTTAGAATCATACATATGTAAAATATTCTGCTGCTAATCTCCACGCCAACATTAAACAAAAATATTAATGTGGCAGATACTAGAAGGCAAGGTTTCGGGTTATGATTTCTTTCATTTACCTCTGAAGTATCCTATTAAATATGAAACTTCACAAGCACAGAAAAAGATATTCTCTAAACAGGCAGTTAGAAGACAATGAAAGAGAAGGCTAGTTCAGAACTAATATAGAGTTTTTGATCTATTGCATAATACAAGTATTTTATACATTTAGATGGTATATTGTTATTTTTTTTTGTTTTCTTTACTTTACAATTTCTTTTTCAGAAGTGTTAATAATTTTCTGTAGTTTACCGGCCAACTTGTCAGATCATGGCTAGCATTAAACTTATAATGTTTAACAAATGGAATGTACCTAGAAAAATATATCTTGCTCAAGTTTTGAGTTTCCAATTTTTTAAAAATAAATTATTATTAAATTATTGTTAAAATATTTTTTTCCAATTGTCCATATTGCTATCTTCTGTAGATAAAATATATTGTAGTTTTCAGATTGGCCGCTGAGTCTAAGAAAAGGTTGTCATTTCCTCACTTCCTGTTTTGGTGACATCACTTTGTGTCCTTTGACCAACCAGTTAACCTCCCTCTTGCTCTTCTCCGCTTACAGTGTTCACTTTATTAGTATGTTGTTTTAACTGTTTTCTTTCCAGGGTGCACAGTTTAGACATTCACAGTGGAATCCCATAGACTACATTGAGCTCTATTTAATGGATGCATCATAAGCTTTTCAATAGCTTTTCAGGTTCATTTAATGGATGCTATTATAGCCTATGGGTGACAGATGCCACTGTTTGGCATCCGTCACACCCATCTGTCACCAATAGCCGATAATGGCATCCATTTAATTGATACGTTCCAAAAGCAATTGAAAATATAATGCTGTATACATCTAATAGATACATACAGTGGCATCCATCACCCACAGGCTACCATGTTAGCAAAAGCTCATGTTTACCATATACAGTATGTTATTCTTACCAAACTGCATGGGATGAAATAGCATAGCGTGCTACATTATTCCACACATTTGTTAGTGGTATACTAATGTATACTGGTCAGACTGGTGCCAACAGGACATTCTGTCTGGAGTCCTGTGGTGGTGTATATCCTAAACCCAAATAAACACGTGATGTGAACAGGTCCTTAGAGGAAACACTGCTGAAGAGCTTTCTAAGCACATAATACTGGAATGTGAAGAAGACTGTCATCTCATAAAATATATTATGAAGTTTAAAACATTTACACAAACGTATGTAAAAATATATACATAACAATAGGAACACTTTAAATGCAGATAAAGCTGTACATCACTTATGTTTATAGTAATGACTACATTTGCCACTTATGGGCACAGCATTGTTTAGGCTTCCATCCCCTCAGGTTTTATTTTTTTAATGACTGTCGATAAAGACACATTTCCATGAAGTTTGATCTAGAGAAGTACAAGTCAATTCCCCCTGCCCCAGTAATATGTCTCCTGGTGGGTTGAATTTTGTCCTGACCTCACATAACACCCCACATGGCTGGATTATTTTCTGTGATCAATGAAACACAATGGGACAAATTTATTAGGAGTGACATATTGTAGGCCAGTGTTAATAAATGGTCTGACTGGCAAGAGGACTGAGATTTATGAAGAGACTGCAGCCTGTTGGTGGTCCTGGTGCAAGAATGGTAGGTACTGGCGCAGATTTCCATTCTAACTCATGCCAGGAAACTGCCGTGAGTTTTAGTAAATCAGCCTAGACATCTTACCTCAGTTCGCCTCAATCTGAACCCCTCAATTGGAACTAGAGGTTCATGTTTGGCGCACAAAAGGGCCTTGTGCCAAACATGCACCTCAATATCATCCCTCTACGCACATTTTCTGGCTTAGAGGGAATGATAAATTCCTCCCAATATATCACTGCAGTATATTTAATATAACTCTCATTGTCATTAATTCTAGGACAAACATCTTCTCCTTAAAGGGAACCTGTCAGCACCAGCACATTATGCTGCCATTTCTAAGGGTAGCATGTAGTACTTTCAAGGATACTGACTGCAGACTTGTGTCATGTGTATGACAATATTGTGTACTTTGTCCGTATTATGTTTACTAGTTCTAGTGCTGTGAACTAGAAATCCAACATTACAGCTGCTGACAGCTTTCTCACTATTACACTAGGTTCACACTAGCGTTCGGGATTCCGTTCTTCGGATCCACTTAGGGACCAGAAAAACGGAAAACCTATCCGCTTAAAATGTGTTTACCTGTGGAAACCCACGGACCCCATAGACTATAATGGAGACTGCCGGAGTCTGGAGAGAATAGTCGTGTTTGCCACTACCACTAACAAAGAGAACGCACACAAAGGGGACAGATATAGTCACATGTGAAGAACACAACCCACGTCACCACAGATAGCAGGGACACAAAGGGCATTTATAAATAATATAGGACATATCCTCTTACACATTCCAAAGCTTGGCTACTCTAACAGTAAAGAACCCTTTCCTATGTAGATATTTTAATAGATAGCCTTCCTTCCACACAAACACACTGTTCTCTTTCTAGTTTTTACAATGAATAGATTATACTGTACTTGTACACAGATTTTACCAGGGATTTATACATAAACACTATTGCATTTGAAGCAGAAGTCTGCTGTATAAAAAACAGAAACCTGACAGCCCCTTTGTAATCAAATGAAATTGATTGAATAAAATGGCCATGTTATGAGGTCACATAGCTACTATATGGAACTGTGAAATGTTTGATTTCTTTATCCCATTCTTAATGCTTATGTAATTTCTAGGCTAGCCTTGGGGACAATTTATTTTTAGACAACATTTAATCAATACTATCATGTGTTAGATTAATAAAATGCTAAACATGATTTCTGTATTATTTTATGTTGCTATAATAATAATAATAATAATTATTATTATTATTATTATTATTATTATTATTATTATTATTATTATTATCTCACTCTATGAGAGTCCCTATTTTTATAGCAACCTCCTTAAAGGGACACTGTGGAGATTTTTTAAAAATATTAAATATATATATATATATATATATATATATATATATATAAGTGTGTGTTTTTGTGTGCATATATCATATTTGCCTCTCTCATATTCTTCTCTCTGTCACTTACTACCTATAGTTACCCCCTCTCTCACAGTCATGTCACAACACCTTCATTATCTTCTCCAGTGGGACTAGCCACTGGAGTTAGAGAATACTCAGTCTCTGGCCAGTTTAACCCATCGGATGTCATATTCAATAAAGATCAAGGCGTCTGGGTGGATCGGGGCAACATCCCCTCAGAAGTGAGGTGTTGCCAAAGCAACCGCCTCCTGGCTACCTATCCCTATTGCACATAGGAAGCATATATGCGATGTACTGTAATAGCATTACATTGCACTGGGGATCAGCAGATCCCAAGTTCAAGTCCCCTTGAGGGACAGGAAAAAAGTTTAAAAAAAAAAAGTTAAAAATAAAGTATAAAAAATACCAAAAAGCTTAAAAAACCCACTTTATAATTTAATAAACAGAAGGAAACAAACATGTTAGGTATCTCCATGTGCATATAAGTCCTCACTATCCAAAAATAGCATTATTTATCCCATATGGTGAACACCATTAAAAAAATATAACGTAATGCGCAAATTAATGTATTTTGCTCACCTCACAGAGTGAACTCTATAGGAACAAAATGCCAAAAAATATAGAATTGTGGTTTTTTTCACATAAACCCTCAAAAGCATTAATAAAAGCTAATCAAAACATTGTATGTACCACAAAATGGCGTCAAATGAAAGTAGAACTCGTCATGCAATGAATAAGCCATCTCATAGCTATATTGACAGAAAAATAAAAAACTTGTGAATTTTGGAAGGCAGTGAAGGAAAAAATGAAAAAAGTCACTCAGCATTAACATCCAAGTTGCCCTGCATCCTTAAAGGGTTAAATATTACTATATACTGTGTTGTAAAAAGATAAATGATTAATTTTCTCCTATTCCCATGAAAATATAATAAAATATAATAAATAAAATTAATTAATGAAGACAAATAAATACAATCTACAAAAATTCTTTGAAATTCATGATTGACGCATGGCCCCAGAAGACAAGAATTGTAATCCATCGCTTCTGGTATATTGTAAATAAATCTCCGCCAGTTCTAAACATTTCTGAGGCAAAGTTTTCTTTGCATATATTACCGAAAAAGAATGTAACATATTTGTGACATATGTTTGCAGGCATTACCCTCTCTTCACATGTGTTGTGAGATGGAAAGAACTGTGCTAAGTGAGCTAGAACCAATGACACACTAGATAACACTTGTCAAGGGTGAGACCACTGTATTTTATTCTTGCTGCTCATAATCTCTTTGCCGCCAATGACATTGACTATTTTTGACAGCTGGAGAAACAGACAAGGCACATACAAAACACATGTGTGTCTCACATTGACTCTTATTACAGCTCTTGCATAGACTACAATGCTACCAGATTTCACATATTATGGTACTTTACCTTAATGCTTCACATGTAATTTGAAATATATTCTGTTATGTGTATATATAAATACATATTCTGTTACGTGTATGTATGAATATTATTTTCCTATTTATTTTAGACTTTTTTGTTTTTATTTCCAGCAACTTATTTAGTTTTAGTATTTAATATATTTTGTATTATTTGTTATTGTGCATAGTAACTGTAGGGTTAAAATTGTTCCTCCTACTCCTAAATTACAATATTGGGTCTGAAAAGAAATGGTCACTAAATTTGTTTAAAAAGGAAGAACTTGATATAAAAAAAATTCACTTGTGAATGAACATAAAAGTGCTCTTAGCACCACTAGCATGACCCATAAGACATAATGCACACAGAATAGATGAGAGGCTGTTTACAGAGTATGTGTGGCCCTTTCAGAGAACTGTAGGCACTCCATGTTCTGCAATGTTATGCCTTGTATATAGCCATACTAGGGTGTTATCCTCCCCTAGAAACAATGCTTTCATTATGAGCATTCTTTGATTCAGGCTATATTTACCTGATGGTAAAGCAATGGTTCAAAAAAGTCCCAAGTGGTATTTGGTGGAAGGTCCAAAATACTGATACAATATCCATTCATACACCTACAATCCTAGTATTCCAAATGCACACATTTAAGTTGCCAGTGAGTGACATGATAATAGGAGATGTACTATGCTGCCTTAGACCGGGACCCGTTAGGTGTAAACGCCACGGTTTGGCCGCAGGGGAAACGCCGCAGAAAAACACAGCGTTTTACAGTCACAGCAAGGTGAATGGGATTGTAGTGAATTCCATCCACACCTTGCGGAAGAATATGCGCAGCGGACACGCTGCTATTTCCACAACCGTTACGGATTTGGAAATCGCAGCCTATCACTTATACCTACGGAAACGCCGGCAGTTTCCCTATAGGTATAATGGAAGCAGAAAGTCTGCAGAGGAAACCTCTGCAGACTTTCTGTGAAAAGCACTGTGGGAAAAACCATGATGAGTTGCTGCCACGGTTTTTCCTACAGTGCTTTATTTGCTACGGCCCGCTGTGTGGGGCCTTAGCCTTATAGCCTATTAGGGGGATCCATACTATTAGATCAGGTGGGCTGTCCAGCATCTATATACAGTGACTTGAAAAAGTATTCATACCCCTTGAACTTTTTCACATTTTGTAACCTTGCAACCACAATCACTTATTGTGATTTTAAGTGATAGACCAACACAAAGTGGATAGCCATGTCTTGGTAGCTTTGCAGCTGTAGAATTCTTTTTCCATTGCACAAATCTTGGGATATGTTTTTATCACCTAGCCCTGCTTTAAACTGCTCCACAACTTTATCTCTGACCTGTCTGGTGAGTTCCTTGGTCTTCATGATGCTGTTTGTTCACTAGTGTTCTTTAACAAACCACTGAGGCATTCACAGAACAGGTGTATTTATACTGAGACTAAATTACACAGCAGGACTGTATTAACTCATTAAGTGACTTCTGAAGGCAATTGATTGTACTGGACTTTATTTAGGAGTATCAGAGCACAGGGGGCAGAATACCTTTGCATGTCACACTTTTCAGATTTTTATTTGAGTAAAATTTTGAAAACCATGTATCATTTTCTTTCCACTTCACAATTATCTGCTGCTTTGTGTTGGTCTGTTACTTAAAATCTCAATAAAATATATTTAAGTTTGTGGTTGTAAGGTGACAAAATGTGAAAATGTTCAAGGGATTTGAATACTTTTGCAAGCCACTGTAGCTACACAATATACATACACAAGCATCAGCACACCTTTTTTTTTTTACCTCAACAAGCATAACTAGGCCTGAAGGCATCCTGTCCATGTGCATTTGAAATACTAGGCATTCACCCCCCTCCTAAGGACTGTAGGTTTGTGAGGGGATGTTTATTAGTATTTTGTATCTATGCAGCCTCTACCATATACCAGTTGGGGCTGTCTGCATCCTGCACTGAACTATTGCTTTACCTTATGTCAGGTACTTACAACCTTTTTTTCAGTGATATCATGCAACATTGTTTGTGTCAATTTGTATAAGTAATCCAACAAAATAAATATATGTATGCAATAAAAGGCATATGGAAACAGTACAGCCACATTATATTTGTTTAGATGCCCTATTACAGCTCTGTATAAAGGGCTTTCAATATTGGCAGATCCATACATTAACCTATTCCCAACATCTGCGTAATACAGTCATGGCCAAAAGTTTTGAGAATGATACAAATATTAATTTTTACAAAGTCTACTGCTTCAGTTTTTCTAATGGCAATTTGCATATACTCCAGAATGTTATAAAGAGTGATCATCTTAACAGCAATTACTTGCAAAGTCAATATTTGCCTAGAAAATGAACTTTAGCCCCCAAAACACATTTCAACATCATTGCAGCCCTGCCTTAAAAGGACCACCTAACATCGTTTCAGTGATTGCTCCATTAACACAGGTGTGGGTGTTGATGAGGACAGGGCTGGAGATCAATCTGTCATGATTAAGTAAGAATGACACCACTGGACACTTTAAAAGGAGGCTGGTGCTTGCCATCATTGTTTCTCTTCTGTTAACCATGGTTATCTCTAAAGAAACACGTGCAGTCATCATTGCACTGCACAAAAATGGCCTAACTGGGAAGAGTATTGCAGCTAGAAAGATTGCACCTCAGTCAACAATCTATCGCATCATCAAGAACTTCAAGGAGAGAGGTTCCATTGGTGCCAAAAAGGCTCCAGGGCGCCCAAGAAAGACCAGCAAGCGGCAGGACCGTCTCTTAAAAGTGTTTCAGCTGCGGGATCGGGCTACCAGCAGTGCAGAGCTTGCTGAGGAATGGCAGCAGGAAGGTGTGAGTGCATCTGCACGCACTGTGAGGCGGAGACTCTTGGAGCAAGGCCTGGTCTCAAGGAGGGCAGCAAAGAAGCCACTTCTCTCCAGAAAAAACATCAGGGACAGACTGATATTCTGCAAAAGGTACAGGGAGTGGACTGCTGAGGACTGGGGTAAAGTCATTTTCTCTGATGAATCCCCTTTTCGATTGTTTGGAACATCTGGAAAACAGCTTATTCGGAGAAGAAGAGGTGAGCGCTACCACCAGTCTTGTCTCATGCCAACTGTAAAGCATCCTGAAACCATTCATGTGTGGGGTTGCTTCTCAGCCAAGGGAATCGGCTCTCTCACAGTCTTGCCTAAAAACACAGCCATGAATAAAGAATGGTACCAGAATGTCCTCCAAGAGCAACTTCTCCCAACCGTCCAAGAGCAGTTTGGCGCTCAACAATGCCTTTTCCAGCATGATGGAGCACCTTGCCATAAAGCAAAGGTGATAACTAAATGGCTCAGGGAACAAAACATAGAGATTTTGGGTCCATGGCCTGGAAACTCCCCAGATCTTAATCTCATTGAGAACTTGTGGTCAATCATCAAGAGACGGGTGGACAAACAAAAACCAACAAATTCAGACAAAATTAAAGCATTGATTCTGCAAGAATGGACTGCTATCAGTCAGGATTTGGTCCAGAAGTTGATTGAGAGCATGCCAGGGAGAATTGCAGAGTTCCTGAAGAAGAAGGGTCAACACTGCAAATATTGACTTGCTGCATTAACTCATTCTAACTGTCAATATAAGCTTCTGTTACTCATAATATGAATGCAATTCTATTTCTGTATGTGATAAAAACATCTGACAAACACACATAAAAACCAGAGGGCAGCAGATCATGTGAAAATATAATATTTGTGTCATTCTCAAAACTTTTGGCCATGACTGTAGTATGGCGGATGTTGGATATTTAAATATGGTGGCCGCTCAGGAGCTGAGTGGCACTGATTGCGGGCATTAAGCCCTCAGTCAACTTGGTCAAAGCTGACCAAGGTACCATTTTCCCGGTGGCACATGGGCACCTTAATTTTGGGAAGGATTGCCAGTCCCCAAAACAAGATCCTGAGCTGTCAACCTGTTGTCATGACAGCCGGGAGCCTATTAAAGGCTCCCAGGCTTGTCTGACATTATGTTTTATGCAGTCTGTAATAGAACAGCCAGCATTTTGCAATGTATTGCAATGTATTAGTATTGTAATGCACTGCATTAGTGATCAAACCCCCTGTAAAATAAAAAATAAATTAAAAAAAATTTAAAAATCAAATTATCTCCTTTCCCTAGAACAGATATAAAAGTAAAAAAATAATGCAAAACACATACACATTAGATATCCTTGTGTCTGAAAATGCCCGGTATACAAACTTATAAAAATATTATACCCATATGGTGAACACCGTAAAGGGAAAAAAAAATCAAAAGAGCCAAATCACTGGTTTTTTTTTTAGCTGATTCGCAGCTGATAAAAATTTTAACAAAAAGCGATCAAAGCAATTCCCCAAAATAATATAACTTAAAAAGTACATATGGCCCTGCAAAAACCCCGTACACGGAAATAAAAAAAAAAAAAAGTTATGGGTGTCAGAATATGGTAGCTCTAAGAAAAATTTTAGATTTTAAAAGTTTTAGATTTTTTAAGGGGTTAAAAAGTTAATAAAACTATATAAATTTGGGGTCCTCAATGTACCAGCCCATAGAATACAATTTTGGCCACACAGTAAACGCCGTAAAAAGAAAGCTCGTAAAAAAAGTCACACAAATGCAGTTTTTCTCCATTTCCACCCCATTCTGAATTTTTTCCAGCTTCCCAGTCCATCATATAGAATATTAAATGGTACCATTATGAATTACAATTTGCCCTGCAAACATTAAGCCTTCATATGGCTCTGTGAACAGAAAAATGAAAAAGTTATGGAGTTTGGAAGGCGGGAGTCAAAAACCAAAAATTGAAAATATAAAAATGATTGTGGAAGGAAGGGGTTAATATTCCATTTTCACTGCCTCTGGAGGGATTTGTTTACTCTGGATATCATTCTGTGCCATCTCCAACTGCTGAAGAATGAATAAATAGGGCATTAGGCACTAAGATGGAGACGCTATTTAGACTCATGCTCATAACAGGTTAAATAGAGCCTGTCAACAGTAAATTATAGACCTAATCACAGTCCCTTGTAGAGATGACAGTTTCCAAATATGCCTCGGTTATTCAGCATTGGATCCCTATTCTCAGGTGAATCGCTGTTTTACTCATTTGCAAATTAGGCAGGCCTTTGCTTGCCTGGACTTTGGTCTTAGCTCAAGATTCCCTCCTGTACATCCCACCCAGTTTCGCCTTCTGTTACTCGAATATCTTCCCAGGCTTCCAGATTCAGTATTGCTCTTGGAAAGTGCAGTGTTGATTGTACTGTGCATGCCTGTGACGTCAGCCTACACCAGGAACAAAAGGAGGCTAGCTTCGCATGAGAGAGTCTCTTGCCATATTCATCACAACAGCAAGTCTCATCATTATACAGACAGTGTAAACACTGTACACACTTGCAACCAAAGAAATAAAGGGACAGCAGGAACATCTTTCTCCTCTTATTCTAGGTATAGGCAGACATCACAAGCATGCACAGTGCAGCCATTACAATGCCTGTCATGAGCAATGCTGAAGCTGAACACCAAAGGGAGAGATGCTAATCATGTAATGGAGGGTAGAGCTGCATGGAATCTACTGGTAGGTGAATCTATAGTTGAGACCAAAACACGGACAAACTAAGGCACGCCCCAAAAACTATTTTCCCCTCATTTGCACATAAATAAAGTGGTGATTCACATGAAAATGGGGCTCCGAAGCTGTATATCAAAGGCATATTTTCAAACTGTAGAATCACTTCTACAAGGTACTTTGATTAGGTGTATAACTGCTTATTAACTGCTGACACACTCCCTTTAAAGGGAGCCTGTCACTAGGGTGAAGCATATTAAACCAGCAACATGGTTAGATAGGACAGGCTCACCTGATTGTAAAGCTTTTTTCCCTATGAAAATTTATGCCTCCATTGCAAAGATATTCATTTATTTCAGAATATGCAAATTAATGGACTGGAGCACTAAGGGAGCTCCATTGCTCCAAACTGCGATGCCCCACACTGATGTAATATGCTCTTCTTCTCCTCTTCCTTCTTTGGGTGACAGGGCCGAGGAGCTAAGCTGAAATCTCACCTGGCCCTGTCAATGGAGCTGCCATGGGTGCTCTAGATTGCTCATTTGCATATTTTATAATAAATGAATATCTCTGCTGTGGAGGTACTTATTTCATGGGGAGGAAAGCATTACCATCAGATGAACCTGACCTGTCTAACTGCGCTGCTGGTTTAATATGCTTCACCCAGGTAACAGACTCCCATTAAGAGAGAAAATTTAACACCCTAGTAGAGATGAAGGAACCAATTTGGATGAAACCAGACTTGACCCAAATTTTCCAAGTGTTTCGGGTTCAAATCAATATTATACTCTGGGGTCTGCTCAGAGTTTAAGCGATATGACATTGACATGCACCACGTGACTTCTGAGGCCTTCAGTGGTGATCCTGGGGCGCTTCAAGTTAACCAAAAGGCCAGAAGATGAGTTTAAAAAGGACCACCAGATCCCGGGATGATGCCTAGGATAGGTGGGTATAACTGTTAATTATGTTGCTCCATTTCCTGGGGCTCCACTTATTATATTCTGGGGTCTGAATAGACTGCAGAGTATAATAATTGCACTTCGAAGTGAAACAAACTCAAAGGCCGAACCTCAGGAATATTCGCTGTAACAAATCTGGTGAGGTTCGCCCATCTCTACATACTAGGGTATGTCATATTTGGTTGAGGGGGGAAAGGTGTAATCATGAATAAATATTTTTATTAGCAGTATTAATATTAGTACATTAATTAGTACTACTACTAATTAAGCAAATTATTATTAGTATTAGCTTAAAATTCTTATTCTTATTATTATTATGTATTTTAACTTATTATTATAATAATATTATAGCAAATGTATCATTACTATATTTAATTAGTATTAGCTTAATTATATAATTATGTATTATTTCACTTATTATTTATTTCTCTTACGTTAGGTTCACACCTGCGTTCGAGTTTCCATTCTGTGGGTCCGCTTGGGACCCGAAAAACAGAAACCCAATCCACTTAAAAAGCGGTTACCCACAGAAACCTGTGAACCCAATAGACTATAATGGGGACCGCCTGGTTTCCGTCTGAAAAATACTGAGAGAAAAGTCCTGCTTGCAAGCGGAAAGGGGGACGGAATCCGCAAACGGGATGCAGGCGCAGATGTGAATCCAGCCTTACTTGTATAATGCTAAAATCTAAGTTCTCTATCAGTATGTCTTTGGTGTGTGGAGGAAACCCATGAAAACAAGAGTAGAACATACAAACTCAATGCAGACGTTGTCCTTGGCTTTGAACCTAGAACTCCAGTACAAGGTAACAGCGCTAACCACTGAGCCACCATGTATATAACAAATATACTGTATATATACTTACTTTTCATGATCATTGTGTAAACCCTCTATAAATAAGCAGCAGTTATATTATACTAGGTTACATTTCATTCCATACCAACCATTTCTTCCTTGTTGCATATATTTGGATTAAAGTGACCAGTAATATTTTTTTCCCACTTATCATAGTGGTGTAAACTGTGAAGTCTTATGGGTTTTGCTGATTGTTAATATTTCTATGATATATGTTTTCCTAATTCTCACCTTCTGCCAAGAACCGTAAAGAAATGAATCAGACTTTCTGATAAATCTGATGACTCATTAGTCAAGCTAAATGTATGCAAGAAAATATTGTAAGCATCAATGTGGTTATATAGATTATTATACAAATATTTATGGAGTGTATTATTTATTATCTGTTTCTATGACAAGCACCTTTATTTCCAGTGCCGTATTAGAGGCTTCCCCAATGAATTTCTGGGTTAGAAGATTTCATATATTTTATCTTTTTGCTCTCGATATGTTCTCTATGAGAAAACAACTTTATCTTTTTTGTAATACTCACATTAGCAAGAGAAAATACCAGATTAGTCTAACAGGTACAAATATGGTGCATCGCTGGGAGATGATGTTCGTAGTGGGAAGATTGGGAGAATCATCCTAGCGGGAGTCTAATACCTCTCATTCTGAGCTGCAGCTGAGCCCCATTTGACTGACAGGCAGGAGAAAGCCGAAAGAGTAGTTCACATCCCAAAACTGCTGGCATGAAGGTCTGATGGAGATTTATTTCAGGATAATTAGCAGCGAGTAGATTGAAAGTTTAAGGAACTGTGTAAAATTACCTATTCTCTAGCAGAAACTCAATGAAGGAATAAGATGTCTGGAAAAGTAAAGCCAGAAATTCAGAAAAGCATTGTCGTTTTCTGCTTTATTTCCAGTTATTTCTCCAATGAGAAAAGAACAAGTAGTTTAAGCTCCAAGCTTACAGTGAAAATATCCATCCACTAAATGAGAATTTCACTAATTAGATTTTCTTTAAGCACCTGTTCTTGTAATATCAGATGATAGATGTTTGTACCTCTAGTTTTTGCAGTTCCCCTCTACAATGAAAGATTGCCTCACAAGGCTATTTGTCTCATAAGCTAAACAAGAAGTTTCAGTGTCAAACCCTCAGGCTAACTAGTCTCCCATGCATTTCTTCAAGGAAGGAAGGAAGATCTGGCATTGTACTGTTTATTGCAGAAAGGATATTGCACCTCCAGTGTGGTCGCAGATAACATAAATACTGAAAACATGGCATTTTTAAAATGGAAAACTTCTCCTTTTTTCTACTCCGCTGTCATTCCCCTGACAAACCACAACCATAAAAATGGAAACACTTGTTCTACACAGACGCTAATGACACACAATGCAAATTTACTAAATAAAAATCACATATCTGAAATAAATGTTTTGTAGCAATCTTGTTTGCTTCCAGTTAGGCAGATAAAAAGTGTATAACAAATAAGGCTAAATTCCTTAATATTATCTTAAATTGTTCTAATATGGATTATTGTTATATTAAATTATTTTTAATTAGATTTTTCTTTGGGCACTGAACCTGAACTCTGCTTTATGCATATTAGTCTCTCTTCACGCTGTACATACAGTATGTGCTGTGCTTAAAGGGAGTCTGTCAGCAGTAAATTGGTTAAATGGGCCCAATCACAATAGCCTGTAGAGGTGATTCTACAGTTTCCATGTATGTCTCTGTTATTCAGCTTTGGAACTCAT
The DNA here is from genome assembly GCA_947044405.1 of Leptodactylus fallax. Taxonomy (NCBI): domain Eukaryota; kingdom Metazoa; phylum Chordata; class Amphibia; order Anura; family Leptodactylidae; genus Leptodactylus; species Leptodactylus fallax. The sequence continues at coordinate 1,561,187 of CAMRHE010000009.1, read as the reverse complement.
TTTCATGTAAATTGCTGTTTTATTCATATATACTCATTTGCCGGGGAATCTGAGCTTGAGTTTTAAGAAAAAACTCTGGCAAGCTAAGGCCCTCCTCCAAAGCATTTTCCCTCATTTCACATGGTGATTTGCAAGAAAATGATTTCCAAGCTGAATAACAGAGGCATATTTGGAAACTGTCATATCACCTCTATCAAGGTACTGGGATTAGGTTATATATCAAATTTACTGCTGATAGACTCCCTTTAAATTTTGATGACCTAGCTTTAGGATATTAGAACAATATTGGAACAGCGAGGGTTCAACACTAAGGGAGCCCCCCATAGATCAGCTGATTAAGTGCAGCAGTGCTTCAGTGACACCCGCTTCCACTACAAAGACCATGTGACATCACGTCCATTGGCCACATGGACTGTTTGACACTCAGTCGCATTCAAGTGAATGAGATTGATCTGCAATACCAAGCACAGCTGCTATACTATAATGTACTGTGCTCAGCTTCGTATGTAGCCATAGTGCTCTCCTAAAAATATGTCAAACTTTTTAACCCTGGAAAAGCCTTCTAACCGTAATTTGATATGTTTGTAGACCACTGTCATTCAAATGAAGATGTAGCCTCATTATACTTTACTTTGGTTACAATGGAAGCCAAAGATGCTTGAATGCCAAAGTTCATGAATAGTAACCAGAAGACTAAGCTCCATAAATGTATGACTGTGGTTGTAACTTTTTGCTTCCAGTTACAGCAGGAAAAGTGGAACATTTACTCTATTTGATTTGGAAATTGAGAGCATTGAATGCATCTTCCACAGTTCTTCTAAAGTGATGAGGAAATGGCTATTCAGAAGGAGACCCTGTCAGTCGGTGGCTCTTCTCTAATCATAGTGAGTGGAAGAAACAGTCAGTATCTTTAAATCTCCTTACTTAAAAAGCCAGAGTATCATGGCAGTTGAACTTTAAATTCATGTCTTAGTCATATCGCAAGGCCTGTTAAAGGGCAAGACATAGACTTATAGGAGAACTATGTTCCAACAGGTGACACTAGAGGTACAACTTTCTTTTTGGAAAGAGAGCTGGTTTACATACCTTTTCCCAGAGGAGAATTGAATAGTAACATAGCTAGTACGGTTGAAAAAATTATGTACATCAAGTTCAACCAAGAAATGGGAAAGGACATGTCTGAAGGGAAAAAGATAAGGGAGTCTAAGCCTCCTTATGCCTACTTGCCACTCTTTCTAAGGAGAAAAAGGACTCCCAGATGTAACATCGCATGCTGATGTTGTGTATGTTATAGAATCCGTCCATTTATATAGTAATACAATATATTTGTCTTTAAAAGGAACCTGAAAATGTTGTACAACCTATGGGCAGGTTATTATAGAGAAGGAGAAGCAGAACAGGTAGTTTTAGTATTACTTTTATATTATTCTTTGAAATCCTTGCTCATTCCATACTTTGGAGTCCAGTAGGTGGTCCTATTTAGTGTCTGACAGGCTTTCCTGTATGACGGTGCATACAGAGATGGCTGTCAGCCGGTGCGAGTACCACCCACTGGACTACTACAGATTCAATGGATAAATTAAAAGTTATACTAAATATTTTTCCACCAAACTATACATTAATCTTAGAGATGAGCGAATCGAAGATGCAGAAGTGGAATTCGATCCAAATTTCAGGAAATATTCGATTTGCATCGAATCCGAATTTCCTCATGCTTCGTGGTAATGATTCGCATTTAGTTCAAAATGGCTGCTCACAATGCCATGCGTGCAGCCAATCAGCAGCCAGCCCTGTGATGTCACATCCCTTTAACACCTTTGCGAGCGCCCACGGCATGTTTGACCGCTGCATCCAAAGTGTTAAAGCCCTCCAATCGGTTATTGAGCAGGGTGTTAGCTGTAACTCACAGCTAACACCCTGCTCCATAACTGCTCCATAACTGATCCATAACTGATCCGGGGTTTTAACAACTCGGATGCCGCGGTCAAACATGACCGTGGCATCCAAGGGGTTCTGCCATTTTGCCTCCCACTCGCCCACCCCGGCTCTGTGCAGCCAATACATAGCTGTTTTTGGTACGCGATTCGTCGCGATTTAATTCGGATCAAAAAGAATCATATCGCGAAATTTGGCGAAGTTGCCGAATCTAATTTTTGAATACTTCGCTCATCTCTAATTAATCTGATCAGCAACTCTTGCTCCACAACATGGTCTTGGTTGTTTAGATTGCATGTTCAATATCACAGGTTTTCTTTATGATGTCATGTTATAAGCTCTTCCTGTTGGTAAATAGTGAACGATATATTCCAGTAATAATTTTTTGCAATATATTTCTTTCTGATTTCCATTGCAATAGAAAGGAATAAAACCTTTAAAGCATGAAAATATGAAGTTACACAACTCTTAGGTCACACACACACAGTGGTAGTTTTTATCCGCAATTTTGGAAAAAATTTAATTTTGTCAGTCTCGCCCGTAGGAGAGGTCCATAAATTATAAAGCATGTCCAATTTTTGTCCTTACTTGCGCCACAAGCAAGTGTAGTGTATCATACAAGTCTTTTTTCGGATCCGTGATTGTGAATGACATACTTTTTTTTGCAGATTGATGATCTGTATTTATGATCCAATGCATGTAACCTTATGTTTGCTTTTATAAATTTGCAACACAAAACTTCAACTTTGCAACCAAAAGTTAAAATAGTAGCTTATCCCTAATGTACAGTACATCATTATTTCTAGTGCATGTTTACGTTTGTACAGTAATAAATGCATAGAAGTATTACTCATTTATTTTTCATCCAAAGCCAGCTAGAAACAGATATATCTCCATGTGCTGCATCATTGTCTTGTACCTGTTTAAACATGTATTGTATGTGTGGGTGAAGTAAGGATAGCATACCGGCCAAAAATAATTGAAGCAGTCATAAGGCTGCAGCACACAACCTGTTTAGTATGTATATTTTCTATATTCTTGTATTACATCACTACTACATGAGATCACTGTTAAAAACCCATTTATAAGCCAGAAACCGTAACATGTTACAGGCTTCCTATTTCTTACAACTTATACATATAGAGACAAAAGAGAAGGTTTGGGTCGCTTAATAAACCTCATAGGGGTCAACTGAACAAAGGTGTTCAGGACTCAGGCATCTCTCTCTGCCTTGGGAAGGAGACAGGGCACACCTCTCTAAGGAGATATGCTGAAAATTCCTGAACAATTGCAAGTATATTAAGTTGCTGTTCACATTGTGACTGTGTTTAACTAGTCCAAGTAGTCAGGGAATATTTTCTGTTTAGATAGCACCTGAAGAAGGCTAGGACTTTGTGTTTATGGTTTGTTTTTTGTGTACAACCTGTGCAATAAACTGGTTAAAGACAGTTTAAGGCTAAGGCCCCACGTTGCGGACAAACAGCTTTTTTTGTTGAAGATTTTGTTGCGTTTCTTTGTGCCAAAGCCAACAATGAATACAAAAGGGATGGGAAATGTATAGGAAGTTCTTATACTTCTACTTTCTGCTCAATCCACTCCTGGCTTTGGCTCAAAAAAACGCAACAAAATCTGCAACAAAAAAAGCTGCTTTTCTGCAACATGGGGCCGTAGCCTAAGGCTAAGGCTAAGGCCGCACGTTGCAGAAACACAGCTTTTTTGGTGCAGATTTTGATGCGGGTTTTTGGCACAGTCTTGTGAATAAATTATATATGTATGTATATTTATGGTATTTTATTAATAAATGGACTATTATTTTTTCTATATATGTAGTCTCTATAAACTTTTTTCTAGGTTTGGTGCTCAGCTAAAGTGAACTCAAATGACAAGAAGTGACAACCAAAACCTGCAAGATACAGAAAGAAGCATGGAACTACTGTTTGAATGGATTGAAGAGTAGCCAAAATGGCAAAGACTCAGCCAATGATCACTTCCAAAAAGTTAAAAAAAAATATCTGAATACATACATATACATTCCAAAGACAATTAAGTGAAGCTAAGTTACCAGCAAGAACTCTCCACAAAGTCTTGTTAAAAAAAAAAAAAAAAACCTGAATAGGTCAAAATTTGCCAAGGAATACATTGACCAGCCCATAAAGAAATGGTGAAACATTTTGCATACTAATGAAAGCAAAATTGTTCTTTTTGAGTCTAGTGCCTGCAGATAGTGTGTCAGTACTGAACCCAAGCCACAGTACACTGTGAATACAGTAAAGCATGATAGTGCAAAAATCATGATATGGGGATGTTTCTCACACCATGGTGTTGGGCCTATATATCGCATATGAGAGATCATGGATCAGTTTAAATATAACAAAATACTTGTTGCCCTATGGCAAAAAAGAGATGTCCTTGAAATGGGTGTTTCAACACCCCAGTAAGCAAACATCTTGGTTACAGACAAACAGGACTAAGATAATGGAGAGGCCATCCCAATCCCCTGACCTTAAACCTATAGACAACTTGTGGGAAGACATAAAAAATGTTTGAGGCAAAACCAAAAAATGCAGAAGAACTGTAGAAAGTAATCCAAACTTCCTGAACTGGAATACCTGATCAGAGTTGCCAGAAGTTGGTCGACTTCATGGGACACTGATTTCAAGCAGTTCTCAGAAAAAAAGGTTATGCCACTAAATATTAGTTCAATAATTCAAAATAAAATGAAATCTCAAAAATTTGTTTAGTTTTGAATTTTTAAAGAAAAAATGCTGACACTGCTATTTTTTTTTTTTTTTTGAACAGCCTGAAATTCTTTTTACTTTCTAAAAAGGATTAACAAAAACTAAATACATTTTGTTATTTTCTTACTGTTTTGATTTGGAATTGAATGTGTAGTATTTCCAGTGCACTTGCATTTATGCAAATAAAAGTTATTAGAATGATTTTGTGCTTAATTTGCTTTTTTAAACTCACTGCTTTTCACACCACTGTAGTTAATAAGGATAAAAAAAGATGCAGGTCCATCATATAGTCTTATATGTGCCAGTTCTTTGTATTGTCCATGCATTCTGTATATTTGTAAATGTGTATAAGTCTCCTCTAAAGTGCCTTTTTTCCAAGATAAACAAGTCCAATTTTGCTAACCTTTCAGTATAAGTGAAAGTTTCATTCCATTTAATGATCCAGTTGCCTTAATTTGAACCCTCTCTAGCTCTCTTATATCATGTTTGGCTAAGGCCTAACGTAGCGGGCCACAGCGAGAAAGCGCTGCGGAACAAACCACGCTGGAAAAGCATTGCAGTTTTTCCTTCATCACTTTTCACAGAAAGCCCACAGAATTTTCCTCTGTGGACTTTCTGCTTCAATTATACCAATAGGGAAACTGCCAGCGTTTACATATGTATAATTAACATGCATCGCAACGGTTTTGGAAATCGCAGCATTTCATGGGGCCCCGGCCTTAGAATGTGGAGCTCAAAATTGAATCTCATATTCGAAATGTGGTCTTACAAGGCTTATAAAGAGATAATATTATTTACCATCAGTGTCCCTGGTTATCTCTCTTTTTTAACACCTAAACATCTTATTTGCTTTTGCAGCTGCTGCTTAACATTGAGTGCTGCTGTTTAGATTACTTGTAACTAAAATACCCAAGTCCTTTTCTTATTCTATTGTACGCATATTTATTCCATTTAGCATGTATATGGTATAAGTACATTATTTTAAATGTACAGTGCCTTGCGAAAGTATTCGGCCCCCTTGAACTTTTCAACCTTTTGCCACATTTCAGGCTTCAAACATAAGGATATAAAATTTAAATTTTTTGGTGAAGAATCAAAAACAAGTGGGACACAATCGTGAAGTGGAACGAAATTTATTGGATATTTTAAACTTTTGTAAAAACTAAAAAACTGAAAAGTGGGGCGTGCCAAATTATTCGGCCCCCTTAAGTTAATACTTTGTACCACCTTTTGCTGTGATTACAGCTGCAAGTCGCTTGGGGTATGTTTCTATCAGTTTTGCACATTGAGAGACTGAAATTCTTGCCCATTCTTCCTTGGAAAACAGCTGGAGCTCAGTGAGGTTGGATGGAGAGCGTTTGTGAACAGCAGTTTTCAGCTCTTTCCACAGATTCTCGATTGGATTCAGGTCTGGACTTTGACTTGGCCATTCTAACACCTGGATACGTTTATTTGTGAATCATTCCATTGTAGATTTTGCTTTATGTTTGGGATCATTGTTGTGTTGGAAGATAAATCTCCGTCCCAGTCTCAGGTCTTTTGCAGACTCCAACAGGTTTTCTTCCAGAATGGTCCTGTATTTGGCTCCAACCATCTTCCCATCAATTTTAACCATCTTCCCTGTCCCTGCTGAAGAAAAGCAGGCCCAAACCATGATGCTGCCACCACCATGTTTGACAGTGGGGATGGTGTGTTCAGGGTGATGAGCTGTGTTGCTTTTACGCCAAACATATTGTTTTGCATTGTGGCCAAAAAGTTCGATTTTGGTTTCATCCGAATAATATTGCACGCCCCACTTTTCAGTTTATTATTTTTTACAAAAGTTTAAAATAACCAATAAATTTCGTTTATTTATTAAGTTTAAAATAACCAATAAATTTCGTTCCACTTCACAATTGTGTCCCACTTGTTGATTCTTCACCAAAAAAATTAAAATTTTATATCTTTATGTTTGAAGCCTGAAATGTGGCAAAAGGTTGAAAAGTTCAACCGAATACTTTCGCAAGGCACTGTATCAACATTTGCTATGATTTTGGCTATGCTGACAGCTTTCTGCAATATTTTACATTCAATCTCAGTTTTAAGGATTCTTGATCTACAAATTTTTGTTTCATCAGCAAAACGGACACTTTACTTTCTATCACATCCACAAGGTAATTAATTAATCAATAAAGAAATTAAAGATAATTTGGCCTAGCACATACAGTGGGTACAGAAAGTATTCAGACCCCTAAAAATTTTTCACTCTTTGTTTCATTACAGCCATTTGCTAAAAGCAAAAAAAAGTTCATTTTATTTCTCATTAATGTACACTCAGCACCCTATCTTGACAGAAAAAAACAGAGCTGTAGATATTTTTGCAAATTTATTAAAAAAGAAAAACTGAAATATCACATGGTCGTAAGTATTCAGACCCTTTGCTCAGTATTGAGTAGAAGCCCTTCCTTTTGAGCTAGTACAGCCATGAGTCTTCTTGGGAATGATACTAGTTTTTCACATCTGGATTTGGGGATCCTCTGCCATTCTTCCTTGGAGATCCTCTCCAGTTCCGTCAGGTTGGATGGTGAACGTTGGTGGACAGCCATTTTCAGGTCTCTCCAAAGATGCTCAATTGGGTTGAGGTCAGGGCTCTGGCTGGGCCAGTCAAGAATGGTCACAGAGTTGTTCCGAAGCCACTCCTTTGTTATTTTACCTGTGTTCTTAGGGTCATTGTCTTGTTGGAAGGTGAACCTTCGACCCAGTCTGAGGTCCAGAGCACTCTGGAAGAGGTTTTCTTCCAGGATATCTCTATACTTGGCTGCATTCATCTTTTCTTCAATTGCAACCAGTCGTCCTGTCCCTTCAGCTGAAAAACACCCCCCTAGCATGATGCTGCCACCACCATGTTTCACTGTTGGGATTGTATTGGGCAGGTGATGAGCAGTGCCTGGTTTTCTCCACACATACCGCTTAGAATTAACGCCAAAAAGTTCAATCTTCGTCTCATCAGACCAGAGAATCTCATAGTCTGGGAGTCCTTCATGAGTTTTTTTGGCAAACTCTATGCGGGCTTTCATATGTCTTGCACTGAGGAGAGGCTTCCTTCGGGCCACTCTGCCATAATGCCCCGACTGGTGGAGGGCTGCAGTGATAGTTGACTTTGTGGAACTTTCTCCCATCTCCCTACTGCATCTCTGGAGCTCAGCCACAGTGATCTTTGGGTTCTTCTTTACCTCTCTCACCAAGGCTCTTCTCCCATGATTGCTCAGTTTGGCTGGACGGCCAGGTCTAGGAAGAGTTCTGGTCGTCCCAAACGTCTTTCATTTAATGATTATGGAGGCCACTGTGCTCTTCGGAACCTTGAGTGCTGCAGAAATTCTTTTGTAACCTTGGCCAGATCTGTGCCTTGCCACAATTCTGTCTCTGAGCTTCTTGGGCAGTTCCTTTGACCTCATGATTCTCATTTGCTCTGACAAGCAATGTGAGCTGTGAGGTCTTATATAGACAGGTATGTGTGTCTTTCCTAATCAAGTCCAATCAGTTTAATTAAACACAGCTGGACTCCAATGAAGGAGTAGAACCATCTCAAGGAGGATCAGAAGGAAATGAACAGCATGTGAGTTAAATTTACGGTATCCATGGAGACTGTGTATTTGTAATGTGTTGTCTGATCTTTGCTGTGCAGGAGAAGAAAGGGTTAATTCTTCTTCACATGCGCTCCCTAGCTCCATGCTCACCTCTACTCAATGCCCTCCTTCACCTGCAATAAATATTTCTGTCATTGTCTGTCTTTAACCTCTTCCTCCCTTTCTGAGGAGTATACATGTAAATAGGAACCTCCGAAATATTAGAAAGGTCCTTAACCACCTCAGATCCTGTGGTCAATGTTGACCATGCCATTTGAACTATGGCGTGAAAAGTAAAGTAATATTTAGAAAAGTCAAATACTATTAACAAAAAAAGTTGAAAAATCCCTTACAAAATAGTTCATTATTAACAAAATTACATATGATTGGTTCCTATATAAATACAACTTGTCCCGCACAATACAAGCTCTCATACAGCTACACTGATAAAGCAACAAAAAAGTTATGACTGCTGTAACACAGAAAGGAAAAACATTTTATTGGTTCAAAAAACTGAAATTAGGTGACATTTTAATAAGAGTTTTTACTATTTTAATGTGACATTGAGGTTAAAATAGCCCACAAAGACTGGGTTCACATCTGCTTTCGGTGAGCGCACAGAGATTATGTTCCCCATTCTGCTTGAAAAATGCAAGCAGGACATTTTTCGTTATTATAGTCTATGGGGTCTGCAGGTTTGCACAGGTAACTGCCTTTTAAGCGGATTAGGTTTCCATTTTTTTTTTTTGGTTCCCAAGCGGACTTGAAAGACAGAAACCCAAGCACAGGTGTGAACCTAGAGTAAAGTTGGTATAAATCTATACGGATGAGGAACTAACACTCTGAACAGCTTTCTACAAATGGCTGATATGAGAGTTTTATTCTTTCTGAAGGAGAGCTAATTTGCACTCTCTCTTGTGTATCATTGTCTATAAGTATCTATACCTCAGCTGAATCAATGAGACCCAATATCCCCAAACCTCAATTTGCATCATCAAATCATCTCATCCATCCAACCAGCATCAATTCTCTAACTTTTTTTTAATGTATCAACTAATTTTATTTTTAACATAGTACATGTCCTTTTTATGTTTAGCTTTTTTTATTTTATTTTATTTTTTGCACACCTAGAATTAACCTTTCTCTACACATAACTAGCTACTTGACTACATACAGATATCTTAAGATAGCTAAAGCTGGTAACTTTCTTCTCTTTACAGTACACGCAAGTTAATCCTTTGCCTAGGTTGCCTTTAGCAGTCATATACATCCTATAGTAGATGGTATACAGCAGCTCTCCTTAAAAGCAGGTCCTTTAATTTGAAATAGAAAAGAAAAGGGATGGATGAAAGTGAATATTTTGCTTTCAAGGGTTCTCACGGTGCTTCAGCCATCTCCAATCTCTTTAAGAAACTGCTGAAGAATACTGCAACATAAGTACGTGCTCTTTTCTATTTCTGTTTTATAAGTCCAGGCTATTGAAAGAACGAGAAGAGGATCCTGTCCAGGTGTCCCCGCATGGTAAGATAATGGATGCAGATTGATATGATCTGAGGCTAGTGAGCATTAACATCTTTAGACATCACTCAGGCACACTATACAAGAGCTCTTACTAGCCCAATGGATGACTAGGCAGGTGTTCTTATACAGAACAACAAAAATACAAAAAACAAATAAGAACCAGAAAGGGTTTACAAGTTATCCTGTTTGCACTATTGATTTAGTGAGTCCATTCGACAATGCCATGAACACTCGTATTTATTTTCTCAAGGTACATCTTTCTCCGAACTGAATGCTTTTTGATTTTTAAAACAAGCTTTTCCATGGAGCTGAATCCCATCCGAGCACAGCTGCTAAGCTGACTGGACTCTGCTACCCACTGAGAGCTTTTGTGCTACCGAATGAAGACAAGTGCTCTAGCATAAGCATAATTTCGATCATCCCTAAATATGCCACATGCCAATCAAAGAAATGCAAAGAGGTCCATAATTATAATCCACCCCTGCCAACAAATTTACAACAGGTTTCCACGGCAAGCTCTCCATTGTCAGGTAAAATAAAAGAACATTTCAGACATTGGTTTACAGCATTTTTTTTTTAACAAATGTACAGTATGACATGATCTTTTCCAGCTAATACACAAATGTTAACAGGGTGCATAAAATAAAGCTTTACATTTCTATTAGTAGTCATTCCCCAAATACCACACTATTGTGAATTGTCTTTTAATAACAGTTAGAGCTATAGAAATGTATTGCATGGCAGCCAGAAGAATTTTCGTTTCCATTTATCTTCCATCAGTATCTAATATTAAACCGTGGACCTTTTACAGCCCACTAGATTTTAAACCGATTTCATACTACAGACTGTTGAAAGTATCAGAAAAGTTGCTTCAAACCTAAACCTTAGAGTAGCCATAGTTTCATTTTTTTCCCCTAAATCACCGGTATAAAGATAAGAAACTTTGTAATACAACATAATTTATAAGAGTAAAATGCTTTTTTCTCCACTCATCAAACTCCTATTCTCTTCTCCTTACTTATTGCACTCGTTCACTCTTAGTTCACTAATAAATTCTCTCCTCGGTGAGGCACATGTGAAGACATATTATCAACTCTCTGAGAGATCAGGTTAGAGTTGTTGCCCTTAAAAGTCTATGGAGAAGGGAAGTAGGGAGGACAGAGCAACTGCAGAGATGGAGAAGAGAAGGGGAGGAAGGAGCAACTACAGAGAGATAGAGAAGAGAAGGGGGATACACTGACACTTCAGCTGCATGTTCTGTCTTATCTCAGAGTTGGATTCTCCACCACATTGCTAAGTACTGCTGTCTAATGTCCTTCATGTTGTTGCTTTTAAAGGTGTGCTACAGAGATAGGGATGCATTATTTCTCTTTGTTAGTGTGCCTTGTATAAGACAGAACATACACCACTCTTATGAATGAAATTTAAAAAAATAAAAGCAAACATAAAGATATGTAAATAATATAATTAAAAAGTAGACAAAAATTGACAAAAAATAATGAATAACTAGGTTGGAGGTTCTTGGGATGCTTCGGTTTCAGTGAAAAAGAAGGGGTACAGGGCGGCACTCAACTCCTTATGACCCAAAAAATATGGGATGCATGTTCACTAGGGAATTGACCAACTCCCAAAATTAGAATATCCAAAAAAGTATGTAACAGCACTCAGAAGCTGTATCAGCATAAAGTATGAAATGCAACGTTTCAGGAACACGTCCCTTCATCAGGCGGAAAATGTTACAAAAAAAGAGAAAGGGGAAGGGGAAGAGTACAATAAAGACCATAAATTTAAGTGGCCAAGCACCATATATCAAAGACAAGAGTACAAAAGTAACACTTAATAATAACACAAAACACACTATATCATGTGTTACTTAGGCCATTGTGTTACAAAAATAGGAGTGATAAATATCTCTCATTGTTATGTATCTCACACTGTTGTGCATCATACTAATTGGCCAAATGACACTGGAGGCTACCACCAAGATGGTGAATGTATATACATCTTAGTGAAAAAGAGAGTGGAAGTATAGAAGTAGACTTCATCCAATATGTTACATTACTGTAAATATAGTAGATATGGTAAATTACATAACAAAAGACATAAAATAATTATTGCAATATATGGAAGAACCCTCAGATATGGAGGTGAGTTTTCATAAAGTACCATTGGTCCAGAGACAGATAATGTGGCAAAAGAATGTCATACGGTAGCCGGGGAAGAACCTAGAAATAAGGAATTAATGAGAGTAAATATACTGATATTATAGTCACTAGGACATCTACATATGGATATTGATGTTATAGTCACTAGGACATTTACAGATGGATACTGATATTATAGTCACTAGGACATTAATATATGGATACTGGAGGGGGCGTGGAAGTGGGTGATTACGGATTGTCAATTTTGATACTAATATAAGATCATCTTAATTGCATTTAACCCTCTAGAGTTCTGTGTGTTCTTTGGGTCACAGGCCTCCTCTACAGGCACCTCTACCTGTTATACCCTATGTTCTGACCATCATGTGCTGTGTATGGGAGACATTATACCAGGTTGTCTCCACCAACTCTGAATCTATTAGATCTGTCACTTTTTATGTCATGGCAGTACTCACATAAAGCTATTTTGATAAACAGGCAATAATGTCAAAAACAATTAAATATGCTAAATATGTCAAACAATTTGTATGTGTCATGTAGTTAACAGAACTATTTTAAGACTTACAGGTATAATAATCTTCACCTTGAATTGTGCAGCAGTACATTTTACATTTCCCATGTATGTACAATAAGGAACAGTCTGGCCCCTCTCCTATCCATTACTAGTACTACTAATGCTTTGTGTAATGTAATTCTGCCAGGAGTATAAAAAAGAAAATTCCAAAAGATCATAATATACTAAAGGAGATCTGGACTGCAAATGCAGGGCAATATGAAGTTAAACTGTAAAATCAGAACACAGTAAGGAAATCTGCTCGCTGTCTATGATCTCATCACCAATAACAAAAACATCCAGCTATAAATATATAGAAGTACAGAGTAAACTCTCCTTTCATCCCCCAAATCCTCTCAGTACCTGAAGTGTATAGGCAGGGAAAGCTGTGTGCAGATATGAAGCCCCGTCCCTCTCCATCCACTGGGTGAAGAGAGAAAAGACCCTCCCCCTCCACTCACTGTGAACTTGTCTTAAGCCTGAAAGTATCTATGAACTGAACTTCTATTGAACAGCAAATTAGCGAGAAGGAAGACACCTACTGGCACCACCTTTAGGCTAAGGTTCCACATAGCAAACCATAGAGAAAAAGCGCAGCAGAAAAGACCACGGTGGAAACACATCGCGTTTTTTGATGAGGGCCACATGAAATCAATAGTTCAAGTAGGGTTTTAATGGCATGAACATCCTGCATTATTAGAACTTGGTCAGTACAGAAGGAGCTTGGGACCTTAGTGGAGGATAGAGTACTAGGAGTCAGGACTAAATTATAGGCACAATTTTTTTGTGCCTGTCAGGCATCTGCCACATATGGGAATTAGTTGGCTTTTACCACCCACCCTTGTTTCCTAGACCCATTCTTCCAATCTGGTAGACATATTTTGTTACAATAGGTTGTCGGAGAGATTAGGTTCAAACAAAGTTTTTTTTGTTTTTTTTTTCAGTTTCATAAGTCTCTCCATATAGATATAGCAATGTTTACCATTACAAACAATGATTTATCTACACTGTGTTACAGAGTGTCTTTTTGTTGTCATGTTAAACTTTGCTACATCTGTAATTTTTTTCGCACTTCTAGCTTACAATTGATAAGTTGCATTACAATTGGAATACTATAAAGATGCCAATAATGTAATGTAACATAAAATGAAATGTCTGGAGTTTTTTTTACCAATACTTAATAGCTAAAAAATTATTATAACAGATTTTTTTATGTCACCACAACGCTGCCCAAACTATAATTAAAATAATGCCATGGAATCATGAGTTATTGTTCTTTTATTATATAAAGTGCTTCACACAACAGATGAATACTATAGAAATATAAAAAACACACGAACAAAATCAATATATTGCTGAAGAAAAGTAAAGTGTATTTATTATACTTTTTGTGCCTTGATGACTACAAGTGGTACGAACCGTTCCTTTTTGCAGTTTAGAGGCTTGTTAACACCTCATAAACACTTTAAAATAGAACACATTATTCCCTTTGGAGGAGATCACACAAAACATTGTGTAGGTGCTTGTGTAGGGGGAATAATAACTGCATGTCACATTTCAGAAGCATTGATATTTTTGCATGGGTATTATACAGGATTTATAGCTGTACAATACATACTGTTAAAACACTCTTTATGGTACTTAAATTTGGGGTACTGTATGATAAATACAATTTTTATATTGAATTGATTTTTTTATATATATTTTTTTGTATTTTATTTTTTTTTTTGTTTCCATAAACAGAATTATATAGGATTATATAGGTTTTAAGTATGAGGTTTTCCTTTACTGCTTTAATCGTATATATGACACAAAATATCTTGAATGTACAGATGTAGCAGTCATAAACCTGACTTCTGTCATTGACTATATTCACTTTGAATGAGCATCACACTATGTAAATAGTGTAGGAGCGCAACGCTATCTCTGTACAGCGGCAGTCAAGTTACAACTGCTATCTGTCTTTATATACTGTTTGAATGAAGATTATATAGTCATAGACTTTCCATGGGTTGTTCTTACTTTTCACATGACTGTATTTATACAATGCTATTATTTTAGGGTATATCTACACTTACCCAATTACTGTTTATTGGGGTTTTTGCCACAGATTGGGCTTTCAGCAGTAATCAGTTGATTTTTGACAACCTGGAAGAAAAATAAGATCGTGATTACTTGTGGATCATGTTCTTCTAGTTTCAGCTATAGTCAAAAAAGTCAAGCGTCCACCTTCTGGGCAAAAAGAACTTTGTCAAGGATTATTTAATTTCTTTCAGCCACTTTTCATACACCTTATTTGCAATAAAGTTTATGAAAAATAACTGAAAGAAAATAGAGCTTTATTTTTATGTATTATCAGTTTTTATGGAAAAGAGGCAACAAACATCATTAATATGAGCAGAAATTACAATAAAACATGCGCGCATCAACTACTCACATAATATGCCAAGATGTTCACAATGGACATCAAGGTTAATAGGAGTAAACAAATGAATTAGTCAAATAAATGTAAATGTACTAATATAAGGTGGAGTGGGAACAAGGATATAAGAGAAAGAAGCATAAAGAAAAGAAAGGAGAAAGGGAAAAAAACAAAAAGGGGAAAAGGCAGGAGGGAGAGGGAGGGAGATCATAGCCGGACAAGTCCATCCAGCCTGGATGGAAAACACACAGTGTCCATATCACTACTTATCTTGTGCCATTTTGAATAGTGGTATATTTTATGTTGCAAAGGGCTCTTTGGGGCCCCTTCAGGGTCCAGTAGCGACTGCTACCACTGCACCCCATATAGTTACTCCACTGTTAGCACCCGTTTGCTCAGTCTAGGTCTAAATGATTACCATTCAGATCTATTGAAGGGTCTCTGTAAGGTACACAGAGGTACATATGGGTACAGTCTGAAACAGATAAAGAAATCTGGACTACACATCTATTTTAATGACATTCATACACCCAGGGACGGGAACATCTCTCCTTGAGGAGAGCACCAGTGAAGGTGTGTAGAGTTTTGAATTGCCTTTTGCCCTCTACTAAGCATCTACATATCACAAAGCATTATGGGAAAAGGAGCTGGGAAGCTCATGCGCCCTCTGTTGGATGTAACAGATCTTCAATTTGCTTTTGAGTCACTGAGTCTTGAGACAGCAAATGGGATTTTAGCCAAGCCAATTTCACTTATCTGCATACAGCGCCGTTTTGGGATTTTTGTCCCTCATCAGTGCAGAGCAAAGTGAACTGGCTGGCTTTGTGGGAGGGAATGAGTGGCTTAGGGACGGTGCTTAGTAGAGGGCAAAAGGCAATTCAAAACTCTACACACCTTAACTGGTGTGAGAGATGTTCCCGTCCCTAAGCCACTCAGCCTCCCACAAAGCCAGCCAGTTCCTTTTCTCTGCACTGATGGGGACAAATCCTGCGGCGCTGTAGCGTGGATTGGCTTGCTACCCTTTGCTGTCCGCCGTGGTCAAGCAATTGGGCTGTTACTCCAACAGGGGTGCTGGCTTCCCGCTCCTTTCCCATATGCCTTGGTTTCTACCCCAACCACGGGGTCTCGTCTGTTTGAGTCTGACGTTCCCCTTTGTGGGGTGTTATGAGGTGTGTGCGTTGTGCCGTTTCGTATCCCAGTGTTGTTTTGGTCCCACTAAGAGAATAAAGTCATCCCAGTCATTTCAGTAGTCAATGGTGGATATTCAAGCCCTCTGCTTTGGTGTATTACTTTGATTGCTAGTGTCCAAACTTCTCAAATTCCATCAGTGGGGGGGGTTGTGGCGCTGTCACTTGGGGGTGGCTGTTGACATGGGCAATTTATACTATTTTACTAATTTATTCCTATTGGAATCTCGGTTGTCACGATTTCGTGTAGGCCATGGCCGTTCTCTATAGCCACAATGTAGAGAGGGGAGACAGGGCGTCCCTGACCGTACCATTGCTTTTGCAATGGCTCAGACAGCAGCCAGGGTTTACTTTTATGTTGACACCTTCAGGGTCTGTCATTAGGTTTATGATACCTGATCTAAGGACAGCATAACGTAGTGTCCAATCCATCACTTACTAGATGGCTTGCTGTACTTTTTAATAACATTCCTTTTTAGCAGCTGCATCCAGAGACGTATTCAGCACCATATTGTGTATGTGCAGTGTAGTCTTCTATATTTTATGTGCTACTGTTTCCCAAACCTTACCCTTCGGTGAATGACAGTTTCCCCCTATGCACAATATAAAGAAAAGAAAGAAAATTCACACAATGTGGTTAGCAGAGGATGGGCACTTAGCCTCAAGAATTCAGTTTGGACACAGAAATGGTTATGCAGATAATCCTCCTAAAGCTAAGTGCCCATACGTTATCTACATTCGTGAATTGACTGCTCTGATGTGTGACCTACTTCTGCAGTTTTGCTGTGTTAAGGAGTTTTTATCTCCTGATAGTGTAGACATATCTCTGGTTATATATATTTTTGCTTTACCATATAGAGAAAGCTGTCAAAAGTGGTGAGATGGTGCAGAGTGCCACAGCTCATGAATATTGAGGATTACAGCTGATAAAGGGCAATTTTATGAAATGTACAGCAGGTCATCCAGTACGTTAAACCTCAGTGGCTTCAGAGTCTCTGTCACTACCTTATGAAGGCTTCAGATCATGCAGCATAACATTTATGACAGGTTCCCTTTAAGGGACACACCTGAATATGCTCCATTCGCGGTCAGGATAGTATCGGCACAAGTCCGCTGTACTATTATTCCTAAAAGGCTAATAGAACCTAATGTAGCAAATAATACAGCAGACTACTTGCTGTAAAGCTGCTGTACTCACAACCAATCCCTCCTAACCAATGATTGACAGCTGATATGTACAGTCATGGCCAAAAGTTTTGAGAATGACACAAATATTATATTTTCACATGATCTGCTGCCCTCTGGTTTTTATGTGTGTTTGTCAGATGTTTTTATCACATACAAAAATATAATTGCATTCATATTATGAGTAACAGAAGCTTATATTGACAGTTAGAATGAGTTAATGCAGCAAGTCAATATTTGCAGTGTTGACCCTTCTTCTTCAGGACCTCTGCAATTCTCCCTTGGCATGCTCTCAATCAACTTCTGGACCAAATCCTGACTGATAGCAGTCCATTCTTGCACAATCAATGCTTTAATTTTGTCTGAATTTGTTGGTTTTTGTTTGTCCACCCGTCTCTTGATGATTGACCACAAGTTCTCAATGGGATTAAGATCTGGGGAGTTTCCAGGCCATGGACCCAAAATCTCTATGTTTTGTTCCCTGAGCCATTTAGTTATCACCTTTGCTTTATGGCAAGGTGCTCCATCATGCTGGAAAAGGCATTGTTGAGCGCCAAACTGCTCTTGGACGGTTGGGAGAAGTTGCTCTTGGAGGACATTCTGGTACCATTCTTTATTCATGGCTGTGTTTTTAGGCAAGACTGTGAGAGAGCCGATTCCCTTGGCTGAGAAGCAACCCCACACATGAATGGTTTCAGGATGCTTTACAGTTGGCATGAGACAAGACTGGTGGTAGCGCTCACCTCTTCTTCTCCGAATAAGCTGTTTTCCAGATGTTCCAAACAATCGAAAAGGGGATTCATCAGAGAAAATGACTTTACCCCAGTCCTCAGCAGTCCACTCCCTGTACCTTTTGCAGAATATCAGTCTGTCCCTGATGTTTTTTCTGGAGAGAAGTGGCTTCTTTGCTGCCCTCCTTGAGACCAGGCCTTGCTCCAAGAGTCTCCGCCTCACAGTGCGTGCAGATGCACTCACACCTGCCTGCTGCCATTCCTCAGCAAGCTCTGCACTGCTGGTAGCCCGATCCCGCAGCTGAAACACTTTTAAGAGACGGTCCTGCCGCTTGCTGGTCTTTCTTGGGCGCCCTGGAGCCTTTTTGGCACCAATGGAACCTCTCTCCTTGAAGTTCTTGATGATGCGATAGATTGTTGACTGAGGTGCAATCTTTCTAGCTGCAATACTCTTCCCAGTTAGGCCATTTTTGTGCAGTGCAATGATGACTGCACATGTTTCTTTAGAGATAACCATGGTTAACAGAAGAGAAACAATGATGGCAAGCACCAGCCTCCTTTTAAAGTGTCCAGTGGTGTCATTCTTACTTAATCATGACAGATTGATCTCCAGCCCTGTCCTCATCAACACCCACACCTGTGTTAATGGAGCAATCACTGAAACGATGTTAGGTGGTCCTTTTAAGGCAGGGCTGCAATGATGTTGAAATGTGTTTTGGGGGATAAAGTTCATTTTCTAGGCAAATATTGACTTTGCAAGTAATTGCTGTTAAGCTGATCACTCTTTATAACATTCTGGAGTATATGCAAATTGCCATTAGAAAAACTGAAGCAGTAGACTTTGTAAAAATTAATATTTGTATCATTCTCAAAACTTTTGGCCATGACTGTACAAATGGCAGTCAACATTCACTGGTGACAGGGCCAGGGGTTATGGGATCAGAGTGTTTCCTCATGAGTGCAGCAGACACGGAACTATAATTCAGCCGGAGGAGGGGAGTTGCACCATTTGGATTAATATTACAGTGGATTTATACGTTTATATGCTCTAATGGGCAACAGATCACGTTTATTCATTATCCGTAATACTGTACTATGTGCTATATTAATTATTTGTACCTATATCATATACATTCATAACAGACAATGGAGAAGCTAAATACTTAACATTGTAGTGTTTTAATACTGGAAATATAAAAGGTTCCATCTTTAAAACGACTCTGGAAAGTCGTACAAAACATTACAGCAATTTGCTATTATGGTGTAACTATACAAGCATCCATTTGCAGTTAATCTCCATATGTGTGGGAAGCCTGGGTAATAGTATTATTAGACAAGACCTTAGAGAGTGAGCATTATCATGGAAGTAATTAAATAGCATATAATAAAGATTAAATGACAATTAATTGTAAATGATAATAAGGTCTCATTAATTAAAAATGTACTTATGCTGATTCTACAGCATTTCAGAAATGGAAATTTTGGTATAAAAATGTAAAAGAAAAACTGTAAAATAAAACACAGGGATTTCCTTTACATTCCTTTACATTTCACATAATATGGTAGAGGGATTAACTTATTTAGTTAGATGAGGCAGTTAATGCTATATCTTTAGATATAGACATAGATATAAATGTATTTAAAGGGAACTATTCTAAAGATAGGTCATCATTACCAGGTCAGCGGGGATTTGACACTCAATTTCCCCACCGATCAACTGTTCTCAGTGGCTGCTCTCAGTGTAGTGGCCAAAGCAGGTATTGCAGTTTAGCTTCCATTCATTTGACTAGGACCTAAGCTGTATTGAATCAGTATTGTCACTACACAAAGAACAGAGCTGCTCATGAGTACAGCTGATCGGTGGGGGAATCAAGTGTCAGACCCCCACCGATTTGGTATTGATGATCTATCTTTAGAATAGGTCATCAATATTTTTATCCCAGAAAACACCTTTAGGCTACAGCCCCACGTTGCAGAAACACAGCTTTTTTTGTTGCAGATTTTGTTGCGTTTTTTTGAGCCAAAGCCAACAATAGCTACAAAAGAAATGGGAAATATATAGGAAGTTTTTATGCTTCTACCTTATGCTCAAACCTCTCCTGGCTTTAGCTCAAAAAAACGCAACAAAATCTGCAACAAAAAAAGCTGATTTTCCGCAATGTGGGGCTGTAGCCTTAAAGGGGTTTATCCTGTTAAGGACACTTATTCCCTATACACAGGATAGCAGATAAGTGTTTGATTGCCAGGGGGCTGACCACTGGATCCCCAGATATCAGGATAGTTGGGTACTGAAAGTCCCCCTTAAGCATCCTTGTGAACAGACCATCAGTACGCTTGCATGGCTGGTGCTCCATACACAGCTATGGGGTTGCCAGAACTGTAATCTCCAGCATGGAACTCATCTCCATAGAAGTGAATGGAGCACTGATCATGCAAGCGCACTGGCACTCCATTCACAAGGAAGCATTCGGAGGAATTTAGATTCCCCATTTTCCGGATCAATAGGGTCCCCAGCAAGTGTCCAGTGATTGGACACTTATCCCCTTGTCCTGTGAATAGGGTATAGGCCACTACCAATCAAGATGTAAGTTCTTCAAGACAGCAGACAGAAAGGAAAACATTGCAAAATATGCAGTTTAGATACAGTTTATCTACATCATTTTAACCCCGTAGCAGTCACATTTAAAACTGCAAAAACCCTCTCAAAAATGTCACTTTTTTATTGTCGATATTTAATTCATGCATCAGGTAAATATACTTGGAACATAATTCAGGCACCTTAAGTTCATTTTTTTTTTAATTCTTATTTTATTTGAATTTTTACATTTCAGTTTTTATACAATAATATTCAAAAAGGAGATGAAATACATACCATATGTGACCTAAGATAAAGAACATGTGACTCCAGAGACCTTCCAGAGTCAGAATTAACAAGGAAACTGACAACACTTGCACAATCAATGCCACTAGACAATGGCCAGATGAAAATGAAGTTTACAAATGAGTTTGTGAACATGTACACTATTCAGTGTACTAGCAATGCACAACACAATATGAACAGTTGTATGATGGAGAAGGGAGGTATGCCAAGGGAGATCTAACAAAAACACAAAAACTTAATCCCTAGGCAAGATGGTAGAGGTAAGGGAGGGGTGAGGTAAGGGGAGGGATACCATATGGGAGAGAGGAGGATGGGGGGGGTTAGAATGGAGTGTGTACAGCAGGCGTAACGTCTGCAGGGCTATTGGGAAACACACCAGTCAAATCTCATAAGTCTGCTCTACTGCTCCGAGCCTGCAGAGGAGGGCAGAACTCTCTCATGCCACGGAGACCATATTTTTAAGAATCTATCATGAGTCCTGTTCGACCAGCTGATCAGCTGGAAGGGTAGTAAATGGGCCTGTACCTGGGACCAGAATGGCGCGACCATCTCACACGACCACCAAATATAGGACATACTCCCTACACTCTTTTGACACCTCCAGCACAGGCTTGAGGCAGCTAGGCCATGAGCATACAGCCACTCAGGCGTTTTATACCATCTAGATAAAATCTTATAGTGGGATTCTTGCATCCTAACACATGTGGGTAAACCGTGTGAGGATCTGAGGACGAATTTCAAGTCCTCCGGCATCAATGAGATGTTGAGTTCTTTTTCCCAGGACTGTATGTATAGTGGAGTGGAATCAGCGGTAGAAGCGGACAAGTGTTTTTTACAATTTGCAATTTTCCGCGTCAGAGGAAGCTTACATGAGAAGAGTTTCTCAAACTCCGTGAGATGCCTGCGAGTAGGTCCCAGGGTCTGTATCTCAGCAACAGTCTTTTTATAGTATTCATAATGGAGAAATGTAAATGGGATATCAGGGAACCTAGTCTTAAGCTGGGGTTGCGTCAGTGGGGAACCATCTTGCAACAAATCCCGTAATGTATGAGTCTTAAATCTAGATCAGAAATCCCGGTAGAGATGAGCTGGAGGGGTCTTGACCACGGGCAGGAGGTCCGCATGTAAAATCAGAGAGGGAGCTGGTGAAAGTTCCAGACCATGGTCAAGCCACACCTCACATGCGCCCCTGATAAGGGGGTCAAAATGACGTCTAGAAAACTGGCGCTTTGAGGGGAGCCACAAGTATTGTCTGAATGACAAGCCATTATATGCTTCAGCTAGCGCCCTTACTATGGGGCATTTTAAAGGAGATGTAAGGGACAGCCACCTACGCAACTGAATCGCCTTATAGTAGGAAAGGATGTCTGGTTGAGCTATGCCACCCTCTTCCCTACGCCTAATCAGAAGTCTATATGTCAACCGTGGCGGTTTACCTTAAGTTCATTTTAACCCCATAATGACATACCTAATTTTAGCTTATAGAACCATTAAAAATGTTTTCCTGCTTGTGTCATAATTTTTTTTATTGGTTCATCAGTGTAGCTGAGCGAAACGTTTGTGCTGGACAAGTTGTCTTCATTGACCACAGCATCTTAGAGGTTAAGTTTTTGAAGAATTCCTATTAACATGTATACTGCTCAGAGAGGGAGGAAGAGATTTAAGACAGGCAAAGAGATATAAATATTTATTGCAGGTCATGTAGGGCATAGAGAAGAGGTAAGGAGCTACAGATAACTTTACCTCTCCTGCACAGCAACATGCAGGAGAGGTAAGATCAGACAGCACATTGAAAAATACACAACTTCTATGGATATAGGGAAAAGAAGGGTTAATTCCCTTACTCTAGGTGAGGAGGCACAGACCCTGGATCCCTGCCAAGAGACACATTTGCTACTAATTAGCAGCTTTTCCTGCAATTAAACTGATGGACGACCTCTGGACATCGTAAACTGTAATGGCTTTTTCAAAATGAACGAATCTAGCTCGTAGTAATCTGTAATGGGGTTAAAGTAAATCTGATAGGCTGAGTCGTCCATATCCCAGCCTGCAATCACATGACCAAGTTTCAGCCGGTCCATGTGCTGGTCGGATTTGCCAACCTGAACAGTATCCTGGGAGAGAGACTCTTAGCAGTATAGTGTGAACACAGGGTTAGTCCTCGTGACCTTTTCTCAAGCAGGTCAACAACAGTACATGTGATATATATATATATATATATATATATATACACAGGGTGGGCCATAAGTATGGATACACCCAGATAAAATGGAAGTGGTTGCTGATATCACCTTACCGTTTGTGGCATATTAGTACATGGGAGGGGGGAAACATTTGAGGCCGGGTGACGCCCATGGCGGCCATCTGCAAAGCCGCCATTTTGGATTCAACTTTACTTTTTTCAATGGGAAGGTGGTCATGTGACACATCAAACACATGGAGAATTGCACATGAAAAACAATGGTGTGCTCAATTTTAACGTAGCTTTATTGTTTATCGAGTTATTTACACCTTTCTTATTGTTACAGCCATTGACATGTCACAGAGGATAAGGGACGAGGAGCAGACAGACATTGTGTTGATGTCTGGTGAACGCAGTACATCGGTCATTGCAGCAGACTTCAAAGCAAGAAACCCTACGAGACCACCCATCTCCCATGCCACAGTTAGCAAACTGCTCGCCAAATTTCGTGCAACTGGTTTGGTGTTGGATAAGCCCAAATCTGGACGTATGAAAACTGTCACCAATGATGAAACATCAGTGGCTGTCCTGGCAGCATTTACCAAGAGCCCACAGCGTAGCACTCGACGTATGTCCCTGGAGTGTGGCATCAGTCGAATGTCCATTCGACGGATATTGGCTACACACAGATGGCACACTTACAAGATCCAGCTGCTACAACATCTCATCTGAGAGCTCCCCCTTCCCCCACTTCTATGATTTTTCTTCAGTCTGTCTAAAATTGATTATACTGCATCTGAACTATGCTCCAGACTTTTCCACTAGCAATGTAACAACAATTGTTTTGGATCATGCAGTGACTGATAACATATCTTTCCTCTAGGCTGTCTGTCACAAAATGGGTCTTCTCCTTACAGCCCACAGTATCTTATGGCATCAGCACTGTAACCTTTCCACCTACCACTCATGATTGGCTGAAAGGCTATCAAGTGATGTCAAAAGCCAACCTAGGTCACAGACCACGTGATCCTCATCCTTAGCTTCTCAATCTTGTATTATATGTGAAGCGATGAATCGTAAATGTTTTGGTTTCATCAAAAACAGAAACATTTGGGAAATCGAGTCGGGACTGGTTTGTTACGAATCGGTTCACTCATCTCTATTTTTTACTTGAACTTTCTATTGTTCATTTCATAAACTACTAGTCATGGCCAAAAGTTTTGAGAATGATACAAATATTAATTTTTACAAAGTCTACTGCTTCAGTTTTTCTAATGGCAATTTGCATATACTCCAGAATGTTATAAAGAGTGATCAGCTTAACAGCAATTACTTGCAAAGTCAATATTTGCCTAGAAAATGAACTTTATCCCCCAAAACACATTTCAACATCATTGCAGCCCTGCCTTAAAAGGAGCACCTAACATCGTTTCAGTGATTGCTCCATTAACACAAGTGTGGGTGTTGATGAGGACAGGGCTGGAGATCAATCTGTCATGATTAAGTAAGAATGACACCACTGGACACTTTAAAAGGAGGCTGGTGCTTGCCATCATTGTTTCTCCTCTGTTAACCATGGTTATCTCTAAAGAAACACATGCAGTCATCATTGCACTGCACAAAAATGGCCTAACTGGGAAGAGTATTGCAGCTAGAAAGATTGCACCTCAGTCAACAATCTATCGCATCATCAAGAACTTCAAGGAGAGAGGTTCCATTGGTGCTAAAAAGGCTCCAGGGCGCCCAAGAAAGACCAGCAAGCGGCAGGACCGTCTCTTAAAAGTGTTTCAGCTGCGGGATCGGGCTACCAGCAGTGCAGAGCTTGCTGAGGAATGGCAGCAGGCAGGTGTGAGTGCATCTGCACGCACTGTGAGGCGGAGACTCTTGGAGCAAGGCCTGGTCTCAAGGAGGGCAGCAAAGAAGCCACTTCTCTCCAGAAAAAACATCAGGGACAGACTGATATTCTGCAAAAGGTACAGGGAGTGGACTGCTGAGGACTGGGGTAAAGTCATTTTCTCTGATGAATCCCCTTTTCGATTGTTTGGAACATCTGGAAAACAGCTTATTCGGAGAAGAAGAGGTGAGCGCTACCACCAGTCTTGTCTCATGCCAACTGTAAAGCATCCTGAAACCATTCATGTGTGGGGTTGCTTCTCAGCCAAGGGAATCGGCTCTCTCACAGTCTTGCCTAAAAACACAGCCATGAATAAAGAATGGTACCAGAATGTCCTCCAAGAGCAACTTCTCCCAACCGTCCAAGAGCAGTTTGGCGCTCAACAATGCCTTTTCCAGCATGATGGAGCACCTTGCCATAAAGCAAAGGTGATAACTAAATGGCTCAGGGAACAAAACATAGAGATTTTGGGTCCATGGCCTGGAAACTCCCCAGATCTTAATCCCATTGAGAACTTGTGGTCAATCATCAAGAGACGGGTGGACAAACAAAAACCAACAAATTCAGACAAAATTAAAGCATTGATTCTGCAAGAATGGACTGCTATCAGTCAGGATTTGGTCCAGAAGTTGATTGAGAGCATGCCAGGGAGAATTGCAGAGGTCCTGAAGAAGAAGGGTCAACACTGCAAATATTGACTTGCTGCATTAACTCATTCTAACTGTCAATATAAGCTTCTGTTACTCATAATATGAATGCAATTCTATTTCTGTATGTGATAAAAACATCTGACAAACACACATAAAAACCAGAGGGCAGCAGATCATGTGAAAATATAATATTTGTGTCATTCTCAAAACTTTTGGCCATGACTGTAGTTTAAGGCTAAGGCCCCACGTAGCGAAACGTAACAAAAAAATTAAAAAAAATGCAGAGAAAAATGCGGTTTTTGGTTTATTCCCCATCCCTGTCGAATTCATATGCACAATGTGCTAAGTTGCGTGTGTATGTGTATGGGATAAATAAGCATTGTTCCATAACTATCAAAAGTAAATGGGCAACATTAGAAACTGGATAGTTTGGACAGTCAGACAGCAGATAGATGGCACTTTGGTTGATACTTTTACTCTACTTTCCATACTCTTTTAGAGGACTAGTGGTTTATGTAAAATAAACTCTTTGTAACTTCTATTTTCATAAGTGTAAAAATACTGTGATATAACTACGTACCCAACATTTTCTATCCATTATAAGAAATAAGAATAAAACATTTTCCACTAATAAGCAGTGTATGTTAAAGAGAATCTAATGTATTAGCTGTTCAGTCTAACACTTTGCAGAGCAGATTCATTTGTCATAGACTTACAAAGAGAATAGATGATTACCTTTGAGGCTGCATACAAGTTTGATAATGCTTTGTCTAATAGTTACATTCAAAATTCACAATGTTACATATAAATGGTATACATTTTAAAAGATTCAATTGACTGTGTAATAAAATGATCCCGCTTTTTTCTGTATCTATGTCATATTTATGTCATCTTTTCATAATATAGAGTCTTGCTTTGGAAAGTTTCCTGAAAAGAATGGCCTGATCCTTAGAAAAGTTATTTCCACAAGTGCCTGTACACCCTTGTTTTGTACTTGCAGGTACAGATATAAGTTAAGGCATGTCTGTAATGAGGCGGTATGAATAGAAGAACGGAGGCTTTTAAAACTACAACACATAGTGTCAAATTCATTTACTGTGGACCAGAGGTGCATGGCATTCTGCTGCTTTCCTAATTCAGCATTACAATAAAAAGAAACATAAAATGGATAATTCTTTTTTTTTTTTATATAAGAGCCTATTGATTTGTTTTTGGGTAGGACACAGCGAGCGATGGTGACTGTTGGCCAGAAAGAAAGCAAAAGAAAATAGCTTACAATGCCATATAAAATTCTTTTGTGGGCTGTAATGTTGGATGTAGCCAAAACAATCAACTTGGCTTTATTCTGACAGTGGTAAATAAGTATAGTGAATGGCTAGCTATAAAATTCATGAGAAACTCAGAAAGGTTCTATTAGCAAAAAGAACTATAGATATAAACAAGATAGAAAAATATTTACTCATACATCAATAATCTATCCTACTTAAGATGGCTATAGACTTTGACAGATGTAGGTTATTCCTTCCACTTCCACATATATCTGCACGCTCAGTTTGGCCAAGCATGTATGTGTTTTCAATGGGGAGAAATGAGAAAGTCACTGTCATACACCTCTGAAGGTAGTTTATCTCCTGCAAAAATTAAAGGATTGGTATTTGAAATTTAACATGCCTGATCCTTCCCCCAACATCATCTACTAAGGGAAAGTCCGGAGGCCCCTATACGCATTAGATAGTCAGCTGTCTGACCCTGCCAAAATCTATTTGGCCAATGATTATCTCATGAGTATGGGGTCTTTTTAATGTTCACTTTGGAAAAACATTTTTTGTTATGAGGTCCACCAAAAATAACTTGCTCTTATGTTGGGGACCCCAAGTATAAGTTGCTTTCTGTAAGCAAATCTGGAAGTGTGCATGTAATAAGCAAGATAAACTCAATGGCAGCTACATAAGTCTGCATAGTGTTACTTACCTGTCCCAGTTCCAGGGCTGCTATGCAGCGGAGTCTGCCTCTCCATCTCCTGCTCTGGTTGCTTGTTACTGTAATGCGATGGCGAGCTTAGACATTAGTCTTCTCTTCCTGTCTATGGTATTAGGTAACTTATGTAAACCTATCCTCAGCTATAGACTGGTGCCCATACATTGGTAAAATATTGCACTACTAACTCCATTTAAAATCATCTATCCTGATCTGCTCTTTCTTCTATTGCTGACTGTGGACTCCTCTCCGACTTGCATTTTTTGGGATAATCCTTCTGGCACTATTGGTTCTGCAGTTTTGATTTGACCCTGCCTCATTTCAGACTTTACTACCCTCTACCCAGTGTTCATCTCGCTATCTAAATGTTGTCAACAATTGCCTAATTCTGATCTACATTTTACCTGTTACCGAATCTACTCTAAGACTAGCTGAGTGAATGTAACCTCAGGGTTCACTATGGAAAATACCATACATTCTTGAACACAATCCCTTAAGGTGGCCATACACCTAAGATTGTTTTAGAGTGGAATTACCAGTTTCAAATGTTTGGTCAACAACTATTCACTGACAAACTAAAAGGCGTTGTCCCATTATGGATACTTACGTCCTATCCACAGAACAGAGGATAAGTGTCCGATCACTGGGGGCCTGATCACTGGGTCCTACAGTGATCAGGAGGACCAAAAGTCCGTTTAAGGCCTCCTTGTGAATGGAATGCTAGTGCACTTGCTTGACCAGCACTCCATTCACTTCTATGGGGCTGTGGGCGCTGCCGGACATTACGGTCCCAGCAGCCCCATTGAAGTGAATGGAACTCTCGTCACACAAGCGCACTGGTGCTCCATCCACAAGGAGGCCTTACGGGAACTTTTGGTCCCCCATACTCCTGAGCACTGGGGGGCCCGGCAGTCAGGCCCCCAGTGATCAGACACTTATCCCTTGTCTTGTTGATAGGGCATAACCCATTTAAGAGATTGCTACATACAAAATTTGCTTTCAACTAAATGTATTTTTTCACCTATTGTTTGGATGTAACCATATGTGTACGTAACACTCTATCAGTCACTAGTGTACCTGTGTAGCTCAATGCATGTGTGCTGGCACTATACAAAGTTGAGGGGAAAAGAAGCCACCAGTCCTTTGTCCACATGTGAATGTTTACTAAATATGTATCCAAATACACACCAACAAAAGACATGTTAGTTTGCATCATTTCTATTTGTGCATATTTTTACATTATCCAACTTTCATCTACAAACATTCAACATTTATAAGTAATTTTGATTGCGATGTCTAAGATCTTTGTTCTTTCTGTGTTTGGCACAGTTTGGTTGCACAAACAATCTGCTAAACTACTGTATTATTTGGATGACCATGGCCCAAAGAATGTCTTGTGCATATTTGCACAAACACTATACCCCAGGTTAGCTAGCAATATTTGGATCTTTGCACCTTAGAGTATCCACTGCTGCTTCCAGAACCAAAACCATATTTCACAGAAGATGGAGCAAAATAAAATGTAGATTTTATGCTGCTCAGAAGTAGTGTGTACTCTGTAGTGTGTTTATTTTATATTGGCAGGTGCACTTATGTGGTGCACAGTATTGTGCAGAACAGCTCTTAAATAATAATTAGGCATAATATACATTGTTTTCTGAATTCGCTTCTAAACTGGAGCTTAAGAAGATTGGGTCAACAGCTAACAATAAACACAAAGGTTAAAATGAGTTGGAAGAGGGACATCATAACATTCACATGTTAAGAAAGCTTCAAAAGCTTCACAAAATAGTGTTTTTCTAAATAAGTGTTTCTGTTAAATTGATGGCACAGAGCATAGTTCTATGGTGTGATTTCAATAAGCTCATATCGAATTGTAATGAGAATGTTCTCTGAAAGGTGGCCCCTAGTTAGACAAGAACAATAGACATAAAAAGCAAATGCAAACAAGAGGTGGTCTTGACTGAAAGTTGTAGATATTCAAGCTGCTTACCTTAGGAAAGCAACTTCAATTTTCTTGTTTTCTCCTCTGATAAAAGTGACTACAGCAAGATGGAAATTAGCGTGATCCACAAAAGCTATAATAGAGCAGGTGTTTAGCCAATTTCAGGCTCCTTTTTAGCGCTGATTTAAATTGCTTCCTATTTCACTCATAGCATTGCTTTTTCAATTGATGCTGTTCATCTTTAAACCTCTTTTTATTACTACGACAGTCTAGGTATGAGACAATGGTTTGAAATGAACCTTTAGAATAAACAGGGTTGAGTTGATCGAATACATTAAAAGCAAAGGATCTTGGTACCCATTAGGTATTTAGGGAAAGCCCAGTAGATTGTGCATTCATAGAAACACTCCAGAAAAAAATCATCCTCCATTTTAAAATGAGCTTGTGTGTAGTGTATATTATTAAACATATAACAGATTTAATGTGAAGTTATGTGCTTCCCTCTGGAGTACTGACGTACTCTCAGCTTCTCTGAGGCACACAGTGATTCCGGTGTAAATAGGAGGTTTATTGAAGCCTGATCTAAGCCCCTCAGATCTGTATTTAGTTCATCAGAGATGCTGAAAGGAGGTCCGCTATCTGGAGGGTAGCACGTAACTTAAAGCTGTCACAATAAAGCTGCCAGAGAATACTATAAAAATGAAAAACAATGTCAAAATTGCTGATTTGTACATCCTGGAATCCCCTAAAAATTTAATAAAAAGCAATCACAAAGTTGTACGTACCCCCATAATCAGATTTAGTATGACTGATGTATCAAATGCTGGTCCTGACAGGTGCAGGAAACCAATGAAGTTATGAAGAGACTCCAGACTCTTCATAAATCACTGACGAACCCCAGTGCCACAATGGAAATCTATATCAGTCAGAAAACAGGCCTGTGTTATAATGTGTTGGTCTGAGACATCCCCATCCCGCTCCCTGCCTCGCTTCACCCACATTTTCAAAATGTGTCGAGCATGGTGCAGTATGGGGATTGTGGCATACATTTGGCACAAGGAAGACCTTGCACCAAATATGCACCACAATATCATCCCTCTTCTCCAGTTTTCTCCTCTATTGTGTATCAACATAATAATTATACTGACCAGCAGAATTAAGTATATCGGTTATTGGTTATGGGTTTCGGATCAATGCCAAATTTGTTTTTCTTTTCTTTTCCCCCAAAAAGAGTTGGCACAAATGAATCAATACGTTACATGGTGCCAATGGCATATACAACTTTTCTGCATTCCATCAGTCCCACAGATGTCGAATTATGCAGCAGGGGTGACCACTACAGATTCAAACTCCTATTTAGATAGATAGATAGATAGATAGATAGATAGATAGATAGTAAACATCCTTCATGGACCAAGACCAATAGTGTTGACTGATCACTGGTTTACCTGATATTATGCATGAGATAATAACATTCTCTTAGAATTAAGTGGTAGTAAGCAATATGTCAGAAATTTAAGAACTGTCTAATGAAAGTCTATGTTCAATCTTTTGTCTGTTTGCAGTATTTTTTTCAGATCCATTATTGTACAGCTCTAGTATTGTGCGAGGTTTCCTAGAAGTTCTGCATTATTATTCATATATATATGCAATACAGGTGTAAAAATTCTAATTTCTTAGCGATGCTGTTTATCTATCTCTACAGTTCTTGACTATAAAATAGAACATACATTTCACCAAAGAGCAACATGTAAACACACTACTTTTTATTACTTTCCAGCAGGTGGCACTGCATTTATAGGTTGCTGCTGCCTCACCTGAAAATGTGACTGTCCCATTGCCAATACAGATAACAGGTTCACCTGTTAAGCTGGCGCCTGTTATATCTGCTCTTACAGTGTTTGGAATTATTTTCACAAAAAAAAAAAAAAAAAAAGGTGTGTGGAATGGCAAACTGATCTGCATTGTGCTCCAGACGTTTGTAGTTTGATATTTAACAATGTTACATAACATTTATTATATAATCAAAATGTATAATGTAGTTTCTCAGGGGCATACACAAAAGTCACAGGTCCACACAGCACAACTAAGGAAGCGACCCATCCCTACCACCCACTAAGAGCTCAGACAAATGTACTTAATTCTTGGGCCCGTTGCAGACAACCGTGCTATGGGTCAGTGTGCTGTCCGTGTATTTCACGGAGAGAGCACACTGACCCATTCTTTTCTATGGGCTCGTACACACGACTGTGATTTTCACATTCCCGTGTGCGGGCCAACAGTCCGGTCCGCGTCAGATAGGACATGTCCTATTTTGCAGCCCGTGCTTCCATGGCTCCTATTCATTTAATGAAAGGAGCCGAGGAAGCAGGGCCTGTGCACGGGCAGCACACGGGGACATCCCTGTGTCCCCCGAGTGCAGCCTGAGCTTTTAAATCACGGCAGGCCGGTTGCAGCACGGTCATCTGCAACCGGCCTTATGACAATAATGTTTAATGTAATTTTATAACAGATCTTTATCAGGGTAACTCTGTTAATAATGAAGTACTGTGTGATCTACAGTGACTTTCAAAAGTATTCATGCCTTTTTCACATTTTGTCACCTTACAACCAATTTTGAAGTGGAACAAAAATGATACATGGTTTTTAACATTTTAATCAAATAAAAATCTAAAAAGTGTGACGCGCAAAAGTATTCAGCGCCCCTATATCAATACTTTGTAGAGTCACCTTTCGCTGCAATTCCATCTGCAAGTCTTTTGGGTATGTCTCTACCAGCTTTGCGCATCTAGAGACAGATTTTTGCCCATTCTTCTTTGCAAAATAGCTCACGCTCAGCCAGATTGGATGGAGAGGGTCTGTGAAAAGCAATCTTCAAGTCTTGCCACAGATGCTCAATGGGATTTAGGTCTGGACTTTGACTGGGCCATTCTAACACATGCATAGTCTTTGATCTAAACCATCCACTGTAGCTCTGGCTGTATGCTTAGGGTCATTGTCTTGCTGGAAGATGAATCTCCTTCCCAGTCTCAAGTGTTTTGCAATCTCCAACAAGTTTTCTTCGAGGATTGCCCTGTATTTAGCTCCATCCATCTTCTCATCCAGCTTCCCTGTCCCTGCTGAAGAAAAGCCTCCCCACAGCATGATGCTGCCACCACCATGTGTCACAGTGGGGATGGTGTTTTCAGAGTGATCAATAGTGTTACTTTTCCGCCACAGATAGCCCTTTGCATTTAGGCCAAAAAGTTCAACTTTGGTCTCATCTAACCAGAGCACCTTCTTCCACATGTTTGCTGTGTCCCCTATATGGCTTGTATAAAACTGCAAATGGCATTTCTTATGTCTTTCTTTCAACAATGGTTTTCTTCTTGCCACTCTTCCATAAAGGACAGATTTGTGGAGTGCATGACTTATAGTTGTCCTGTAGACAGATTCTCCCACCTGAGCTGTGGATTTCTGCAGGTCCTCCAGAGTGACCATGGGCCTCTTGGCTGCTTCTCTGACCAGTGCTCTCCTTGCTCAATCTGTCAGTTTAGGTGGACGGCCATGTCTTGGTAGGTTTGCAGTTGTAGAATACTTTTTTTTCATTTTTGAATGATGGATTGAACAGTGCTCCTTGAGATGCTCAAAGTTTTGGATATGTTTTTATAACCTAACCCTGCTTTAAACTTCTCACAACTTTATCTCTGACCTGTCTGGTGAGTTCCTTGGTCTTCATGATGCTGTTTGTTCACTTGTGTTCTCTAACAAACCACTGAGGCTTTCACAGAACAGGTGTATTTATACTGGGACTAAATTACACACAGCTGGACTGTATTAACTAATTAAGTGACTTCTGAAGGCAATTGATTGCACTGGATTATATTTAGGTGTATCAGAGTACAGGGGGCTGAATACTTTTACACATCACACTTTTCAGATTTTTATTTGATTAAAATTTTGAAAACCATGTATCATTTTTGTTCCTGTTCCCAATTATCTGCTACTTTGTGTTGGTCTATCACTTAAAATCTCAATAAAATGCATTTAAGTTTGTGGTTGTAAGGTGACAAAATGTGAAAAAGTTCAAGGGGTATGAAAACTTTTGCAAGCCACTGTATGTGCTGGTGCAGTATGTACCAGATTTATCAATATGGTTTATGCAACTGTCTGTGACTACTGTGTCTAAGCATATTGTGCCTAAAGATGTTGTCCAGTAAATTTTTTTATTGATGGCCTATGCTTAGGACAGACTATAAATATCTGATCTCTGTGGGTCTGACAGCCAGACCCCGCTTGGATCAGGCTATGTTCACATCTGCGCCATTAGAGACTTCAGCACAATGTCTGCAGAAAATTGGTAGAGGAAAAAGTTCTGTTCAGTCCGCTAATGGAGAGCCAGCGCTAGTGTGAACCTAGCATCAGATGTTTGGAGGAGTTGCCTCCCGTCTGTGTACTATACAGCATACAGAGGTGGAAGCAGTTGACTCTGTGCTCAGTATAGTGGCCGGGTGACAATACTGCTGCTCAGCTGCCATTGGTGTCAATGGGAGTTGAGCTGCATTGCCAACATCTGCTTCCAGTTCCATGCACTGAATATTACAGGTAATGGACGCACACCATACAGCTGGTCCATTCGGTGTCAGCTGTTGGACCTCCATTGATCAGATATTTATAGCCTATCCTAAGAATAAAGGCCATACATAAAAAAAAAAAAAAAAAAAATCCTGGACAACGCCTTTAAATATGTCAGACCTTTTCTTACGAGGAGGAGGAGAATTCTTTAAAATAAATAAGCCATGCTACATTTGATTTTGAGTCCGCTCCAACTTTGCCTGCATATAGCAGTCTGAATGTAATATTTTTCTGTGTATTTAGGCAATTGGTAGAAATTAACAAAGCTCTAACACAATAGAAGATAAACTGTGCTGCCTTCATCCATCACTAGGGGGGGCTCAGTGCTATAAAAGTCACTAAGCATGGAGCGCCCCATGGTGGTGACTGTATAAAATTAGAAAGTAGGAAGGGTTCACACAAATCTTCATATTTTCAATATCTCCGCTTGCTGGCGTTCAGTAGAAACCTTCATTGTATATTACCAGTGGATAGAAATTCTGCCCTGATGATCATACAGGTAGATAATCTTATGGTAACTGTACAGTTATCAGAGCTTGCAACAGGCTATCCAAGTGTTTGATCCTCACATGAACATGAGGACAGATATAAAGTATATTCCTGGCAGTAGTCAATGACCTTTCACATTAACTGCTTGCAAACAGAGATCTTGAAAACCTTGAGGAATTGTGTAAATTTTCATCATACAAAGGATTTCAGTATTTGCTGGAATTATAATTGTAAGCTCAACATATTGTACCTTATGTATGTTATGTATTATCTAAGTGTCCTTTACAAGGAATTTCTGTTATAAAGAACTTATATAAATGGCGAATGGTAAATGATGGTAAAAATGGGGTCATTGAAATATCAGGAAGTAGTAGCTCCCATTTTCAAGTGGGCTACCTGATAATGCTTAAAAGAGTTTACCCTCGAAAGACTTTTAAAGCATTTCCACGGGATATACCATGATTGCCTGATAGTGCTAGACTCTGGAACCCACATCTGTCTATAAAATGAACCAAGCCAGTTGACTTAAAATAATGGAGTGAATCACAATGGTGTAACATAAGGGTTGCTAAGGACAGCAACTAGCCCCATGTTGGAACAGTACTGTTAGTTGGCAACTGGCGAACGCTGTCTTTGGCCTTTTTAGCCAGATCTATACATCTATTCCAGGAATAAAACTTTTAGATTTGGATTATTTTACATCAGTGACATCAAATGCAAAACCAAGGTGGAGCAGTATGGTTCTGGGAAATAGCCTAAAACAGTACAGTGTTTAGAAAAAGTAGCATTTCTGATGAGTTTATTGTAGCTGGTCTTAATCTTTTTTCACCTTGTACTGTAAGAGTAGGTTCAGAAAAAACAGTCATGGAATCTGCAGTAACTTGATGTGCTGTGCATGAAGGTTAGCCCCATTCACTGGGGCCCACTTGTGCCCTACAGTCGCTTCCACATACAGTTGAAACCAGAAGTTTACATACACTATATAAAAAGACACATATGCATGTTTTTCTCACTATCTGACATGAAATCAGAATAAACCTTTCCCGTTTTAGGTCAATTAGGATTACCAAAATTATTTATATTTGCCAAATGCCAGAATAATGAGAGAGAGAGAATTTTTTAAGGCATTTTTTTTACTTCCTGAAAAGTCAAAAGTTTACATACATTTCATTAGTATTTGGTACCACTGCCCTTAAACTGTATGACTTGGGTCAAACGTTTTGGATATCCTTCCACAAGCTTCTCACAATAGTTGGTAGGAATTTGGGCCCATTCCTCCTGACAGAACTGGTGTAACTGAGCCATGTTTGTAGGCCGCCTTGCTCGCACCTGCTTTTTCAGCTTTGTCCATAAATTTTCAATAGGATTGAGATCAGGGCTTTGTGATGGCCACTCCAAAACATTGACTTTGTTATCCTTAAGCCACTTTGTAACCAGTTTGGCAGTATGCTTTAGGTCATTTGGAAGACCCATTTGTGCCCAAGCTTTAACTTCCTGGCTGATGTCTTGAGATGTTGCTTCAGTATTGCCACATAATGTTGTTTCCTCATGATGCCATCTATTTTGTGAAGTTCACCAGTCCCTCCTGCAGCAAAACAACCCCACAACATGATGCTGCCACCCCCGCGTTTCACAGTTGGGCTGGTGTTCTCAACCATAGCTTTATCCCTCCGCCACCAAACTATGCCATTGATATAATGCAGTTAAGCAGGTAATGTTCACTTGGCATTCTACAATTTCATATTTTAGACCTGTAGAAAAAGAAGAGTGATTTGTCACTTCACAGAAAATGTTTCTAGTGCTCCAGAGTCCAGTGGTGCTGTGCTTTATCATTCCAGTCAAAGCTTGGCATTGTGATTGGTAATGGAAGGCTTGCATGTAGCAGCTTGGCCTTGGAAACCCATGCCATGAAGCTCCTGTGCTTATGTGCTTATGCTATAGTAGGTTTGGCACTCTACAGTTGAGTCAGCAGAGCATTAGTGATATTTATGCAGATGCACCTTAGCACCCTCTCTGTCTTTCAATGGTCAGCTACTTCATGGTTGAGTTGCTGTGATTCATTAACACATCCACAATAATAATACCACACACATTGGAAAGTGGAAAATCCATAAAGGAATAAATTGGCTTGTTGCAGTGGTGACATCCATTTAAACCACCACATGCAATTCAGTGAGCTCTTCAGGACAAACCATTTTTTCACAAATGTTTATAAGGCCAGGGCCCCCCGTTGCGATCAGTACCTGTATTACAGTACCTGAAAAGTGGATGGAATTCTGGCTAATCCCATCCATGCATTGCAGAAAAATATCTGCAAATATCTGTGGACTTTCTGTGAAAAGCACTGTGGGAAAAAAACACATTGCGTTTACGCGGCAGTCTTTTCTGCAGCGCCCTTTGGCTGCGGCTCGCTATGTGTGGCCTTAGCCTAAAGGTGACTGCATGGCTAGTGCTGGATTTTATACACCTGTGGCAATGGGACAGAATAAAACACCCAATTGACAGCAATGAGAGGTGTGACACAATACATTTGTCCTTATATTGTATATCCTAACAGATGCTTTTTTTATATGCCATATTCTGGAACCCATATTTTTTTTCTGTAACTGATGTGGTATGAGGACTTTTTTGTGGGATGAACTGTAGTTTTTATTATCATTTTGGGATCTATACAACTTTTTCATAATTTTTTAAAATTTTCATTGTTTTTTTTGTTTTTTTAAAAACCATTAGGGCTTAATGGCATCACTACAATGCCAGGCCTGGGAGCCATCACAAGTCCTCTGACTATTATGACCCCCCTCTCTATATCTAACCTCACAGGTGTCATGGTCACTAAAGACTATGATATCTGAGAAGTTAAATGGGATTGATGTTATCTCTGATCTGGGGATGCCAGGAGGTATCAACTCCTCCGCCTACACCATATTGTTCTTGTACACTTCTTCCATACATGTACGGGTTAAAAGCAATTATGCAAAACAAAAGTATAAAAATGAAAAAAAAAAATCATAAAACATACAAGATATGCATATGCTCATTTGCATATGTATCCATGTATGTATATATCAACCTATTCAAGAAATTTAACATTGCACAAAAACATTGCACAAAAACTGAGACAGTATTGCTCTTCTCAAACAATACATTTTAATAATATGGTGTTCTGTATATATACCCTAAAGTAATGTCATACAAAATACAACTTGACAACACCAAAAGCAGCTGTGTCAATGAAAAAATGACAGCTATGGCTTCAGAAATACAGTGTGATAAAACAAAAAAAAAAAATCCATGCCCTTAAAGTCTAAACAGACTGTGCCTTTAAGGGGTTAAAGTTAAAAATAATAGCCCAGGCATATTTCCAGAAGAAATCTATTACATGAAACCAAACCTTATTTTTATGTTATTCTTTTCTTTTAAACTATTGCCAGAGTTTTATTATTTAGCTCCAGCGTGTGGGGAAAGAAAATTTGTAAAATTTCTAAAAGTATTGAACTTGCTCACGTGTATAAAAACAAAATACAAAAGCATTTATGTCCAAAAACATACAAGGAGCCTTTACAGAATTTTATTAAAATAATCTAAACCAGCTAAATAAATATTTAATTCGGAGATTAGAATAAATTTACACGTCCTTCATTTCTACGTTATTTTTGTGTATGCATTTAGATCGTAAGTTAGAATAAATAATAAAACATGAACCAAATGAATGCAGAAAAGCTTTCGAAGTCTAATGAAAGTTGGTGTGTATTTGAGACGAGGGGGATGGGCCTGCCAACGACTATAATGGTATTTAGAAATAAAGAGTCTGTGTTATGTCTAGTGGCCCTGGTGTTTTGTGTTAAGCTGACCCCGGCATTGTACCATTTCAATTCAAACTGGAGTGCAAACTTTCAGACCCAGGCTGTCGAAGGGATTTTGTAAGCTAGCCAAATTTACATTTCAGATTTGAAAGCAAGGGCAAAGGTTCGTGTTCACAGGTTTGAGATCATGTTTAATATCACATGACAGCTTTGTCAAACACCATAGAGTTAAAAAGAAGAAAAATGACTGTCTGGGTTTGTGTCATTAAGAAATCTGACAAGTCTACAATAGTCGACTTCTTTGTTTTTAAGTATGTTTTTAGATTTTCTTGTGTACAATCTTTCATAATATTTTAGTCTTTCGCTCCTGACTATGTGAATTATTACAATAAATAGTGTACGGGCACATTTCGTTGGTCACTAAAGCTTTCTGTAATTAAGATTTCGCCCCCCACACATTTTCAGTGCCCTTCAGCTATGACCTATGCTGAATGCTTTCCAGTGGAGTAATATTTCAGTCATTTAGCACCCAATGTTTAAACAAAAAAAAAAAAAAGTTCCGGTTGAAACCATTGGTGTTAAATTTTCATTCACAACCACAGCCCTGATCAATGAAACCATATTACTTAGCTAGTTAAATGATTTTGCTTACAGTGGTTTCAGTTACCAGCTCTGTGCATTGTGATCAGTAAAGCAAATGGGGGGAGGGGGGAACACACAGCTTTGTGTAATGCAAACTTCTTGAGTTCTTGTTTCTGGTTTAAGAAGAGCATTAAAAGCAAGTCACTGATATTTTTTTTTTCAAAAATGCAAATGATATCTCTCTTCTAGCAGTACACCTATTCTATAAAAGTAGACGCATAAGCTCCTGAAAGGGGTTTCCATTTTAGAAAATTTATTTTTCTAATTCAATTGTATTACCACCACAGGGAAAACAGCACATTGCACAGTTCCCTTTAAAAACAATGGGATGTCCAGGTAATGTATAGACATGCTAGGCCCTCCATACCAAGAGACATATTTGCTCTCTACTCAACTCTCCTTCCTCTTCAATGAATAACGGAGATCACATGACCAGGGGGCCAAACACAGTCGCCCAGTGGCATAACTAGGAATGGCTGGGCCCCAAGGCGAACATTTGACATGGCCCCCCCGACCACGCCCGACTTCCCCCAACAAACCGCATTCCTGCACACAGGATTATGCACCATAGTGGCCCCTATACACACTATTATGCCCCATAGAGGCCCCTGCACACAGTATTATGCCCCATAATGGCCCCTGAACACACTATTATGCCCCATAGTGGCCCCTGCACACACTATTATGCCCCATAGTGGCCCCTGGTCACAGTATTATGCCCCATTGTGGACCACCCATGAACAATTAATGATCAGAGACCCAGGGGAGGATACAAACATAAAAAACTGTTACTTACCTCTCCCTGTCTCCAATGCTCTCCCTGCTGATTTCGGCCATCTTCAATGTTGGTACAGATGTCACTGAGCGAGGCCTGCGTCGCGACGCACAATGACGCAGGCCCACATGACGTCTGGGACGTCACCAAACAGGCCCAAAGCCTGCCAGAGCACAGGAGAGGTAAGTAACGGTGTTTTTTATGTTCCCTCACCTCCCCTGGCCCTCCGATCATTATACTCGGGGGTCTGAAAAGACCCCTGAGTATAATGATAGCAGTGTTTGTGGGGTTCGCAGTCCTTAATTACTGATCCCCACTCCTGCTCATAGCCACCTCTGCTTCCGCAGAATGGGAAACGCAGGCAGCCGTGAACAGGAGCAGGGATCGGCCCCATAATGTCCCGGGCCCTGTGGCAGCCGATACCGCTGCTAACCCTGTAGTTACTCTGCAGTCGCCCCTGATCAGAGCTCCTTGTTCTCAGTTACCTCCCATAGCTGAGGTCAGGGATACTTTTTCCTGTTGAGTGGCGCTTATTGCAATACAATGATGTAGAAAGTCTATTGCATCGGAACTGGGCCCATTAGTGATCGATGTAGTAAGTCTATACTTCGGTCACTAACAGGTTAAAGTAGCACTCCTCAAAAAATTATTACTTTTTGAACCATGTGAATGGTACAAAGTGTTAGTTGTAATAAAAGTAATCTTCTTGCTGGTGGCTGCATTGTGAGTTATCCACTACATTACAGTCCTCAGTAGTGTCTTGTAACCACAATAAGTCTCTCCATCTGATACAGCATTTCCTGTGTTGACAGGGAGTTAGCTCCTCTGTCCATACTTATGAGAGCCTAAATGTAAGTCTCAAAGACATGAATAGAGAAACTTACTCTCTGTACACACATGGGATGTCAGATAGATTGGAGTGTCTGTTGGAGAGATTTGTCATATTAAACAAAATGCCATATTTTCTGTCATTGGAAGATCCCTTTCATATTTAGAATTTGAATAGAATTTTAATATAGTGTACTGTTAACATTACTAGCTGAAATAATCTGATAAAGTTAATGCATGACTGTTGATACTTTCTAAGGGTGGGTTCACCTACCGTTATTCAAGGTTGTTGCCCTCATCAGTCACAGGCTTTTTGGGGATGTGTCAAGGAGAGTTTCTTCCTCTTGATACAATCACAATTCATATTGAATGCAGTGCTTAGGGTGGGTTCACACCTGCGTTCCAGTCCGTCCGTTGCCAATCCAGTGAAAATCTCGGCAAAAGGGATTGGCATCGGATACAGACCGGTCAGCGACGCATTGGTTAAAAACCCATTCATTTGAATGGGTTTTTAAAGCAATGCGCGGGTGTCCGATTGCACCCTCTGCGCTGTGAATCCTTTTTTTTTCGTCGGAAACAAAGTCGGACAGGCAGGACTTCGTGTCCGACGGAAAAAAAAAAGGATTCGCAGCGCAGAGGGTGCAATCAGACACCCGCGCATTGCTTTAAAAACCCATTCAAATGAATGGGTTTTTAACCAATGCGTCGCTGACCGGTCTGTATCCGATGCCAATCCCGTTCGCCGAGATTTTCACTGGATTGGCAACGGACGGACTGGAACGCAGGTGTGAACCCACCCTTAGATGGTCATTAACTTTTCGGACAACTTAATGTCATTTCATAGAGATCAAAATGTAATGCACTTTAATGTTGCTGCTTTCTGCCTGAGAAACCTCTTTAAAGTTCCTTCCACTAGGTGTCTCCCTTCTAGTTGGAACTGGTGGAGGTGGTGAAAAGTGGTTTAACCATTTCCATACCGCCCATAGACTATATACGTCCAGAAGGTGGTTGCCTTGTTCTGCAAGGCCGTACCGGTACTTCCAAGCAGAACACAGCAGCTGCACAAAATCGTGCAGTTTCTGAAACTGGGAGCCGGCTATAACTTCCCTGCCTTCCCGATCGCTGTGTACACCGAGCGCTCATTGATCTCTGTATACACCACTATGGGCGCCGCTATCTTGCGGCTCCCCTCAGACCCAGCGGTTACATTATCCGCTGTGATCAGCGTCTGTAAGAGCTGCTGGGTCCTACAGGACCCAGATCAGCTCTGTAGTAACGTGCAGGAGGCTGTATCCCTACTGCAACTTGGGCTAAATGTACCAGCCCCAGTTACACAGTACCAGCCCCCACAAAAAGATGTCCCCAAAGGTCTATTATGACCTTATGGGGACACAATGTAAAAAAAAAAAAAAAAAAATGAATAGAAGATTTAAAAATAAATAAATAAAATAATAAATCAAAAACACCCCCTTATTGCAAGTTATAGCCCCACCCCCGAAGACACCATAAAAAATAAAAATTACCATAACTGAGAGGAAAAACTATTTTATAAAGTTTTTTAGTAGCACTTTGTGTTATTAAATAAAAAAAAAATGAAAAGTGAAAAACAGACACATTTTTCCTCTTCTTTTGTTTATATTTTCCCGGATATAAAAAAAAAAAAATGAAAACACATGTAAAAATAAAAACAACATAAAAATAAAGCCCTATGTGTCACCGAAAAAAGACGCAGAAATTAGTTGAATAACACATATGATAAAAATGTTACAGCCCTCAAAACCACACATACAAAAAAAACCTGAAAATGTGTCCTGGACCAGAAATTGGCCCGTTACAGAAGTGGTTAAAGTGAATCTAAATCGCTTATCATCATTTCGTTTTTCAATTCTAAAACTCTGCTTGGATAAAATTGATACACTGGGGCAGATTTACTAATACTGTCTGTGATGAAATATGTATATGTTGTGTTTTGAGTTGTGTCTAGCTAGAAATTTGCTACAATTCTGTGTAGCCTAGTGTGATAGGTGAGTTGGAAGGAAGTGTGGAAGCAGAGTCCCCTTTTATGGTCACATCCAGGGTTGTATGTGCATTTGTGGTTCGTAATAGTGAGATGTAATAGCGAGTGAGATGTATCTTCTTAGACCGATTTGTGACACTGTCTAATACTGCAAAGACTATACAGTTTTAAAAAGGATCTTTCGCCGTCTCCAATAATGCTAGTTCTTTGCAACCTTTGTGTGAAAGATCCTCAGTGCGCC
The DNA here is from genome assembly GCA_947044405.1 of Leptodactylus fallax. NCBI lineage: Eukaryota > Metazoa > Chordata > Amphibia > Anura > Leptodactylidae > Leptodactylus > Leptodactylus fallax. The sequence goes on along the minus strand of CAMRHE010000009.1, from coordinate 1,518,204 downwards.
AACAACGCTGTGGCCCACACCTGAGTCTTCTTTCATATAAAACCACACTCACTGCCAGTGAGTGTTGGGTCCACAAGATAAATACAAGACAAGCTTTCTAAATGTTATATATTTATTAACCCCTAAATGGGTCGGTATTAACATCTAACACATGCAGTTCAGAACAGATATGCAGATATATGCAAGTATTAACAGTTACTAGTTACAAGATACAGTACATTAAAATAAAAAGGAGTAAAAGTGAAATGATTACTTTACCACGCATCTCCTTGATGTGGCTCTATAGTCCAACACTCACACATGCTTTGTCATGTGTGAATAACCAGTGGAGGCAGCGGCATTAACTCCAGCATCTCAGCTTGCATGCTCCTCACAGTATAATCCAATAGTCTCTCTCAGGGGAAGTCTGTCTGTAATCTCCTGTAGTCTGTCTGTAAAAAAACTCCTTATAGTGTTCTCTTGTAGTCCCAGCACAATCTCCTCCCACTGACCTCTTATCTCATCTTATATACCCTTTATGACACCACCCAGAATGAGGTCATCAGCATCAGCAAGTCTGATGTATTAATGCACTCAAGTCCAGATTCTTTGTAAAGAGCTGAGACCAAGTGGAATGATACAATGTTATCAACCATGTCTGATCTACCAGTGCAGGCTGGACAATGCATGTTTATTTGATCAGCCAGGACTGTGTAGGAATTCAATGGAGCCCTGCTGGGATGGATACAAAGCCCTATTGTTCCAGTCTGGCCACTATTGGCAATATACCTATGATTGTGGCTGCGCACTTTATGAGTAAAGAGATACGCTACCCAGAGACCAAAATACAGCTTTGAGTTATAGCCATATTTAAGCAGAATCATCACACTTTGATATACTAATTAGGCTCCTACTGTCAAGTGGGTGGTATTATGCCAAAGCAGACCAGTGCTGTGATTCTGAGTATTCTGACACTTTCTGCGTCTGATAATGTCAGACCTTTGAATTATGCCCCCGTGCCTGCTACTGCCTGATTCTACTGCCATCTAAGTGGCGCTGTCTATAGAACCTTAAATCAGCTCCAGGTCTTAGGCTAGGGTCCCACATAGCGAAATGTATTGCATTTTTTATTGAGTTTTTGTTACCTTTTTCTCTGCTTTTTTTCTTTCCCCTATTAAATCTATAGGGAAAAACTTCCGCAGCTAAAATTAACATGCTATGTTTTTTAAAAAGCATCTATTCCGCAGCCCTTTTTTCCCCACAATGTGTGGTTGAGATTATCCAAAATCTCATTCACTTTGCTGGTCCTGTAAAACGCAGCATTTTTTTCTGCTGCGTTTCTGCAGCAGCCCAAAACACTACGTGTGACCTTAGTCTTTACCTATTTTGTGCAGGACTTTCAGCAGAAATCAGCTTGAGTATCAACTTCATTGTGAAATTAACATGAATAACTCGCTGCCTTCATAACTGGACAGTTAAAAAATATGTTAATAATCAGAAATACCGAAATACATAGATGACATCTTGATGGCCTTTCTAAATGTCATATGAGACACGTACATGAACCTTGTGCATCTATGTGTTCTTCCTGGCAGTGAGATTGATTGAACTCAATTCATCTCTTTCCTACGTAGCTGAGTAGCATATCTGTTGTGTCAAAAAATAGATACAACATATATTTGTGTGTATGTGATATCGGTCCATCTAACTATCTTTCTACCTATCTACCTACTACCGACCTACCTACAATTTCCGTTATTTCCTTGCCATGAGAATTCTCCCACCTATATTAAATGGGAAAGGAAACATTAGCTTATAAATGAGAAAAAATATGACATACATGAATGGTTTCTTTCATGCAAAAGGAAGAAAATGTGATTAATGAAATCTAGAATGAAGGGGAAGTCATGCCCTTTAAATATTAGATTTCATTACACTAAGTAGATAGGAGGCTTCAGAAAGCAGATACTTCACCTTTGCATTTATTCTTGGTAAATATTTCATGCCCTTGTAATGATCAAAGATGGGACTGACTTATATAACCAAAGCAATGTCCAGTCCATGGTGAGGTCTGTTATTGGATCTCTGAACTAGAGGCATGAGGGTCCGCTAAAAGAGGTGACAGCTGTCCACGTGGAATGTAACGTTAAAATCTGTGACCTCTATTGCTCCTATTACTTTCTCTATGATTTTAACACAGCGTGCAGCAGTGAAATATGGAGCTGTTGCCATGCCTAACATTAATATATACAGTATATTAAAATGTTATATATTTTACATGCTACAGAATACTGTACTAAATTTGTATTAGCATGTGAACAGGTAAAATGTGGTTCAATATGTACAAAAGCATGGCATACAGTACCGTTTAAGAACAGAGCCAGGACTCCCAGTATAATGTTTTTTATGTGAATTATGATTGCAGTTGTTTTACTGATTTCACCAAATTGGAGGAAATACAGTGAAACCAAGCACTAGTGTGTTTTCTACGAAGGAATTTAATGCATATACAGGTGCATCTCAATAAATTAGAATATCTTTGAAACATTCATTCATTTCAGTAATTCAGTAATACAATTCATAATCAGCGTCTTCCATGACTGTGTGTCCTACTGAACCAGACTGAGGGCCCATTTAAAGGCTTAGGAAACCTTGGCAGGTGACACTGAATTTACAATACTGAACTTTTTTACAATATAAAAATTTTCTTAGATTCGGGTTTTCATTACCTGTAATCCATAATCAACATTTACAGAAATAAAACACTTGAAATAGAACACTCTGTGTGTAAAGAATCTAGAAAATATAGGAAGTCACTTTTTTAATTTAATTACTGAAAGAAATAAACGTTTCAAAGATATTCTAATTTATTGAGATGTATACATGTATACAGTTTTCAACATTGAAATTGCAACACTAAAAAGGACAAGCCATATGGTCATGGAAATCGAGGGAGCAGCAGGTTTTGCAAAGATCTGCAAATAGTCACATTTTCAAGCTCTTAGCTCCAATCTGTGGCATGTGGGAGGAGTATAAAGCAAAACTTTATAGCCACATGAAACCTGACAAATCGTATGAAGTGGTGTCAGATTGTGCGATGCTAGTTTTTGTCACATTTCGCAAACCAAGAGGGACAGAATGTTTGAGCTGAGAGACCTTGGACTCTGGCAGATCGCTACCCACTTAGGCCAAGATTTCAGCACTGTTCAGGGTTGCGTGTCCCAGTGGTTGGAAGACAACAACAAATTGAAATGAAAGCAAAAAGTGCACGGAGACGAACCTTTGAATGAACGGATCATCTGACTGAAAGAATGGCATGCAGTGAAACATTCTGTACTGCAAGTTAAATTGGATGTCACATCCCAACCGTAGGATGGCAAACAATGTCAACACAGACTATGACAAGGGATTTGCACAACATTTAGGCTATGGACCAGACACAGCTACAGCTGTTCCACTGATCTCATCCTATTGCTCTCAAAGGTTATCATACTGCACAGCATGACGACAATGGAGGTGTTCAGTGATGAGTGCCTCTTTCGTCTTGGATACAATGCTAACTAGAGATTGGTCTGGAGACCATGATGGCAGTGCCATGAAGAGACCCTCACAATGGAACATCACATCGGTCCAACTCCCAGGATTATGGTGTTGGGTGGCATAATGAACAGTAATCAGATTCCACTGGTCTTCATTTCAGGTACATTAATTGCTCGGCGTTACATTGATTTGGTTGTGGAACCAGCGGTACAGCTATTTCTTCAAAGTGTCGTTGGAGCCATTTGTCAACAGGACAAAGATAGGCCGCATGTTGCTCATGCTACTGTGAGCAGCCTACTTGACTTATATGTGCTCTGTGATCTGTGGTGGTCCTGTGTGTGCCCCCCACCAAACATTGATGACCTATCCTAAGGAGTTCAGTGCCAGAAAAAATAGTTAAAAATAAAATACCATTACTTATCACATACCGCCTAGACTAAAATGTTTGGGGGAATCAGCTCAAATGTATGGTCAGCAAATCCAAGGAATTTTATCTACTACTACAAAGGTCAACTGCATTATAGAAGTCCATAGAAGATATAAGTCAGTCTGTTACCATATCCTTTGTGCTAGCAAAAAAGTATGGTAAAATGTTTAACATGTTGTTAATGTTTTATAAAAATTATCCATTTCTTTTATATAAGTTCTTCCCATCAAGTCTCCTTCTTTCAGATTCTTTTGTACTAGTTTATATTTCTAATCTGTACATCCTGATATTTGGACATATTTCATATCCAAAATATAATAGGGAAAATTTGTTATTCTTTAAACACCCCGATTGGCACAGGGATCAAGAGCTTTATAAAGAGGCTACGGCTACTTCATAAATCTGTTGGAGGTCCCGGTGCCAGGTAGGAATTGGCATAGATTTTCATTCTAACTCACATCAGGAAACTGAATGTGGTGGGTGAGGAGCCAGTATTCTGGTGTAGGGGGAATAATAAATTTCCCCCATTGAGTGAGAGTTCATGCACATGGCCATATTAGACTATGTTCACATATCCCTTTACAGAAACATCTCTGGTGCAATGTGCCATGATAACATTTTTCGACATGCTAGACATGTGGTTGTGGGAAAAGTGGCCTGGATTAAATGCGCCACAATGAGCCAAAAATGCTCCAAAATAGTGTCAAAACATTCTACCTCAAAGTAAGCCAGCTAAAAGGTGGTATAAATTTAGACTAGACAGTCAAAAGGTACGTCCAGCATCAGCCTCTGTGATAAATCTGATGTATTTTCAGACTGCCTAAATTTGCATTGTCCAACTATTAGTAAATCTGGGCCATAGTTTCTTGAGAAAAATGTATGAGTAATATGGCACCATACAGAAGCACCATATAGCGGCACACACTGCCTACAACTCCATAATATACATGAGCTGAAGGCTAACATACATCTGAATGTTCCAATTTAGTGTTTTATTGAAAATACTTTTAGTTATTCTGTGTAAAATATCCCTAAATACTACAAACTCAGAAACAACTGTCAATGTCACATAAATATCATAAAGGCAAAATAAATGAATGTACTTAAAAAGAAGTACGTAAGCATTATACTATGCAAATTCTTCTTAGAAAAGGTGACATCTGTACATGAGGTGTTTCAGAACTAGAGTAGGGAGATATAAAGATTACTTTTATGAAGTTTCTCTAACAAGGTTTGTTCAGACTAGAATTGAGGAACCTTGGAGATAATCTTTTTAACTGTCTATAAATATATTTAAGGTCATTGTAAGGACCTCTCCATTACATTGTGCACCCACTTACTGAACATAAGACAAGATGACATTGTGAAAAAAAGCTCCAAGACTGAGTTGATTTCACATTTAGTTAAAAAGAGCAGAGTTACAGTAAAGGCAAAGGGATTCTGAATTTCTCAACCATCTCATGATGACAGATGCCGCCAGTGATAATGGATGGCAGAACTTTGTATATGTTGGACACACCTCAAAGTCAAAAGAAATTACTTAGGCAAAGTCACAAATGCTGATTACATTTCCTGCATCAAGTATATATACTCTCTGTAGAGCACTTCGGTTCACTTAAGATCTCTTGTAAAATATATATTTTTTTTTTCTTTAAACCAATCATTTCATAACTTGTGTGTATTTTTGATCCAAACAGTATATATTAATTTCATTAAAATATCTACCTGAAATATACAGTTAAAGAGGTTTGCCTTGATATTAAATGATAATAAATGGGTTTTTGGGAGCTATAAAATTGACAAGCTCTCCTTAGATTAGATCATCAGTCTACATTGGTGGGATCCAACAACAAGCACCCACCGATCAGCTGGTTAAAGAGGCTGCAAAAATCTGACAAGTGCTGCAGCCTCTTCACTGCTTACTGAGTACATTGCTGTGAACTGTACAGTGGCTGTGCCTGATATTGCAAAGTGGTCATGTGACTGAATAATGTCAGTCAACGAGAGAAAAGTTTTCCTCCATTGAAAGCGATATGGAGTCGGGCAGCCATCAGAATGTACTGAAATAGTTTAAATTCAGCATATTTGAGGCTCAGAGGTTTAAGGCTAAGAAGGAAAATGCTGTGGTTTTAATTATCTGACTAAATCTATAGGGAAAACAGTATTCCACAGCTAAAATTGCCATGCTGCGTCTTTGAAAAACCGCAGCTGTTTTTTTTTTTTTTTGCAATGTGTGGATGAGATTAACTAGAATCTCATTCATTTTGCTGATACTGAAAATGCAGCATAATCTCTGTAGCAGGCAAAATTGCTGCATTTTCGCAACCTGGGGCCTATAGGTCACCAATATTATAGGCTTGGGAACCTCTTTAATGTCACTGGCCCACATTAAAAAGATAAAATATAAATTATATAAATATCCACCAATTGCACTGTATGCAGAGAGTAATAGAAATGTATTGCTATTTGTAAAACTTTTTAAAATATAATCTATGGAAATGTATTTTTTTTAATCTCCTTCCCTTAATGTTGATATACTGGTATAGCAAATGTATCTTTCTCTAAATGCAGAGACACTGGTGATCCACTGTTGCTGAAGGTCCATTTAAGCCATTTTGGGTGCAGAGGGTTCTTTTCTAAAGTCATACTGAACTCTCCAAAGTAGGCATTGCCCTCAAGGCAGACCCAGGAGTACAACTAACATGCCTGTTTTAGGAAATACTTGTTTTTTTTACTATTTATTATTTTCCAAATATGCTCTGTTCAGAGAGGGTATTAGCTGTGACATCAGTAATCTGTGCAATAATAGGTGTTATCTTCTATTGTAATCCTGTCTGCCTTGCATGTGATGTAAATGAGGTGACTACTGCAAAGAAAACCCCTGCATAATTGGCAAATGGCAGTCTATTATTGGGCTTAGTGGCCAGAGGGAAAATTTCAGGATATAGTAATTTTTTAAAATGTAAATATTTTTTTAAAAACATTATCAAAAATATTAAGTATTTACTAAAACAGACAGGTCAGAAGTGTTGAGAGGTTTGTTATAATTGACTTGCTTTCCCCTCTAGATAATAGAGGGTGTGTCTTAAGATGTATCTAAAAATATAATACTGTTAAGATTTGTTGTGTAACATTTTTTAAAGGTTGTTTCCAGTCTAACCAAATCTGAGATGACTCTATATCCACTGGCATATCACATTTACAGCAGGCAAAAATACCTTTTCTACATGCTGCCTGTTCCCTTCTCCTCCACAGTACTATACACATGTACCTGCTACTCTGCTGCTGCTGCCCAATCTTCCTTCCCACTACTTAAAGGCCCAGCAATGTTTGTTATTTCACCCTGATCCTGACCACAGTACCTGTGCTGTCATCCCTGACCTAGGTCTTAGTCTCTGACTTGTCTGGTCTGCTGTCACCAACACTGGGATCATGCAGCGAAGTCCAAATCCCCATATGAGGTTTAAATGGTGAATACATGGAGGGTTAGTTAAATTGGTTTCGTGACTAAGTATGTTCTCAACCCATTGTCCGGTACTGTGAAGAACACCGTGGGTATCTTTCAAACACCATACATTTTTAGTGATTTGGTTTAGATAGTTGTCAGTGTAAAGCACTGGACACATTTTCCATAAAACTCATGAATCATGATAAAATCTGAGTCAGATGCATTCAACATACTTGTCTAGCAGATATTTTTTGTCTTTCAAAAAGTGTGTGACATGGACACGGTTTGTTAGCTGCAGTATATCGGAGCATTTATCAAGACATTTGCAGGCAGCAACAGTATGTATACATGAACCCCACGTTCCTATTGTGCATTGCTGTTAGTTATCCTTAGGCTTTAAGCACACTGCAGTGGTATGTGTACAGAGGCTGTTGGATGCCACACTAGTGTCTCTATGCTAAGAACCCATTGGCATTCCATGTGCTACCTTATGGTGCTCCGGCAAAGATTAATATGCTTCTTGAAGCAGTGCCGTAAAGGGAGAATATCAATATAATGGAATGTGCCATACAGAATGCGACAGAAGAAAATCTTGCGTTCTTTTGTGTTAAATCAAAGGCATGCAGAAGCATAGTAGTGCCCCATAGAAGTCTATCATACTGTACTGCTGTATGCCACCATTATATGCCTGTGTGAATGAGGCATACAAGACCTATAGTTTTAGACTGTGATGGGAAATTTGGTCCATGTATCAGCCTGCTTTACTTGACAGAACCCGGATCACCTGAATTGCATTCAAACCTTAAATAAAATAAGTATTCTTAAGTCTACCATGCACATTACATTTTCATTAACTGAAATGGTTGACTTGGCCATTTAGGCTGACAAAAAGCCAGATCCGCCATCTTCCAAATTTTTGGCTAGCTGTTGCCCAAAAATATGAGCGCTTGACCTGATTGGCCACTTTAGGGCGATCATCATCTAACTTGCGTAGACACACTTCACATTTTTTTTTAACAACTAAACTGTCCCCGTTCACGCCGTTTAGTTGTTAATGTTGATAATGGGAGCGTTTGTATAAATGATCCCATTATCAATCGGAGGGCTACATGATGGCCATCTAAATTCTGATGTATATGGCCCGCTTTCAGCAATATCTCTTTATTTCATTTAGAATAGATAAAAGCATTGCTACTGAATACCTTTGTTTTCTTTAATTCATATACATTTTTTTCATATATTTTTTTTTAGTTTTTATACCTTGTATGTTCTCTGTTATTTTTTTCTATTGTTTACTACATATAATGCAGCTTATCCAGTTATAATGTGGTTAAAAGCATTGCACAAAGAGATGGATTTTAAAAAAAGAATAATACAATAAGGTAGGAATATATTTTGAAAAAAATGCACCGAGAAATGCAGTTATAGTTCACTAAATGTCAATGTCAAATCTAATTAGAAAACCTAGTCTAAGGAAAGAGAAGGAGGTCTTTCAGGACATGGAAGAGGAGACAAGGTGTGATGTCTCTGTGACATTGTATCTCTAGATTAGCTTCACCATCACTCGCTCTTCATACTTTACCTTTGAGCTTATTACTGTTATGCTTTGTAACATAAGAAGGTTGATGAAAACAGATTAGCTACTTCATTTAATGGATCCAAAGCCTTTTTTATGTTTTGATGTCTTATTATAAGCTAAATACATTATTTCCTGAAGTATAAAGAAATGTAATGTTTTTAGAGTGACAGCATTATATAATTATACCTTGCTGCCCTGTTCATAATATATTACAGTTTCAGTGATTCCTGATGTCGAGTGTACACTGTAACAAAATCCTTTAATGTAGAGTAATATTCATGCTTTGTCCACCACCTAATAATTGGTATCACTCTCCACCCTTCCAACCCTATCAGACCTTTTTCTAATTAACTCATATAAATACCTGAACTTGCACATGATAACTTTTGGGCACATCTTGTGGCAAAAAATATTAGGACCCTTGCATTTTAGTCAAATAAACTACATTAAAGAGGTAGCCATAAGAATGTATCACCTATCCACTGGTGATTGTTGCTAGATTGTTGGGTGCCAGCTACAGAGACCCCCAAAGACTCGCAGAAGAAGGGACCTAATTCTTCATTCACCCCAGAAAAATAGCCATGACTATGAGGAATTTGGTTGGAGTGACAGAGTATGCACTTTCCAGCTCCATTCATTGTCTTTAACTGAGATGGAAACAACTAAGCATATATTCATTTATTACATTTATTTGACCATTTTAAACAGAAATTAATTCATCTGTTCTGTGTCACTTTATGTATTAAAGAAAGAGATAGAAGAGAATTGTCATTTGGCCTGTACCAATTATCTGACTTTGGACTACTCCTAAAGGTGTTGTCTAAGTGGACTCCATGTTTTTCACCCTTAAAACCCTGTATGGGAATCAGGATTTTGCTGTGCGGTGACCACCAAATTGTTACCTCCTAGATGGCCGTGTAATAGGTGATGGCTGGCCTGGGGCCAATAGATACTGATGTGAAGCACCAGGAGTCAGGTTGAGAGAGTGGTCAGGAATGGGCCTAGGTCAGCACTAGCATAATAGCTAGGAACAAGCCAATTCAGTAATGGGTAGTCAGAATAGTCATAGTTCTCAGTAGGCAGATAACAAGCAGGATTACTAAAGCAAGCTAGAACTTTTGGTCAGACAGCATGTAGGAGGCAGCTTGGGAATTTATATTTTTAGCAGGGGAATTTATATATGCACACACTGGCCCCTATAAATAGCACAGAGAGTCTATGCATGTACCCTAATGAACTGTGTAAAAGGAGGAGGAGTGAGGATGCCATGCAAGGGACCTTGGAGGTCCAAGGATGCAGTGCTTCCGCCAGGAGGAACAGAGTTCTGGCGGCTGCACACAGTCAGTGTCACCAACTCATCTGCAAAAAGAGAAAGATTCTTACTGATTTTCTGGTATGGTTTCACAAACTCGGCCACTGATTGCCTAAGCTATTTTTATTGAAAAGTGTACTGCCTTGTAACCAATAGAGACTGTGCTGTTATGTTAACTCTGAACTGCTGCGAGACTGACAGTAAAGTGTCACAGACATCAGCTAAACGTTGCAAATGTCAACATATTGCTACTATGTGTAAGCCAACCTGTTGTCCCATGTAAGATTTATCTGATAAATTGCATTCTTGTAACTAAAGTTCTTATATTATCCAGTTTATAGTTATATCTGAGTCTGTGTCTGAGTGCCAGTATCTCCTGAGTGGCTAGCTACTCTACCATCAAAGATTACTAGATTCTATTTATTTAGAGGGAAATACCAACCCAACCAATTGTTCTAACAGCTTTATAGACTTATCTGTTTATTTTAGAACATTCTAAGCTGTTTTTATTATTAAAAAGTTAGACAACTCCTTTAGGCTGAGTCCCCACGTTGCGGAAATACATAGTTTTTTGTTGAAGATTTTGCTGCAGTTTTTTGAGCCAAAGTCAGGAGTGGCTTGAAAAGTAATGGAAAATATAAAGAAAGCACTTAGACATTTCCCCTCTGTTAAATCCACTCCTGACTTTGGCTCAAAAAACCATGATGCATTCTACTTCACTCAGAGCTGACTCCCTCTCTCACTCCCTACTTACTCTATTGCACAGGTGCCGGCAGACGTCAAGAAGAGGAGGAGTCGGCCCACCAGAAGGAAGTGATGTCCCATGCCCAGAAGATCCGGACCGAAAGACAGGTAAGTATGATGGGGGGGGGGGTTAGCATAGGTGATGTACCGTTTCCGGAAACGGGGAAATGGAACATCGCCGAAAAATCTGAAAATGTGCCTGGGCCCCGGAAATCTAGGTAAATATAGCTTTTTTGTAAACTAAGTAAATTAGAAGGTAGGTGGGTGTGTAGCTCAGAGTAGAAATATCATTTTATCCCCGACCACCCCTTTAATGATTCATATGGAGATGCCCAGATTTGCTGACTTGTGATATATCATTCTAGGCATGGGTTGTTTTAAACTTCTGTCTGTCCACTGTTATGATGGGCAAACCTGGCAACATTTATGTGGAAAGGTGAATATGAGTTGTTTTTTTATTTCTCTGCAACTCCCCTATGACTGAAGAGACCCCAGAGTATAATAACGAATTGTGGGTGGTGAACCCCAAAAATCTTGAGTTTTTACAAACCCAAAATCTTTGGAAAACTCATAACAAACCCAGTTCATTATAAGTCAGTTCGTTCATCCCTAGTTATGTGGAGCATAGAAAGACAGCTACAAACACAACACTTTCCATTTGTATCCATCTTGACTGCAGAGGTTTTTGTTAAAAAAATTAAATTCTGTTTGCCAGCCTTCCTTTTTTTCCTGTTATAGACAGAACAAAAGTGCACTATGTTGAACTTTTTCTTCCATCCAAAACGATTCTGCCAATAAGTAAAACATGTCCCTAGTGAATTACCTTCTGTGTGGTTTTACATAGGCACCTGTAGGTAGACATTTGCCAAATGCTGATCAAACCTCTAATGTTTTGGGCATTTCTTTTTACTATCCATTAATTGTATGACCATGTATTTGATGTATTTTTTCCATCATATCCCTATGATTGTAAGCAATGCAAGATCTGCCTTAGAAAATATCCACAGGAGTGTGTTATAAAAGCTTCAACCAGTTTTCAACCGGCAAGTGTTTTTTCAATTAACAGACAGACTTTGACCTTTTACATTTCTGCGCTAGCCACAATAGAACATCTTTGTTTCTCATTGTAAGAATAAATAGAAAATATGGTTGACAGTTAATATATTTTGCCCCTCTAGAGCTTAAGGAGCCATTAAGAAAACTTGTAATCATGGAGAAAATAAAGCAATATTATTTTGAAAAAACATTTATTTCAGTGCATACTGCAGACCCCGGCTAAAACTGTTCACGCACTTTATAAAACATTAGGATGCCACAATGAAACATCTCAATTTATGGGAGCAGGAGAAAAAAAAATGTTTTTGAATGGCTGTAAAAACATTAATGTTTTCTGCAAAGAGTGCAAGGTAAGGGTAAGCCTGGAACAAGTTACAAAGCGGTTATTTGCATCTAGAGGCAGAACGTTTACCTTTCAGCTATACTAATCGTAAGACCTGAAGTACTCGAAGCTCAAGAACACAGGAGGCACGATATATAAAAGAAAATAACATATTCATATGTTAAGTTTATTCAAGGAATCTTACTAAGTGCACACCTAGCATAGAAAATATGAAGATAATTTGTGTGCAAGTGATTATGGCACCTACTTGTATAAAATTCGTGATGCAATTTCTAAAATTTAGACTATAAAAAGGAATCTGCTACCAGCTTTGTTTACAGATTCTTGCAACAATGTTGACTAATTATGTTATCTCTGATAACATCTCTGGACTTAAATTGTTTCTGTCATTTAATCCCCTATCTAAGGCTTTATTCACACAACAGTGAAAAACAGCTCACCTGTCAGACATGTCCTTTATGTATGTCCTAGTTGTGTCAGTTTTGATGGCCACACACTTAATAGAAGTCAGTATGTCCGTTTTCAATGGCCGTCACCCGTATGACAATCCGTTTTGACAGCCATTAAAAATGGGCTGATACGTCCATTTACAAGGGACATCTGGCATGTAAAAAATGAAATGATCTTGTGATTAAGGTCTTAGGCCTCTTGCACATGACAGTGACGTTTTTGATGGATGTAATGCCCGTTAAAAAAGGACATTAATGTCCGTTTTTGACGACCACTTTGTATCCATCTTGCATCCGTTCTTTTTTCCATTTTGATGTCCAAATGTCATCTGTTTTTAGGTAAAAAATTGGATGAATTTTATTGGTCTTTCTTTTTTTGACGCACTGAATAGTCTTTAAGGCTAAGGCCCCAGGTTTTTGGAAATCGCATAACGTCAATTATACCTACGGAAATAATGTCGTTTTATGTATAGGTATAATAGGGGTATAAAGTCCACAGAGGAAAATTGTGTGGAGCCATAGCTTAAGGCCAGTTGCAGACAACCATGTGCTGCTGGCCAGCCGTGAATGAAAGGAACGAGCGGTGCACGGGGGACACGCGGATGTCACCCGTATGCCACCCGTGCATGAGCCGTGCTTCCACGGCCCCTTTCATTAAATGAATAGGAGCCACGTAAGCAAGGGCCGCAAAATAGGACAGGAATAGGCTTGTTCTATATTTCGTGGCCCAGACTGTCGACCCACACATGTGAATGTTTAATTCACGGTCATGTGTACGGGTCCATAGAAATGAATGGGTCAGTGTGTTATCCATGAAATATACGGATAGCACACTGATTATGGCCACGGTCGTCTGCAAGGGGCCTAAGGTTTAGGCCTTATTCACATGACTGTTCCATTTTCAACTGACATATATGTCTATTTTTTGACCATGTACATCCCTTCCATATCTGTTTGTGCATTTTTAATGGCTAAGTGTCACAATTTTGCATCCATTTTTCATGGACTGTTAAAAATGAATTTCATTAGTCTTTTTTTTTTTTTTTTTATCTAACCCACAGATCAGTTTTCAACAGGCATAACTCAAATGTCAATCTCTTTTACATCCAATAAAAATGGATCCATTGATTTATATATTGGTTCTGTGTAAATGTCTGTATTCTGTCTGTCAAAAAAAACAAACATGTGAATATCCTCTTTCAGGCCAGGGCCCCACATGGCGTAAACTCCGCGGTTTGGCGGCAGCAGCGTAAATGCCATGGTAAAAACCGTGGCGTTTTACAGTCACTGAAAAGCGAATCCCATCCACACATTGTGGAAAAATATGTGCAGCAGAAAAGCTGCGATTTCCAAAACCATTGTGGTTTTGGAACTTGCAGAATGTCAATTATACCTACGAAAATGCCAGCAGTTTGACTTTAGGTATAATGGAAGCAGAAAGTCCACAGAGGAAGGCATTGCGTTTTTTTCCACAGCTTTTTTCATTGCATTTTTGCTGATTTTTTCTCTGCGGAATTTATTACCTTATTAATCCTATAGGGACGTTTATCCGCATTGGATTTTTTTCAGTAATGTGTAACTAGGATTAGCCAGAATCTCATTCACTTTGCATGGACTGTAAAAACACAACGTTTTTTGCTGCACCATTTCCGCAGCAGCAAAAAGGCTGTGTTTTTGCCACTTGGGGCTTTAGTCAAAGGTTACTGTGTTCGAAAGGATTTACCAGCCTGAACTTCATGCCAGAAGAGAGACTCCTAGCAGTATACTGTAGTTATCTATGCTGCTAGGCATCCCTTCCTTCCAGGAACATACCGATTACAGTATGGGACAGTATGTCGCTGGGAGGCAAGGACTCGGACTAGCATCATAGATCTTGTGTAATTTGGACTTTTTTTTTCTTGCCAAATGCCTAAACCCAGTGAAATTTTATATACTACCCTAGTATCTCTTCAATTTACTGAGTTTTTGTTGTATCAAAGTGGTGCAGTAAAATTTGGTGTGTGAAGTGGTCAGAGGCTTTGGGCGGGCAGATCTCGCACAAGCAATGGCAGATTATTTGGTCCCGTGCAGCTAAGTCTTCTTCCTGTGTGACGTTTACAGAGACGCAATACAGAATACTTATGCATTGGTATCATACCCCCGCTTTGCTTCATTCTCTCAATCCTACTATCTCTCCGGTCTGCTGGCGATGCCAAGCGGGAACACTGTTCTATATCTTTTGGGAGTGTCCCCTAATCCGTCTTTTCTGGTCCGAGGTCAGGAAGATCACTGATTCTCTTTTCCTTCAGGGCATACCTATGGACCCTCTTGTCTACCTGTTAAATCTCCCCCCAGGATGTTTGAGTAAACAAACGTCTAAGTTATTTCTTTACTTGTGCACAGCAGCCAAAACACTCATAGCCATTCATTGGAGAGCGGTTCTCCCCCCCCCCCTCCACAGCCCCTGTATTAATTGCCCGAATGAAAGATATTCGCAGCCTGGAGTATTTGACTGCATCCCTTAACCATAGGGTGGAGGTGTTTAATGCGATCTGGTCCCACTGGAATACTTCCTGTACCACGCAAGATCTCTTAAGCCTATCCCTTTCCCCGTAATTGTTCTTTACCCTTATCTTTGTTTTATTTATATATGAGTCTTGAGATTCCTCTCTCTGTTATTGTATTGCTGCTCTTTGTTCATTTAACTGGTTATTTGTTACAATGGAATTTATTCCTTGTTTGACCTCACTTTGCAAATGTTTCAAAACTTTTAATAAAAATTACAGTTTTAAAAAAAATTTGGTGTGTGTTTTTTTCCTTGCCAAACGCAAGAAAATTCCAGTGAAGTTATGTATGAGCATCTGTTCATTTTCAGTTCTTGTATCACACCATGTCTGATGAAGGGAGCGAGTACTCCTGAAAGCTTACTTATAAATATACTCAGTTAGCCTCTAAAAGGTATCGCCTGATTTCTTCACTCTTCCACTACTTTCAATGGCTAACACGGTACAACATTATACTACCATGACTACACCAGTAATTCTGCAATTAAGTTTTTGTTATATCACAGAGTACTGTAAAATGTGTCCAATTTTTTTCCTTGTGAAACATCAAAAAAACTCAGTGAAGTTATATACACTACACTAGTACCTATGCAAGTTGAGTTTTTATTGCCTAAATAAAAAATGCCTGTTAAAGAATGTGGGTGGCAAATAGTAATAGTAGTAATAGATCAAGTAGAGAAATGGGATAAGATCAGTCACAGAAGGATGGTAATGGCACTGATATACATATCTCTTAGTTGTAATGCTGATAGGGTGCACATTCTGAGTGGCACTGGCAACCTTCCCATGTTTAAACCAGAGATAAGTCAAGTCTCAGCCTGTCACTAATCTGCTTAAACTTGGAATTCTAAGACTGATGCCCGATGAAGGTTCTGACCACCCAAAATGTTGCATTATGATTCTATTTACAAGCAGACAACTTGTATCCCTCATGCCAAGAAAAAAATTTAAGAGCCATAAAACTGCATTCATTTTTTTTTTTAAGTTGGATGGTATGCCAGCCAATGCAAGTAGATGAATAGTGACTCAGCAATGATTGGTCAAACTGGAGAGTTGTTAAGACTCCTCCTCCCCATGTAGTGCTTAGGTTTAAGAGTGAAATTATTTAATGTGATTAATATACAATTGAGGCACTAGCTGGCCACGGTCACTAGTGTCCTCTCTCAGTCCTTGGGTGCTGCACTCCAGTTCTTACCTTCAAGGTGCACTTACCCTTTAAGAACTGTAAGCCTTGCAGTCTGCTCTCAGTCAGTCTCCTGCAACTGTAGTCTATTTAAGTCAGCTTCTCCCATGGAAAACTGCCCAGGCAAAAGCTTCCTAGAATGCTACTAAGGTGTTTATCTATACTGTACCTGTTTACCTGATACCTGACCTTGGATCTGCTTCTTGTACCTCGATTCCATGATAATTGCCCTGACCTCTGCTCGATTACTGCATTGACTGTGTGGCACGTGCCCTGACCTCGGCCACATGACAAATTAATTCTTGCTGTCCGGACCTTGTTCTGTTCCTTGACTACTGTCTTGTCTGATCCCTCAGTGCTATGCACTGGTGACTGTCTCTGGATCCATAGGATCAGCTATTATCTCTACCAGGGCAACCCCTAGAGGCAGTTTAGTGTAGGTGACAGTTGTCAGATAAGACTAGATCCTGTAGTAAAAGGGTGAATGCCAGGGGACCACATTGACAATACCCTAAGGAGTAGCCCAAAGCCAAACCAGTTAGGTGACACAGTCCACACCAGCTGTGTGTTACAGCAATATTCAATACAAGGGATAATTTTATTCACTGTATCTTTCAATTGTATATAATGGTAGCTAGTAGGCTTCTAACTTTTTTCTTGGGTCATTCTTTCCGAAATTTCAGCTTAGTGTTGTCTCTGTGCAGGCCTGTTAAAATATATTGAATAAAAAGCATAATATCATTAGACTGGTTAACAAATGCTAGTCAAGTCATCTGGCATCTCCTATTTATATATACAATGCTGTTGTGCTAGTAGCCACAAAGGCGGCTGACGTAAGCACATAGCAAGTACTTTGTGCCAATATGATATGCAGCAGATGGAAGTATGAACCATTTAGTATAACTGCTCATATCATATCTCCTTTCTGCCCACAATTAATAAACGATAAATAAATTGGAAGAATGGGGGCACCAAAAAGCCCACACAACAGCCTTACACATGCCAGTAGCAATTTCTAAAAACTCAGGGGAGGTGTGCACTAACTTATGGAAGTGTAAGTGTATGGACAACACCCCATTTATTTTGATTTTAATAAAACTCCCCCAATACATTTGTGTCCTGTTAAAAATGTAGTCATTCATGGGCATTTTATTGTCAGGGTAAAAAAACACTTGGAAAGTGAGTGTTTTAAAGAAAATCCATTGTGGTGACCATTTTATGTTAGGGCTTCTCTTATTTAGGGCTCCAAAGGTTGTATGCAGAAGGTTACTTATAGGAGCCGCATCATCTTATTTACAGCATTTTACCTTTTAAAGAAGTTTTAACTATGAAAGCCCCAACAATTTTTTTTTGGAAAAAAATAGAAGCTAAACTAAAACAGAAACTTTACATTGTGTTCTAAATTATTATGCAAAAAGTGTTTAGGAGTGATAAGGTAAGAATTTTTTTTGTTTGTCAGTTAAACTCATTGATGGTGATGTGTGTCAGGGCTCTTTATATCACTGAAAGCAATTGCAGACACCTGTGCTAATTAGTTTGGCAGGTGTGTCCAATTAAAGGCAAGACTACTTAAGAAGGCTGTCCCACATTATTAAGCAGCCTACATTTTCAGCCAAAATGGGAAAGAAAAAGGATGTGTTGGCTGCTGAGAAGCAACAAATTGTGGAGTGTTTAGGTCAAGGCATGACTACAATCAACATTGCCAAGACACTTCATCGTGATCATCGTACAATCAAGAAGTATGTAGCTGATTCACAGCACACACGTGTGCGTGCTGATAAGGGAAAATTGAGGACTCTTTCCAACAGGCAATTACGTCAGGTTAAAAGAGCAGCTTCAAAAATGCTTTGTCATAGCAGCAGACAAGTTTTTGAAGCTGCTGGTGCCTCCAATGTCCCCCCGAACAACAAGATTCAGGGTCCTTCAGAGGTTTGCAGCTGTGCGTAAGCCATCCTGTCGACCTCCTCTATCCACTGCACACAAGCAGAAACGGCTCCAGTGAGCCAAACAATACATGAAGACTGACGTCAAAACTGTTTTGTTCACCGATGAGTGCCGTGCAACACTCGATGGTCCAGATGGATGGAGTGCAGGATGGCTTGTTGATGGACACCCCATGCAAACACGGCTACGGCGCCAACAAGGAGGAGGTGGAGTAATGTTTTGGGCTGGAATCATGGGGAGAGAGATTGTCGGCCCCTTTAGGATCCCTGAAGGGGTAAAGATGAACTCCATAATGTATGTGGAGTTTCTCAAACAGCACTTCCTGCCATGGTTCAATAAGAAGAACCATGCATTCCGCAAAAAGATCATTTTCATGCATGATAATGCACCGTCTCATGCTGCAAATAACACATCTGCATCTCTGGCTGCTATGGGCATAAAAGGGGACAAACTTATGGTGTGGCCCCCATGCTCCCCTAACCTCAACCCCATTGAGAACCTCTGGAGCATCATCAAAAGGAGTGTCTATGATGGCGGGAGGCAGTTCACATCTAAGCAACAGCTCTGGGAGGGTATTCTGTCCTCATGCAAAACAATTGAAGCAGAAACCATCCAAAAACTGACAAATTCAATGGACGAGAGAGTTCAGAAGCTTCTTTCGAACAAGGGGTCCTATGTGCAAATGTAACATCACCTCGAATAAAGTTTTGGCTTGAAAACTGTTTGATTTCAGTTTGTAATAACCTGCTAATGCTTATAATTTCACAATGACCATTTTTTTGTTCTTAATAAAAATGAAAAGGTTGCAAATTCTGCTGTGCATAATAATTTAAAACATGCATTTTGAGTGTTTATTTATTTTTTTTAAATATACTGTTATCATAGGCAGTTTGTTCAAAAACCTTTCAATTATACTCGAATAGTTGATGACTAGAAAATTACAATGACTGCAATTTCGTATAGGTAATTTGGAAAATATGAGAAAATATTATTTGCATAATAATTTGGAACACAGTGTATAAGAACTTTAAAAAATTAGAATGTGTATATGTAGCTGCAGCTGCGCCCAATCCCAACTGTGTTTTTATCTGATGATATCTCTGGAAATAATACAGACAAAATTGCAAGCTTGGTGAGAGTCTTCTCCTTCCTATAATACTAGAAGCTCATTTCTACATTTTATAATGCCAGAGACATAATGTTTTGATGTGACCCCACCCCCCCTTATTTTTTGTACATTACATACAAGCCTGTACACCGCACACGGTGAGATTCAGGGTACAGCTCTCAATAGAAAAGCAAGGGAAGGAATAAAGAAATGCAGGATTTCACAGGAAGGAATCAAAATTTCTAAAGATAAGATAAGATAATCCTTTACTAGTCCCACTATGGGGAAATTCAGTTTGTTACAAAATGCTTTAAGGTAGAGGCATTATAGTGACAGTAGGTACAGATAGAGAGGTACAGTTAAAAAGAAAAAAGTAGTAGAAGGGATACCACAACTTAAAGATCTTTCAGTTCTTTGTATGGAGTGATCTCCGCTTAGCTCGGTGTTGGAAGTACAACCTAACCGCAGCGGGGAGGAAAGACTTCCGATAGCGCTCCTTCTCACACTTAGGGTGGAGCAGTCGGTCACTGACAGTACTGCCCAGCGCTATCACGGTCTCATGCATGGGATGAGAGTTATTCTCCTGCATGGAGCTCGCCACGGACAGTATCTTTCTGTCACCCACCACCTGCACAGGGTCCAGGGGGCTCCCCAGGACAGAGCTGGCCCTCCTAATCAGCTTGCCGAGTTTATTTCTATCCCTGGTTGATATACTGTTCCCCAGGCAGATGCCACTACCAAGTTGAAAAAGGCCCTAAGAAGTGCCTCCTGGACTCCAAAGGCTCTCAGCCTCCTAAGCAGGTAGAGCCTGCTGTGGCCCTTCCTGTACAGTACATCCAGTTGATCTACTCAGTCCAGCATATTATTGAGGAGCACAACCAGGTACTTATAGGTGTTGACAATCTCAATGCCCGTAATAACATTCTTAGGCACTATGATCAACATACATGGTCAACAAAAGACTCCAACCTATGTAACTCTATGTAATGCAGCTGCATACTCCACCAATAAATTCCCATTGCAAAAAAATCAACAACAAAAAAAAAAAAAACGACATTATGCAGTATACATTTTATTTGTAGAGACACTTTGTATCAAAATGCTTAAAGGGTTTTCCAAGATTGGATATTAATGGCATATCCTTAGGATAGGTCATCAATATCAGATCAGTGGGGGTCCAACACCCAGATCCCTACTGATCAGCTGTTTGGAGGGCAGTGCAATCAGCATTTACACTAGTAGCACTAGTGTTGCAGTGTATTGTGAAATCCATTCACTTCTATTACAGCAGCCTGTAATAGAAATATATTAAAGACATTCCTGGGAGCCCAGTAGGCTCTTGGCTGTCAGGGATACCGGACACCACCCCTGGATCCTGTTCCAGGAGATGATGATGCTGTTAAACATGGCAGTGTCTACATTTTACCGAGGCATCAGAAGGGTTTATGCCGATGATCATCAATCATACAGGACTGTTAAAAGGTCTCCACTGTGTAATATAATGGAGACCCACAACTATGGAGCTTGCTCAGCATCTGAGTGGGTGCTGTTTTTAACGTGCAGACATCCACTGTAATATTATGTCAGATTTCAGCAAGGGGTTACTATACCCTATATCAGTGATGGCGAACCTTTTAGAGACCGAGTGCCCAAACTGCAACCCAAAGCCCACTAAATTATCGCAAAGTGCCAACACGGCAATTTCACCTTAAATTAACCTGCCTCCCCCCTCTTGCTCACACGCAGCCGGCACCACCATTCCCCCCTCTTGCACGCACCCTACACCTCGCATCTCCTCCTCTCACACTACACCCTGCACCTCGCATCTCTCCCCCCCCCACAGTACACCCTGCACCTCGCATCCCCCCCCCCACAGTACACCCTGCACCTCGCATCTCCTCCTCCCACACTACACCCTGCACCTCGCATCTCTCCCCCCACACTACACTCTGCACCTCACATTCCCCCCACAGTACACCCTGTACCTCACATCCCCCCCACAGTACACTCTGCACCCCACATCTATCCCCCCACAGTATACCCTGTACCTCACATCCCCCCGCACAGTACACCCTGTACCTCACATCCCCCCACAGTACACCCTGTACCTCATATCCTCCACCACAGTACACCCTGTACCTCATATCCTCCACCACAGTACACCCTGTACCCCACATCTCTCCCCCATAGTATTCCCTGTACCTCACATCCCCCCCCACAGTACACCCTGTACCTCACATCTCTCCCCCCACAGTACACCCTGTACCTCACATCTCTCCCCACCACAGTACACCCTGTACCTCACATCTCTCCCCCCACAGTACACCCTGTACCCCACATCTCTCCCCCCACAGTACACCCTGTACCTCACATCTCTCCCCCCACAGTACACCCTTACCTCCATCATCTCCCCCCACAGTACACCCTGTACCCCACATCTCTCCCCCCACAGTACACCCTGTACCCCACATCTCTCCCCCCACAGTACACCTTGTACCCCACATCTCTCCCCTCACAGTACACCCTTTACCTTACATCCCCCCACAGTATACCCTGTACCTCACATCCCCCCGCACAGTACACCCTGTACCTCACATCCCCCCCCCCACAGTACACCCTGTACCTCACATCCCCCCACAGTACACCCTGTACCTCACATCCCCCCACAGTACACCCTGTACCTCACATCCCCCCACAGTACACCCTGTACCTCACATCTTTCCCACTGCACCCTGCACCCCACATCTATCCCCCCCACAGTACATCCCACATCTCCTCCACCCACACTACACCCTGTACCCCACATCTCTCCTCCCCACAGTACACCCTGCACCCCACATCTCTCCTCCCCACAGTACACCCTGCACCCCACATCTCTAATCCCCACAGTACACCCTGCACCCCACATCTCTCCCACCCCACATCTCTCCATGTTCCTCTACTGCTCAGGATACAACTTTTCTTCATGTAGAAGGACCTTCTTACAAATAAAGAAACGCCTACCCTGTCATGTGACCTTATGACGTCAGAAGGTCCTTCCAGAGTACAGGATTTAGCCTTTACCAATTTACACTGACAGTTTTCAGCTGTATGTGCATTTGCACATACACCTGAAAGAAGCGATCGTTCACTAACGGGGAATCCTGGACCGGATTCCCCGTTAGTGAGCGATCAGGGCGACGGCGCGCGTGCCACAGGTTCGCCGTCACGGCCCTATATCAATGTAGGGTTGCAATTAGAAGGGGACTGATGGTAAAGTGAATATTCCAGAATCAGACTACACTGGCTTTGTTTGTTGTCTGTTGCCGTGAAGGTGCATAGGTCTCCTAAGGAACTGTAAAACAAATTCTAGGGGATTTTTGAAAATTCCAAAATTGTTTATTTCGCTGTATTAGAGCAATAAAGAAAAAACATATTCGCTAAGCAGGTGGACATAACCTTTAATGTTACAGTTAGGTGTAAAAATGGATCTAAACAAAGGATCAGGTTTATTATTTCCAACTCTCCTCCTGACAATTAGATAAAGGATCACATTTTATGCTCTCCCTGTCCATCTATATTCCATAGCACTAATGCTTTTAGGAGCATCAAAAGATATTCAGAATATGTTTTCCAAATAGGACAAACACAATGGAGCTTGATGAGCAGATGTGAACAGAGACCCTGGACCTTAGTAGCATATCTACAAGCACAACATCAAGGCCACAGACATTTACTCTTTAAAGTTTCTATTAAAGCAAACAAATTATAAGTCATGAAATGATGACTCCAACAAGGTTGAAAAAAACCTCATAAATGTAGGAAAAACACTGACAACAATTCTATTGGAGCCCTAATGTGCACTTTTCTGACATAACATTGTACTGTTACTTGAATCCATTATTTCATAAACTGCAATATTGAACCACATTAAACATCCATTACCTTGACTAGCAGATGATAAATCTTTACCTGATAACAAGAGACATGCCAACAGATGATCAACAAAGAAATTAATTTTTATATCCATGTAACCATGACCAGTTTAGTGGTTATGAATGCTACTGGAAATTGAGCAGCAACAATGGATTTAGCAACAGTGAAACCTTGAACAATAGAGTCATCTACAGAAGTCCTCATAAAATCCTCCAAAATATTAGACTCTCACCTCATATGGTGTTGTAATCCAGACACATTTCTGTGGATACATATTGACTTAACGGTGTTTTTCCATTAAAATAACCATATTTAGATTTGAAGAAAAATCAAACTTAAACATTTTTTTTCAAATATAGATAATAAAAACTGTACAGTGTTTTAAAGGTTTTCTCTAACCATCTTAGTGGTGACAGTCTGTTGTCTTGATCAGCTGCCAATGGATATGACCACAAATGCAGGAACTTTCCATGGTCTGAGACTTGTCAGAACCTTTATTGTGACCAAGTTATTTTTTACATATATGTAGTGTCCCTGTCTGATAACCTGGCCACAATAAGGAAATTGTCAGAATTGTGTTAGTAGGTACATGCTGCGGCTTTCTGCAGGTGTCTAAGCATTCGTTTCACATCTAGTGGTATACTTAGAATAGAATTTCTAGTTGGAAAGTGCAATTTGATAGCTAACCACTGGGTAGCCAGTTAATACTAAACCAATTTCTCCCCTTCCCCAGCTTGGGGGTAAAAGGTATAGACCCCACTACCAATTCCTGGGTTTTTAACAAAAGCAGAATCTGATCTAGATTTAGACAGTTACTTTAAAATCCATGAATAAAAATTAAGTTTTGGCATTTGGATGTAGGTGTTATATAAGGCTGAGGCCCCATGTTGTGGAAACGCAGCTTTTTTTGTTGCAGATTTTGCTGTGGTTTTTTTGAGCCAAAGTCAGGAGTGGATTGAGCAGAAGGGAGAAGTATAACAACTTCCTATATATTTCCCATTCCTTTTTTTTTACCCATTCTTGACTTTGGCTCTTTCTTGGCTTTGGCTCTTTTTTGGCTTTTCCCCTTAGACTTAGGGGAATTTTTGTTGTCATGTGCAATATGAAGTTGTTACCTCTGTACCTATAGGGATTTGTTTAATTTACAATATATGTATACACCAGTGATGGCGAACCTATGACACGCGTGTCACAGGTGACACGCCAAGACATTTTGGGTGACACGCATCGGCAGCTTCGTATTGTGTTATTGCAATAAGCAGCTGTTAATACTTTTTACTCACCTGTCCACGCTCCTGTCCTGGCCGCCCTCCGCTGCCTCGTCTAGGCAGCGCTACACTGACGTCATGACGCTGAAGAACACCGGGAAGCTACGTACAGCGTCCCAGCCTACTTCAGCGTTGGCAACAACGACCCTGGAGGCGGCAGCGGAGGGCGTCCAAGTCTGGAGCGTGGACAGGTGAGTAAAAATTATCGGCCACTACTCTGTGTGGGGGTGGGGAGATAACAGGAGGTCATATACTGTGGGTGGGCATATACTGTGGCATATACATATACTGTGTGGGGGGTATAAAAGATGTCATATACTGTGGGGGGCAAAAAATGGGGTCACCCTGTGGAGCTAAAAAAAGGGGGTTATATGCTGTATTATTGGCCAGAAAAAGGGTGTCATATACTGTGTTATGGGCCAGAAATACATATCATATAAATATATATATAAAAAATATAACTCTTTTTTTACTAGAGCTACAATTATCACAAAAATATGGATATTTCTGGATGTTGCATGCCACCCGAGTTAAGCTAGGCTTTTTTACGAATTTTGACACACCGAGCTTAAAGGGTTTGTCATCACTGGTATAAACCATATTGTCTGAAGAGACCCCAAAGTATAATAATTTACTAAAATACATGTTGTGGTGGCCATTTTAGTTCATCTAATACGAATCCCAAATTATTTTACAAACCAAACAATTTGGAATATTCAGGTCGAATACAGTTCATTACAAACCGATTCGCCCATCTCTACCCTCTGATTTCTCTGCAGCACCACCACTCGGGCAAATGAAACACTTCAGAGTTCACACTGAAATCATTGGCCTGTCCTTGTAATACACAGATGTACTGGGTTTTAAAGTGCAAAAGACACTACTTAAGTGACACTCCACTCTGCCTGATAAATTAGAGTCTTAGAGGACTCTAAGGACAGGTCCTCCAGATTGTCCTGTCTGAAATGACATGGTCAACCCATTAATTTCAAAAGCCTTTTGTAAAGCTTCATTTTTCCTTCTGGGAAATGGAACACTTACTGCCTGGTTTTCCTACATGTTACAGCGTTTTAGAAACCTTTCAAACAAAAAAACTAATGTTTGTTAGTAATCCAGAATAGTCCAGACAGACCCAGCAGCGGATAGTGGGTAAAAGTAGTTATCATCATCATTAACTTCTTAGATGCTGCTGTCTATAGCAACAGCAGAGTGTATGGGATTTGAAAGTTGTACTGTCACCGTATCAGCCCCCTGTAACACAGCTAGGGGTATAGCAATCGCCTCAGAGGCTGTCATCTATGGAATCCAACACCAGACCTGAGGCTGGGTCTAATTTGTGCCTTGTTAGAATAAAACCAGTGATCGCTGTAATGTATTGTGTGTTCCCTGGCCGGAGTAAAATAAAAAGGAAAATTTTACAAAAGGATTAACGTAATAAAATGCTTAGTCTTTGGGGAAAAAAAAAAAAGGGAATAAAAGGAATAGATAATCACTGCATCTGTATGGACCTGATCTAGCATGTTATTTAATCTGTTTGGTGAGCACTGTGAAAAAATAAATACATATATAACAATGCAAAAATTAACTTGTTTGCTCATCCTGCCTCTCAACAAATAACTTATATGTGATCAAAATATCCCACATACCTCATAATGAGAGAGCTGAGCAAACCCATTTGGATCAAACCGGACTCAACCCAAATTTTCCAAAAGTTTTTGTTCAACCCCAACCCAAAACTTTTGGGGTTCATCACTCACTAGTTTGAGGTTCATCTACTCCTTAGACCTCAGAGTACAAGATGTAGAGGCCCAGGAGAGGTGAGTAATAGTATAACAAATAGTTATTCTCACCCTGCCTCACCTCTACGGGGCTTCTGGCATTTGACATTCTCCCAATATCCTCTTCCGCTTCTGGCTGATGTCATGCACCCTGGGGTCACTGCTAAGTTCTGTAATTTGGCCTCAGTAGTGACCTCGTATTGCATGACTTCAGCCTGAGGCCGAAAGAGGATGCTGGAGGTTCCGTTGCACGCTGTGAGGATGCCCAATGAAAGTGAGGCAAGGTGAGTATAACTATTATTTTTACTCACCTCCCCTGAGGTAGATTCCCCGGTATAATAATACCCCTTCCAGTTCACCCATTTCTACAAAATAATAACAATGAAAACCTTAACTTGTCATGCAAAAAGCAAACCCTCACACAGTCCAGTGATGGAAATATAAAAAAGCTTTGTTTCAGAATATGGTAATACAAAAACATATTTTTTTTAAAAATCAAAAGTGGTTTTAGTGTGCAAAAGTAATAAAACATTGAAAAAATATGCATATCTAATACCACCATAATCATATAAAGGAAATAAATGATTTATGCTACAAGGTGACGGCTTAAAATTTACAATGCAAAAAAACAATGGTGGAATTGTTATGTTATATGAATTAAATATTGTAAGAATTTTTTTCCTATAAAGTAGATTTTTAGTTTGAAAAATTGGTACACTAATGTAATTGGCCTTTTCTGATTTCTGATCCAATTTTTTGTCTTTGCTATAGACTTTGACTATATTATAAGAGCATATGTTACACCCTTTGTATCTAGTGGTACATTTGGGAAACATAGTTTGTAGTGGTAAGAGATTATATAATTGTTACCATCATATGTACAACTGAAATAAATCCTAAGCTCTCCTTGTGGGCCTCCATAGTTTCTAATAGAAGTCATTGCCAAATAGGAAGC
This sequence comes from Leptodactylus fallax, assembly GCA_947044405.1. Classification (NCBI taxonomy): domain Eukaryota; kingdom Metazoa; phylum Chordata; class Amphibia; order Anura; family Leptodactylidae; genus Leptodactylus; species Leptodactylus fallax. The sequence goes on along the minus strand of CAMRHE010000009.1, from coordinate 1,490,633 downwards.
CCAGGAAGGATGTAGCATGAACTATTCTCTGTCTGCATACTGTACGATAGGAAGTGTCGGAGTTGTGGATCAAACACTTGCCTGGACTGTTGGGTAACAATTGGTTAGACAAATATTCCATAGCGTGCCACGTGTCATTTGATCCTAATGAAACATCAAGGAAGTTTGTATTGAATAAACTTGTACACTTCCATTGTGACCAAAAGAGCAAAGTAGGAAATCCAGCAGTGAGATGTAAGGCTTTCCAGGACTCAGCCACCTGCATTGCTTACTCAAGAAATATCGTTTCAGCTTCACTTCAGCAGACATGCAGTATGTTACCATTTAGAACTGTCTTATTTGCCTTGTAACTAAGCATGTCTAAAACTAATACACAGATGTTCCGACTAGGATGAAGCATGTATGAAATAATGTAATCCTTCTCTGAATCCATTAATTGGGGCTTTCAATATGCACATAAAATACGCTGAAGAACGGAAGGTAACAAAAGCAGTTTCATTGTGTTCATAATTTTAATATCTCATTTGGTAGGAAACAGGACTGTACATTATGATATACTAGAAAATCAGTCAGTAAAATACTGGGGCTTCTTGGCCCCCTATGGGAAGTGATTCTGAGGATTCAGCAACTATGTATGCCAATGACCCATGTTCTAACCCATTAGATTACTATTATTATTATTATTAAATAATAATAATAATAATAATATTATTATTATTGCTATTTATTTATTTATATAGCACCATTAATTCCATAGTGCTGTACATTATTATATTAATTCCATAGTGCTGTATATTTGAGCATTTACATACAGTACACAAAATATACAAAACACACACAATGCTAACAGTGGGATAGAGGGCCCTGCCCGCAAGGGCGTACAGTCTATGAGGGAAGAGGGATAGAGACAGAAGGTGGGGGTAGAGACTGTACAGGTGGTGGTGTGGTGACTGTAGTGTTATTGGAGGTTGTAGGCCTTCTTGAATAGGTAAGTCTTCAGGGCCTTCTTGAAGCTTGTTATTATGGGGGTCAGTCTGATGTGTATTGGTAATGAGTTCCAGGGTATGGGGGATGCACGGGAGAAGTCTTGGAGATGATTGTGTGAAGAGTGGATAAGAGCAGAGCGGAGTAGGAGGTCTTTGGAGGATCCGAGGTTACGTGTGGGCAGGTAGCAGGAGATTAGGTCGGAGATATATGGAGGGACAGGTTGTTGTATAGCTTTGTATGTCAGCTTTAGCATTTTGAACTCTATTCACTGGGCAACGGGTAGTCAATGAAGGGATTGGCACAGGAGAGCGGCCGATAAAGAACGGGGGGAAAGGTGTATTAAGCGAGCAGCACAGTTTAGGGTGGACTGGAGGGGGGCATGGAGGGAGGCCATGGAGAAGGATGTTACAGTAATTTAAGCGGGAGATTATGAGGGCATGGACTAGCATCTTTGTAGTTTCAGGGGTGAGGAAGGATCAGATTCAATGGATGTTCTACATACATACACTTACTATAGTTTCCCATTACTCTATAATGGTGCTAGATGTCCAGCAGCTCATCTCCCCATGTAAGGCTGGGTTCACATTTGTGCTATGTGAGCGCACAGGAATTCTGCCCCCCATTTCTGCTTGAAAAATGCGGAGAGAAAAGTCCTGCAAGAAGGACTTTTCTCTCCGCATTTTTCTGGTGGAAATCGGGTGGAAAGCCAGCGGACCCAGCTATAGTCTATGGCACAGGTGTCAAACACAAGGCCCGTGGGCCGAATCCGGCCCGCTGCCTTCTGTTATCCGGCCCGGCACTTATCTGGCCCACAGGGGCACGGCATTTTTTATTGTCTATGTAATGTAAACCAGCCCAGGACAGGCAGTTTAAAAAAAAAAAAAAAACAAAGCTGCGCGATACCTGTCCTGGGCTGGTTTATGAGACCTCTGCATGTCAGCGCAGGCGGCGATACAATGACATCATTGTGCCTCCTACGCTGACACGCAGACGTCGTGGACAAGAAGAAGAGGAGGTGGTGGCTGCATCAAGGCATCGGAGGTAGGTGAGGATAAGTTTTTTTATATATATAAATAGGCCGTTGCCTGCTGGAGTATCCCCGGCACGTAACGGCCTATTTACTTATCGATCCCTGCTGCTGGTCGTTGCCGCCCCCGCTTCCCCTTTTGCTATGGGACACAGAAGCGGCTGTGTGCAGGAGCGGGGATGGTAAGTGAGGCCGGCAAACCCCATGAAATACTACTATTATTATACTCTGGGATCTTTTTAGACCCCAGTGTATAATAATCGGAGACCCAGGGGAGGTGATAAACATAAAAACCTGTCTTACTCAACCTCCCGGCGATCCGATGTTACTCCCAGCAGGCTTCGGCCTTCTTTGGTGACGTCCCAGGCGTCACGTGAGCCAGGCCGACGTCATTATGTCACGACGCCGGTCTGTGCGACATTGAAGAAGGCCGAACGCAGGGAGCGCACCGGAGCCCAGGTAAGTAACACTGGTTTTATGTTTGTCACCACCTGGGTCTCCGATCATTATACTCAGGGGTCTGAAAAGACCCCAGAGTATAATAATAGTTCATGGGTGGGGGGGGGTCACTATGGGACATAATACCATGTGCAGGGGCCACTATGGAGCATAATATAATTTGCAGAGGCCACTATAGAACATAATACCAATGCAGGGGCCACGAAGGAGCATAATACCGATTGCAGGGGCCACTATGGAGTATAATAACGTGTGCAGGGGCAACTATGGAGCATAATAGTGTGTACAGGGGCAACTATGGAGCATAATAGCGTGTGCAGGGGCAACTATGGAGCATAATAGCGTGTGCAGGGGCAACTATGGAGCATAATACCATGTGCAGGAGCCGCTGTGGGGCATAATACCGTGTGCAGAGGCAACTATAGAGCATAATACCGTTTGCAGGGGTAAACGTATTTGTATATTGCTTAATTTTTGATATATTCAGAAAAGGATGAGGATAGTATGTAACATGCCAATGTCTTAGGTTTTAACAATACATTATGTTCTTCCTGGTTGCCCTCAAAGGGCTGATTGTAACAGTAGTAATGTACAAATGTAACTACTCCTTAATAGCTCGCTTAACTGTTAAGGAGAAGTTACTTTTATACATGTGTAAAATAATCTTGGCCCTTCAAGGTACCCCGTGAGGCTGAAGTGGCCCCCCGGAGAAAATGAGTTTGACACCCCTGGTCTATGGGGTCTTTGGGTTTCCGCAAGTAACGGTTTTGTAAGTGGATTGTATTTCCGTTTTTTGGGTCCCTGGGTTGAACCGAAAAACAGAGACCTGAGCGCAAGTGTGAACCTAGAATAAGCAGAACACAGTGCTGCTAACTAATCCAAAATGTATAGAAATTAATGATTTGTTGATCCCATATAGTTTTGTTGATCCACTTTTTTCACATGCAGCAAACCAGTGGGCAATGATTGGGAACAAACTTTAATGATGAAAATCTGTTCCCAATTGTTGACGCTGGATTGGCCCATGTAAAGGGGCCTTAAGAATCTTCTGGTGCTTTGTCGGGCGAGCCCAACTCTTAATGTGATTTTCCCAAGCCCAGATATCCAGTATACATATTACATATTAGTATTCATGTGAGAATACCTTAAGAAACTAATAAAGAGGATTTGTCATAGATTTGTCTTAGACTAAGTTTTGGGTGGAAGTCGTCTACTTAAAGTCACAATCAGAGCTGAAAGGAAACTTGCACTACGTGCAACATGTAACACATCCCATCTGAGCATGAACCTCCTGTGTGGACCTGTCATCCCTTTACAATAAAATTTCACAGAGTCTGTACAGTGATCCCAGTTGGTCAGTCAGTAGAATATATTGTACTGTATATGACTCAGCAGACAAGCAGCATTTTCTACCAGGGTAGTCACTTTTATTGCTGGGCAACATCTTCCAACAGCCTGGAGCAAGAGGGAACACCATACAGCCCCGCAGCAATGGAAAAAGATTAAAAAGCAGGTACATTGTCACCATGTAATACTGCAATGAAAATTACAGCAAGGGCCTATCTAATAACAAGCCGACATGAAGTAGCATGTGAGCTTATACAGTGCCCCCTGTTCATTCTCAAAATTGTAATTAAAGGGTCTCTCTAGTCACCCCTTTAAGTGCATGAAGGATGTAGGAGTTTGTTTTGTTAGATGAAGAAGATTGTTTTGCCTCTAGGAGTATGAAAAAAAATGGCCACCACTGTTCTTCTCACTGAGACATTGACCATGGCTGCACTAATAACAGAAGATGATGGAGCAGCTGAGAAGAGAGGATGTGTTTTAGTGTGTTTTAGTCTCTCTATACCACAAAATACCTGCAATGTCCAGGCTGTGGGTGCAGGTCATTAAAAGGTGTCTAGCCTAACCTGAGGCTCATAGACTGAATTGTAGCTATGAGGACCATCCAATAATTCCCCTCACAGTTGTCTCTATGTACAAGTCCACAAATTGAGCAGTGCTATGGGCCATCTCCTGCCCGCGGAACAAAACTTTGGCTGACTTCTATCTGACTGGGTCACAGCTGAAGCAGAGAGAATAGGGCTGACTCTCATATTTCCTCCTCCTAAGGGAGTGTTCACACTACCGTTGATGTCCGTCAGTAGTGTCCGTGGCTATTGTCCGTTACAAGATTTTAGCTACGGACACTAGTTGAACCGTCAGAAATCCGTTAAAATTTCCATTCATTTCAATGGGTTTTTATATTGTGTCCGTTAGTATCCGTTAGTGTCATGCAGGACTTTTTGTCCGTTTGAAAAAAACGGATTCTTGACGGACAGCAAGTGTCCGTTATTTTTTTACATTGAAGTCTATGGGTAACGGACTTATAACGGACAATAACTGATAGCCATCAGTTACTGTCCGTTATTTATGTCCGTTTTTTTCCCTGCGCATGCTCAGAAAACTGATAGCAAAAAAAAAAAAAAAACGGCAGTGTTAGGGGGCATTTCGTGTCCCCCGGCCCATGCGGTTTACATACCGCTAGAAAGCCGACAGCGCTGTGTTTTACTGTTAGAAGGGCGCTGCGAGGATCTCCCTCCCTGACACTTCTCTTTGTTCAGAGACTTGTACTGAGGGGGCGTTCCTCACAGCTTGAGCGTCATCGCTGGGCTGTGAGGAACGCCCTCTCTCTGTTCTCGTCTATAGCCGGGTACTGTCAGAAGAACTCCCTCCCTGACACTTCTGTTCCTTCATAGCGCTGTATGAAGGGGCGTTCCTCACAGCTGAGCGTCATCACTGGCCTGTAAGGAACGCCCCCTCTCTCTGTACTGGTCTATAGCGCTGTACTGTCAGAGGGGGCGTTCCTTACTGCCCGGCGATGACGCTGAGCTGTGAGGAACGCCCCCTCAGTACAGCGCTATGGACGAACGAGAAGTGTCAGAGAGAGAGTTCCTCACAGCGCCCTTCAAACAGTAAGTAAAGTAAAACATGCCGATATCTCCAGCCCCGGGGCACATACCAGGAAAGCCGGCAGTGAGCTGAATTCAGCGCGCTGTCGGCTTTCTAGCGGTATGTGACATTAAAAAACGGACACTACCTGATGCTCATCAGTTAGGGTCCGTTATGATAGGTGTCCGTTTATTTTTTTTTTAACGGACACCTTCATAACGGACTCCAACGGTAGTGTGAACCCTGCTTAACTGAGGAAGGAGACCCCCTCACTCCCTGTCTCCTTCCCCTCACTAACATGTCCTAAGTCAACAGTTGTACCATCAGCTCAGCTTCCAGCTTAATGGTTTATTCCAATTAAAGTCACAGTGACAGTATAAACTTAACAATTGCACAGTTTCTTAAAATAACAGTGACAAATAAATGCAATGAAGCAGTTCTTTTACCAGTGCTCCTGCTGGGATGCCACACATAAACAGATTATAAACTGAGTGGCCAGGATATGATGCCAGGAGAAAAACAAACTGTGCATGTTGAATTTTGACACGCTGATTCTTTGTGCCCCTGGGAGATATAGTATTCCTCCCAACTTTCAAAGAACAGAAAGAGGGACAGAATGTGCGGCATGCAGTGTGCGCCGGAGCAAATTTATCCCCACCCACTTCTACTTTGACTCCACCCATTTCCATCAATTTCTCTTGTACCCCCACACAGTATAATGCTCGTACAGTCACCCCCACATTATAATGTCATCCTAATGGTGCTCTCACAGTTTACTGTCCTCCTCCATCTTCCCTCCATTTAATGTCCCTCTTCATCTGACCCCCCAGTTTTATGTCCCCCTCATCTGGCCCCCGAGTTTAATGTCCCCCTCATCTGCCCCCACAGTTAATGCCCCCCTTTATCTTCCCTCAGTTTAATGTCACTCTTCATCTGCCCCCACAGTTTATTGTTCCCCTTATCTGACCCCCAGTTTAATGTCCCCTCATCTGGCCCCCCAGTTTAATGTCCCCCTCATCTGGCCCCACAGTTTAATATCCCCCTCATCTGCCCCCACAGTTTAAGGTCTTCCTGCTGGTAACAAACAAACATAAAAAACACTGATACTCACCTCTCCTTACTCCCCTGCTGCTCTGTCTGAGTTCTCGTCTCCCGAAGTCTTCAGGGAGCTGCAGGCGCTATGTGAGTGACGTCATCACATCGCGCCTACAGCTCCCAGGACTGGAGCACACAGGGGGCAGAGCGGTGAGGCAGGGGCTGTTCGCGGATGGCTTCTGCTTCACCCCTGTATTCAACTTATCTGTGTCTGGAGAGGGCGCAGATGAATAGAAACCGGGACATACCTCCCGCCGACCGGGACAGAGGGACAGGAACCGGAATCCAGGACTGACCTACTGAATCCAGAACGGTTGGGAGGTATGGTTAGATAATGTCTGGCCATGGCTAGTGCTCGTCTCCTTATAGAGAACACATGCATGCAAGCCGAGTATGCATGTATATGGGAGAAATAAACATTCAGCTGCCAGCTACTTTTCAATCTAACGTGTGCTTTTGTTTTTGAACTTGTGGCACAAATTCATGGTTGATCCACAAGTTTTTTGCTGAGGTTGGTATATTTTTTTATCCCTATTTAATGGGGCTGATTCCAATGTGATCCCATTTAAATTGAGCAAGCAAAAAAAAAAAAAAAAAAATTGTGAGCATGCCCACAGAGTCTATGCAAAAAATACAAGGACAAAAGGAAAAAAGGATAAAAGCTGAATACAAATAAAAGATTATATCTAAAACAGAAAGCACCGCGAAAATGGACATCACCCAGCAAAATAAAACTTAAAATATTGAGACTGAGACTTATTAATGGTATTAATAGCTTACAGAATTTTAGCTGTAATTTAATGTAAATATCTCTTACATATGTGGTTTGTTGATATGTTATTCAATGACCACATCAGCCTTTAAATAAGATCTGTCGAGTGCTTTTCCATCCCCACTGAGAAAGTATTCCTCACTGTCATTACCTAAATCTTAAGAGAACCCTGGTCCTATGCAACTGTACACTCCGCTGTGTATTGTATACATAATGAAACACCATTAAACATATAAAATGCTGTCACATGACGGAGGAAATAGCAGTGTGAAAGCTGTGATGCTTCTGGTTTGCCACCTATCCTTTATATAATCATTTATCTAAAACCTGCTTTTCTCTCTGGGATAAAAAGCACTGTCTCCTCCTCAAAAACCTTTTTATTTCACTTTTATACAAATTAAAGTAATTTTCTCTTTATAACATAGTGTTTGATGTGAAATTCAATTTTGAGAGGCAGCTACTCTTCAGTAAAAACAGCACTGACAGAATCCCTATTGAGAAGATACTGAGGAAAGGGGGAAAATGTTCATGTAACTGTATGCTGCCGCAGCTATTAGAATTGGTCTAAGATGGCACACCGGTGCCCTACCACATCCTGTCTCCTTGGTACCAAAGCAGAGATTTGCTTCTTGTCATGAGTGGCAGATGATTATCTATACCGAGGGTCTCAAGAGTGCTCAAGGTATGCTGGCAATTGAGCTGAACGGCTACAACTGATGGGTTTTAAAAGCTGAGCAAGGCCACAGAACCATTACCTGCCACTTGCTGAATACAGTCTGCTTAAAGCGGGGGGGGGGGGTGGAAACTGTATCGCATCCTTCCAAACAGTGCAGTTTTAGCTACGGTGCCCTTGCCAATGCATGACAAGGTTATGTCAATGTGCTCAAAGATCCTATTGATCAGTAATGAAGGAATTGTGAAATAGGTATCAAATTTTAACCCATACAGTGCTGGTCATGTCATATGTGCATAACAAAAAATGCATGTGAATGTTGAACGCTACAGAAAATATCAGCTGTATATTCAGACACTGAATGCAATGTAATTGTAGAACAGTTTAGGTAATACAAGTTGATAAGAAAAACACAGAAGTTGTGAAAATGTATAAATGTAACGTGACATTGCTTTTTTTTTCATTACCTTTTATTTTTGCCTACAGTCCTTGAGGCATATTTTACTTATTTCACAGATAAAATAAAATGCTTAATTTTGCTACTTAATTACAATTTGTATCTACTTTATGTATCTACTTAAATATCTTCCCCCATTCAGTTTGCACTGGCCTATATAATTAGGTCAACGCAAACGAGTGCCGATCAACAGGTTTCTTGTTTATTGGCAATTCGCCTGTCTGACATCTAATACAGGCTTTACTCTTTGTCCTTTTTACTGTATTTGCAGTATAATGCATAACAAAAAGCACAGTGAAACCTCCCTAGAAGACCAAAATACCCCCCCTTTCCGTTAAATAGACTTTCAAGGGACATCGGGCAGGAAAGTCACCGCCATCACAGTGGGAAAGAGAGCCCATGTCATGTTGAATGTGTGATTGATGAGCAATGTAGGCTGCAATCTGCCACTGAGGTGCCATACATACATGCCAACTGTCCAATTTTTGGCAAAACAATCCAGGGAATTGAGCCACAAAAGGGCCAGGTTTTATGTATACCCAAACCAAAATGGGCATTTGTGCTGCATCCCCTGATGGGATTAAAGTTTAAATTATGGGCTATGAAATGTCAGCATGTATGGTCAAGGTTATCAGGGGGAAAATAGAAAAGGGGGCCCATGTTGTGGTCAAGAAATGAGATGGGAGCCATGCTAGGGACCAGAAGTGTGAGGGGTGAACCATGCAAAGGACCAAGATTTAAAGGGATATCATGCATTAAGAATGAGAGGGGGAGCCATGCTGGTGACTAAGAATGAGATTAAAGGGTAAATAGCAGTTTGCAACTCCCTTGAAGATGTATTCCTTGAAATGCCCTAGGAGCAGATTAGATCAGAAGTCTGCTAGTAAACTGCTACTAGTTGCCCAACACTATTTTGGAGTGTGGAATATAAGGCACCACTGATGTTTTCACCAGAGCCCACTGCAAGACAGCATTGCCTTATCCACCAAGGAGTGTCAGACAACAGGTGCAAAAGCAACATAAAGAACAAAACAAGCTACCTATAGAATGGCAAAGAGAGTAACAAACTAGCTAAGGTCATACCAGGAGAGTAAATAGTAGCCAAAATGAGTATCACAGTGGAGTTAAACTCAAAGCCAAAAAGTTAAATCCAAGAGGTCACAGCCAACTCCAAGTCAAAAGCCATGGGTGTAAACCAGGAGAAATGGCCAGCAGTCTGAGCCAGGAGATCAGTAGGAAATGTCTTTCTTTCAGCAGATTAAGAGCCTACTTGCACTAGACAATTACAGGCCAAGACTGAAGTTCTGCAGGGTTTAAATACCCCAGCAATAGTTAATTGAATGATGAGACAAATCTCTGATTAGGTCTGTGTCTTAAAGTTCTGACAGGCTTTGCAGACCCAGGCAGAGTTGTTTGTTTGGTGGTCATGGAAACCTTAAGGCGGTGACTGCAAACAGAAGCTAGTATATTGGGATTTCTGACATAAAGGCTTGGGGCTCAGATTTAGAGCGGTATCATGCTGGATACCAAGAATGAAAGAGCCATCTTGAATTGGGAAATGTGAAATGTGTTGTTACCAGGGGAGTATAAAAGAGTAGGGGCCCCCTATGGTTATGTGTGCATTGGAGGGATTTGTGTGTAATACCATAGCTGTTTTAATAGTCCTAGTCTAGGCTTGGGTCTGTGTACTATGCTGATGTGATACCAAGCATAAAATACATGTATGAGGGGTATGTTTACTGACTCCATCAGAAATTTTAACTCGTATTCTGTATACTTTTTTTCTCAGAAAGGACCACCCAAATGTGCAAATTTGGGAGGTTGGCTCAAAAAGGACTCACTGTATATAAACATCTAAAAGTTAAATCTATATATGAATGGTGATCAGTTCTAAAATCATGGGCCATTTACATTAAGTCCTGCAATGTTGCTTTACCAACCTCAGCTATCCTGAAAACAGCTTTAGGCTTCATGCACTTGACCGAGTGTGTAGTAAATGTGTGTTCCAATGTTCCATTCCAATATTTATAGTCCTATAATATATCCTATAATATAGGATCCTATAATATATTGAAATGGAGCATCGGTACACACTAGGACTGCACATTCAGAGTGTGCATGAAGCCTTTTTACTGGACTTTCCTTCCAGGTCCCGCATCAGGAATTTCTCGGCCACATACTGTGCTAGGCAAACCACTCCACATCCATGGTTTAATTCAAAATGTAAATGTTTTCTGAGTTTATGAAATTAGAAAACTAAAGTTTTTTTGCGAACCCTGATACAACAATAGAAATATGGTTGTCATGTGTTTTAATTAAGGGGTTTTGGTCCATGCAGTCTTAGTATGTGATGATCTTGAAGAAACATTTCATAGATCCTTCTTAACATGTTGAACAAAAGCTTAATACATCCTCCTTGAGTGGCAGAATAATATATTTAATCTTTATTCTTCTTTCCAAAGATTTCCCTCTGAGGTTTTATGAACTACTCTAGATTGATACCGGTACATAAAATATCGAACTGAAAACCGAGAGTGATGTTGGGTGAAAAATACATAAAACTAAGAATATATTTAAGATAATTGTTAGCTTTCCATCATGAAGTTGTTAGATTTCAGTCAGTCTATGGGGGGGGGGAGGCCTTAGAAAAGAACTTTATTTATACCGCCTTACTTAACCTCTTACAGTAGATGCTTTATTCTGAAAAAGAACAAAATAAGATGGAGATTATAACATCACAGTGGCCTGTCTCAGTCTGCTCATAGTTATTCCTAGTCCCATCTACTCAGTTCATAGTAATATGGAGGCAGAACCTCCCAGAATGTAGTATTATAGGGAGCATTATACAGTAGATGTAGCCATGGGCCCCCAAGGAGCTTTGGGTCCTCGACAGCAGTCCAAAAAGGCCATATAATAATCTGGTACTGGGGTTTATAAAGGAATGGGTAGGTTAGTGTATAAAGGCAAACTTTATAACTTGGGGTTGTTCACTTTGAAAAAGAGATGGCTTATGATATACAAATATGAGTGGACCATACAGAGATCTCTTTAAACTAAAGCCTGTAACAGTGACAAGGGGGCATCCTCTACATCACTGCCACATGATGTGGTGATATCTGACAACTTCTACAAGTTCAAGATGGGCCTGGATGCCTTTCTTGAAAGCAAGAATAGCATAGGCTATGGGAGCTAGAAATTTTTGGATAGAATGTTGAACCAGGGAGTTAGTTCAATTGCCATATTTAGAGTTGAGAAGGAATTTTTTCCTCTGATGGGGCAATTGGCATCCAACTTCATGGGGGTTTTTTTGTCGTCCCCTGGATCAGCTAGGTTTATAGGCTGGATTTGATGGACTTGTGTCTTTATCTAACCTTATCTACTATATTACTATGGTACTGGTCCTGTTGGCAGACACATTAAGAACAGCAATGTTCTCCATATACAGGCAATAAAAAATGATTCAGGGAAAGGTTATGACAGTTACAGTGCCTTGCGAAAGTATTCGGCCCCCTTGAACTTTTCAACCTTTTGCCACATTTCAGGCTTCAAACATAAGGATATAAAATTTTAATTTTTTGGTGAAGAATCAACAAAAAGTGGGACAAAATCGTGAAGTAGAACAAAATTTATTGGCTATTTTAAACTTTTGTAAAAAATAAAAAACTGAAAAGTGGGGCGTGCCAATTTATTCGGCCCCTTAAGTTAATACTTTGTAGCGCCACCTTTTGCTGCGATTACAGCTGCAAGTCGCTTGGGGTATGTCTCTATCAGTTTTGCACATCGAGAGACTGAAATTCTTGCCCATTCTTCCTTGGAAAACAGCTGGAGCTCAGTGAGGTTGGATGGAGAGCGTTTGTGAACAGCAGTTTTCAGCTCTTTCCACAGATTCTCGATTGGATTCAGGTCTGGACTTTGACTTGGACATTCTAACACCTGGATACATTTATTTGTGAATCATTCCATTGTAGATTTTGCTTTATCTTTGAAATCATTGTCTTGTTGGAAGATAAATCTCCGTCCCAGTCTCAGGTCTTTTGCAGACTCCAACAGGTTTTCTTCCAGAATGGTCCTGTATTTGGCTCCATCCATCTTCCCATCAATTTTAACCATCTTCCCTGTCCCTGCTGAAGAAAAGCAGGCCCAAACCATGATGCTGCCGCCACCATGTTTGACAGTGGGGATGGTGTGTTCAGGGTAATGAGCTGTGTTGCTTTTACGCCATATCATTTTGCATTGTGGCCAAAAAGTTCGATTTTGGTTTCATCTGACCAGAGCACCTTCTTCCACATGTTTGGTGTGTCTCCCAGGTGGCTTGTGGCAAACTTTAAACGAGACTTTTTATGGATATCTTTGAGAAATGGCTTTCTTCTTGCCACTCTTCCATAAAGGCCAGATTTGTGCAGTGTACGACTGATTGTTGTCCTATGGACAGACTCTCCCACCTCAGCTGTAGATCTCTGCAGTTCATCCAGAGTGATCATGGGCCTCTTGGCTGCATCTCTGATCAGTCTTCTCCTTGTTTGAGATGAAACTTTAGAGGGACGGACGGGTCTTGAAACATTTGCAGTGGTCTGATACTCCTTCCATTTCAATATGATCGCTTGCACAGTGCTCCTTGGGATGTTTAAAGTTTGGGAAATCTTTTTGTATCCAAATCCAGCTTTAAACTTCTCCACAACAGTATCACGGACCTGCCTGGTGTGTTCCTTGGTCTTCATGATGCTCTCTGCGCTTTAAACAGAACCCTGAGACTATCACAGAGCAGGTGCATTTATATGGAGACTTGATTACACACAGGTGGATTATATTTATCATCATCAGTCATTTAGGACATTGGATCATTCAGAGATCCTCACTGAACTTCTGGAGTGAGTTTGCTGCACTGAAAGTAAAGGGGCCGAATAATATTGCACGCCTCACTTTTCAGTTTTTTATTTTTTACAAAAGTTTAAAATAACCAATAAATTTCGTTCCACTTCACAACTGTGTCCCACTTGTTGTTGATTCTTCACCAAAAAATTAAAATGTTATATCTTTATGTTTGAAGCCTGAAATGTGGCAAAAGCTTGAAAAGTTCAAGGGGGCCAAATACTTTCGCAAGGCACTGTACTTACATAGTATGGTGCCACCTGGTGCTCAATGTGTATAGCAATGTAGGTGTCCACCTGGTGAGCGGAGTGCTAGTAGACACGCATGCTCAGTCACTCTTCCTATCTCCAGGTCTTTGCAGAATGATTCTCTGTCACTACAGAGCAGACAATAGACGTAGCTTTCTACCCTGCTTACCAGGGCAGGACTAGAACCTCCGCATGACAGTCTAGCTGAGAAGGATCTTTCTGCAGTACAATAAAATTGATACCAAATATATACAATTTTTATTAACAACTTTAAAAAAATGAACACTGAAAAAAATTCTATGTATCGCCATATTCTGACACATGTATCTTTATTATATTTTCAATTTATATCTTCCGGTTAAAGAAATGGTTTTGATCACTTTGTTTTTGATCATTTTGATCATTTTTATTCAATTTTTTTATTGGGAGGCATAGGGGTAAAAAAAAAAAATTGCTGTTTGGGCATCTAGATTTTTCATCACTATGTCGTTCTCTGTACAGGATACATATTTTTATATTTTAACACCTGACATTTTTGGACACAGGGATATCTAATGTGTTTATTTATTTTTACACATAAAATAGGGAAAATGGAATGTTTTGAATTTCCATATTTTTTGCTCTTTATATTTTTTAAACTTAATTCTTTTAAACTTCATTTTAACCCTTAGGGTGCTTGAATATGCAGTTATTATATTGCTTAAAGCATAGTATTGCAGTCTGTGTGAAAATCACTATGTTCCTATTGAGCACTGCATGTGGGAGAGCCATTTGCAAAACTAACCTCTCAGATACAGTGGTGGTATCTGACCATAGCATCTGTGATCTGAGTTTTTTCTGATCACAGATATTGCCGCTGAGTCCTTGTTCTGTGAAACAGCAGAGACGCCATGGCAGCGGCGTAACTAAAGTCTTGTGGGCCCCGGTGCACTCTTTTGTCCAGGGCCCCCTACCTCATCCCTACAGCAAATTCTTAATAGTGATGGTTACAGCTGCTAAGGAGTTTAATGAACCTTAGTGTGGTTAGAGTAATCTGTGGGTCTCCTTGGCTTTTTGGCCAGATGGAAGCTGCAGTCTCAATACTGATGCCAGTGCTTATGGGCCCCCTAAGGCTTCTGGGCCCCAGTGCGACTGCACCCTCTGCACCCCCTCAAGTTACGCCCCTGCCCCATGGTTATGATGCCCACTCCGGAGCTGAGCCATATTTAAAGTACCTACATCCCTGTGATCTGAGATGTCTCCTATCACAGACATTGCCATCAGGCCCCTTTTGTGTAAAACAGCAGAGACCACATGGCTATGGCATTATATTACGAGTACCTACATCCACTGTAAATGTATTGCAGATGTCAGTAAGGGGTTAAGAAAGGTGATGTTTTCATCCAGATATAGTCTGTTAGAGCACTATGGAGCCCAGATATAAAATAGTCTCTGCTAAGATAAGTTAACACTACCATCTGAGTATGGGTTTAAAAATTCTTTTGCATGTTGAACTCTGATGTTGCGTTACCATGCGGGTCCTTAAGGCGTTGCAAGACTTTGTGTGAAAGCTGTAACAATTGTCTCTTCTTGTTTTAGCAGAGACATATTTATTGTGTCCAGTAGGTGGCAGGATCACACAGTGATGCCTCCTGGATGTCTGAAATGCTACAAGAGCTGGAGCCTGGCTGTATGATACATCTTGCAAGGCTACTGGCAAGTAAAGAAGGAAGGAGGAGGAAGAGAGACATGGAGGGGAAGTCTTTGGCATTCCTCCATGCCGCCCTTCAAACTAGCAGTATAAGGAGAGACGCCTCTGCGGTGCTGAGCAGACCTTAGCTACTGCTTCAGCAGTGTATAGTCTGGAGTAGGACCATGTATGATGGGAGAAATAGGGAAAATAGGATGGATGGCGAGGTGTAACTTAACTCCTGGGTCCCAATGCAGAATCTGTAATGGGGCCCCTACCTACGTTGTGCCCTTTAAAATAGTGGTATATTTAATGTGTCACCAGGGCCGGTTTTAGACAAACTGTGGCCCCGGGTAAAATTAAAAGCAGGGCCTCAAATGCTGATATACCAACAACGCTATCATATTTCCAGTTGAAGCCCCTTTAATAACACCCCTTTTCTGCCCCCAAAACAGTAACAACCACCCCCCCTTATGCCCACACACAATTCAAATAACCACCTTTGTACTGCCTAATAGATTTTCGCACCCCCTCATCAGTTATTATAGCGCCTCCTTATAAATAATAGTCCCTGCTTATACAAAGTGCCCCATATCAGTAATAGTTCCCCCTCATAAATAATAGTGCACCTTATAAATAATAGTCCACATTATCAATATTAGCCCTCTTATAAATAATAGTTCCCCCTTATAAATAGCCACTTTAACAATACCCTCCTTATAAAGTTTCCCTCTTATAAATAAAAGAGACCACATTATAATAGTCGCCCATATAATGTCCCCCTTATTATAGGCCTATTATAAATAATTCTTCCCTTATAAATAATAGCCCGCCTTAGATATAATAATTTCCTCTTATAATAGCCTCCTGATAAATAGTTCCTCCCTTCTACATAATATCCCTCTTATAACAATCCACCTTATATATAA
The DNA here is from genome assembly GCA_947044405.1 of Leptodactylus fallax. Taxonomy (NCBI): domain Eukaryota; kingdom Metazoa; phylum Chordata; class Amphibia; order Anura; family Leptodactylidae; genus Leptodactylus; species Leptodactylus fallax. The sequence continues at coordinate 1,474,517 of CAMRHE010000009.1, read as the reverse complement.
TAGTTACACTCCTATAATAGCCCCCTTATATATAATAGTCTCCCCCTTATGAATAACAGTTCCCCGTTTATATATAAAACACCTCCTTTTATATAATAGTTTCTTCCCTTATACATAATAGCCACTTATATATAACAGTCTCCCCCTTATAACAGCCAGCCTTATATATAATAGTTCCCCCTTATAATAGCCCCCTCTTATATAACAGTCTCCCCCTTATACATAATAGTTTCTTTATAATAGCCACCTTCTATATAATAGTCCCCCTTATAATAGTGCTCTTATATATAACAGTATCCCCCTTATAATGGCCCCCTTATATAATAGTTCCTCTTATAATAACCCCCTTATATAAAATAGTCCCCCCTTATAATAGCCCCCTTATATAAAATAGTCTCCCTTATAATAGTCCCCCCTTATATATAATATGTCATCTCTTATAATAACCCCCTTATATATAACAATCTCCCCCTTATAATAGCGCCCTTATAAATAATAGTTCATCCCACCTTATAAATAATAGTTCCTCCCTTATTTATAATAGTTTCAACCTTATAATAGCCCCACTTATTTGTAATCGTTCTCCCCTTTTAAGGGGGGCTAATATAAGGGGGTACTATTATTTATAATAGGGGCTATTATAAGGGGGAGCTATTATTTATAAAGGTGCTATTATAAGGGAGGAACTATAATATATAAGGGAACTAATATAAGTGGGGAACAATTATATACAATAGCCCCCCCTTATATATAATATGTCATCACTTATAATAACCCCCTTAAATTTTACAGTTTCCCCTTATATATAATAGCTCCCTTTATATATAAGGTCCCCCCTATATATAGTAATCCCGTTATATATAAATATTCCACCTTATAAATAATACTTCACCCTTACAATAGCCCCCCTTATATTTAATAGCCAGCCAATAAATAATAGTTATCCCCCTTAGCAGGTAATCCCTTTCCCTTACCAGAAAACAATAAATCTTGTACTCACCTTACCACGCTCCCACGATGAGCGGAGCATCCGAGGATTCTCCCTGTAGTAGTGGCACAGATGGCGCGATGTAGTGATGTCATCACGCCACCTGGGCCATGACGTCCCATGTGCGATCCTCTAATGCAGAGCAGGGACTTTTCAGTTCCCTGCTCTGTCATAGAATTAAACAGTATCAGCGTGCACAGCACGCCGATACAGCTGTGGAGCTCCCAGGATTCAAGTCATCAGGCTAAAAGCCTGATGCTCCGAATCCCGAGGGCCCCTTTGGGGACGGGGGCCCTGGGCAATTTCCCAGTTTTCCCCCCCCTAACACCATCCCTATGTGTCACAGATACCTCTGAAGCCCTCTTAGCATGCAGGGCTCAGTCGCAACCAAGCTGCACACCCTATACCTACACCCCTGAATGAATTTTCTGCATAGGGTGGCAGAATAGGCACAGGAACTGTGTAATATCGCCTGTGCCAAGTCATTATTATGTGTAACATGCTAAAGTAACAAAATAAACAATATTCAGCTGTTAAATCCCGCCCCTGTAGCACCAGTACTCCCAAGGTACCCTGCCTGATTTTGTATACATGGCAGCAATGATGACATGTTTATGACTGCAGCAGGCATTCACTCTAGAGACCAAATGGAGGACTATAGGTTCATCGGTGTTTGAGCAATGGAGGATTTAAAGGTAGTCTGTCACGAGGTAGTTGCCAATGCTCCAAAGAGTTAACAGTTGATGTCCTTATTGCTCCAAAGCACTAATTTGCATATTGGTAAAAATGTTGATATCTCAGCAATGGAGGCACTGGTTCACAAGAGGAAAGCACAGTTTTATTCAAGTGATCCTAATCTATATATCTGCAGGACTGGGTTGATATGGTGGTTCCTGGTGACAGACTCTCTTTAACAGATGAATTATATCTCTTCTATTTTTGCATTTATTCTGCTGCCATTTTTTTAATTCCTTTAACCCCTAAAGTACCAGCATGATAATAATACGGTGCTGGCGGGAGTCCTCAGAAGCCCCGCACCATACCATTATGGCACTCTGATTATGTAAGCACTGTCACTGTACCTGTACGATCAGCAACAGGACAACAACTCTAGTACACATTTAGGCTTCTGTTGCAACTGCCAGGAAAGAAGATAGGAGCATGTAAATGGTATGACAGAAGAAGGATGCTCCCTCTGTCACCCCATCTCCACTCCCCACCCTCACCCCCATGCTAAGTTTGGAAGGTGCCCGTGGATTGTTCCCTAGCATCTTAGTACATTTAATAGAATACATGTTCACATTGCATTATAAAATTATCACACTATTTATCCCACACATGACATAAACAACATTAGAATACGAAACAATGCCAGAATTTCTTTTTATGTTTTGTCCATTTACCAAATCTACCCATCAGATCTATCTGAAAGTGATATCAATATGTCAACTCATACTGCAAAAACATGCCAACAGCTCACACATGGAAAAAAGAAAAAGAAAAAAAAAAAAAAAAAGATCTTTATAGTGTAATACATATTTGATATAGCTATAACCACAGAATCAAAGTAACACGCTGCACAACACAACATTTAGAATTGTAGAATGGCCGCTTTAATTCACTGTCTGTGAAGGGGGGCTACTCACATGACCAAGGGTCACCCATTTTTATAGATCCTGCATACATCTAAGTGTATGGAGGAATCCACAAAAACAGACAAAAATAGAACATAACCTATATTTTGATGATCATGTGAATAGCCCCCATTCACAGAGAATGAAAATAATGTGGCCGTTAAAAAAATGTCCATCAGACTGTGTGAATATAGGTTAGAATATAGGGTATCAATTCCAAAAGAGCACCATTAAAAATAGCAACTTATCCTATAGCTACATAAACAGGAAAATAAAAAACATTAGGGCTTGTAGGATGTGACAATAAAAAAAGAAAACAATGCTTGGTCCTTAAGGCCAAAACAGGTCAGGTCATTAAGGGTATTGGGAATAAATCTGTGCATATTGGAAAGTTCTATGTAACGGATCCATACCTCCCAACCATCCCGGATTCAGTGGGACAGTCCCGGATTCCGGCTCCTGTCCTGCTGTCCTGGTCGGCGGGAGGCATGTCCCGGCTTCAATTCATCTGTGTCCTCTCTGGACACAGATGAATTGAATACAGCAGTGAAGCAGGGGGACATTAAACTGTGGGGCCAGATGAGGGGGACATTAAACTGCGGGGACAGATGAGGGGGACATTAAAATGTGGGGCCAGATGAGGGGGACATTAAACTGCGGGGACAGATGAGGGGGACATTAAACTGTGGGGCCAGATGAGGGGTCATTAAACTGGAGGGACAGATGAGGGGGACATTAAACTGCAGGGACAGATGAGGGGGAAATTAAACTGGGGGGCCAGGTGAGGGGGAAATTAAACTGGGGGTCAGATGAGGGGGACATTAAACTGGGGGTCAGATGAGGGGGACATTAGACTGGGGGGTCAGATGAGGGGAACATTAAACTGTGGGGCCAGATGAGGGGGACATTAAATTGGGGGTCAGATAAGGGGGACAATAAACTATGAGGACAGATGAAGAGGGAAAGTAAACTGAGGGAAGATGAAGGGGGACATTTAACTGTGGGGCCAAATGATGGGGACATTAAACTGTAGAGGCAGATGAGGGGGACATTAAACGGGGGCCAGATAAGGGGGACATTAAACAGGGGGGTCAGATGAGGGGGACATTAATCTGGGAGGTCAGATGAAGAGGAACATTAAACTGAGGGAAAATGAAGGGGGATATTAAACTGTGGGAGCACCAGGAGGCTGACATTATAATGTGGGGCTGACTGTAGGGGCATTATACTGTGTGTGGGTACAAGAGAAATGGATGAGAATGGGTGAAGTCAAAGTAGAAGTGGGTGGGCCTAGATTTGCTGCAGCGCACACTGCGCACCACAGATTCTATCCCTCTTTCTGTTCTGTGAAAGTTGGGAGGTATGCAGATCCTGTGTACTATATTGTGTGGTTAGGCAGAGGTGTCAGCACTAGTGTCAGAATCTTCTTTGAGCCTCTTCCAACCTCCTGCATAACAGCAAAACAGGGAGGCCATACTATTTTCTTGTCCACTTGTTAACATACTGCTTTCCTGAATGACCATGCCTACATAACACCATATTGTATTACGGCATTGCTACTATTATGACATATGTATACTCCCTTGACAGCATTTTATACTAGATATGTTTCCCATTGTCTGTATATTTATGTATACTGCATGTTTTGCTTTACCGGATGTACTGACATTAAGTTAATTTATACTCTATGGCACTCGCCACATACAGTGGGGAAAAAAAAGTATTTAGTCAGCCACCAATTGTGCAAGTTCTCCCACTTAAAAAGATGAGAGACCTGTAATTGACATCATAGGAAGACCTCAACTATGAGAGACAAAATGAGAAAACAAATCCAGAAAATCACATTGTCTGATTTTTTAAGAATTTATTTGCAAATTATGGTGGAAAATAAGTATTTGGTCACTGACAAACAAGCAAGATTTCTGGCTCTCACAGACCTGTAACTTCTTCTTTAAGAGGCTCCTCTGTCCTCCACTCATTACCTGTAGTAATTTTACCTGTTTGACATTGTTATCAGTATAAAAGACACCTGTCCACAACCTCAAACAGTCACACTCCAAACTCCACTATGGTGAAGACCAAAGAGCTGTGGAAGGACACCAGAAACAAAATTGTAGACCTGCACCAGGCTGGGAAGACTGAATCTGCAATAGGCAAGCAGCTTGGTGTGAAGAAATCAACTGTGGGAGCAATAATTAGAAAATGGAAGACATACAAGACCACTGATAATCTCCCTCGATCAGGGGCTCCACGCAAGATCTCACCTCGTGGGGTCAAAATGATCACAAGAACGGTGAGCAAAAATCCTAGAACCACACGGGAGGACCTAGTGAATGACCTGCAGAAAGCTGGGACTAACGTAACAAAGGCTACCATCAGTAACACACTACGCCGCCAGGGACTCAGATCCTGCAGTGCCAGACGTGTTCCCTGCTTAAACCAGTACATATATGGGCCCATCTGAAGCATTTGGATGTTCCAGAAGAGTATTGGGAGAATGTCATATGGTCAGATGAAACCAAACTAGAACGGTTTGGTAGAAACACAACTCGTCGTGTTTGGAGGAGAGTGAATGCTGAGTTGCATCCAAAGAACACCATACCTACTGTGAAGCATGGGGGTGGCAACATCATGCTTTGGGGCTGTTTCTCTGGAAAGGGACCAGGATGACTGATCCGTGTACATGAAAGAATGAATGGGGCCATGTATCGTGAGAACTTGAGTGCAAACCTCCTTCCATCAGCAAGGGCATTGAAGATGAAACGTGGCTGGGTCTTTCAGCATGACAATGATCCCAAGCACACCGCCAGGACAACGAAGGAATGGCTTCATAAGAAGCATTTCAAGGTCCTGGAGTGGCCTAGCCAGTCTCCAGATCTCAACCCCTTAGAAAACCTTTGGAGGGAGTTGAAAGTCCGTGTTGCCCAGCAACCAAATACTTATTTTCCACCATAATGTGCAAATAAATAAATTAATAAATTCTTAAAAAATCAGACAATGTGATTTTCTAGATATGTTTCCTCATTTTGTCTCTCATAGTTGAGGTCTACCTATGATTACAATTACAGGCCTCTCTCATCTTTTTAAGTGGGAGAACTTGCACAATTGGTGGCTGACTAAATACTTTTTTTCCCCACTGTATACAGTCCATGTTGTTGTAGCTTCTACAGAGTCTAGTTCATCCATTCATTGTTACATCCTCATTTATTTTGTCACACCCTCAATTTAAGTTGACGTTTTTTGCTTATTCTTGACCTGTACGGTAATTTTAGTAGATTTATTAGCCATGTATTCATTGCATTTATATCTCTCCAGAATTTCTCTATTTTCTACCCGGTCTTCCCACCAAAAAAGGTTATAACTACTGAAACGTCTGGGGCTCTTCCAAGACCTATATTTATATATTTCAACACTTCATGTGATACTTATACTATTTGATATTGTGTAAGAACTTTTTATGCCGCCTGCACACGGGTACTACTACCATATGTTATAAGGCACGGTATATTATTATTTTTCACTTCGCTAAACAAAGAGTGCCTGAAATTATCTTTGTATTGATACGGCTGTGACAAGCCCTTCTGACAGCACCCAAGCTCACCTAACGGAGTGCGGAAGAACCCAACTCCCAGTCTCTGCTAGCACATGTCCCTACCTCCCTTGCAGGCTCATAATGTAGCTGCTTTAACTCTGTGATTTCCAGGTCTGAGCCCACCAAAATGGAACCACCAACTTCCATGTGGAAAGAATTGCTGTATGTGAATGCTGAAGGTTTTGGACATTCCCCCCATCTGTTGCACCCCCCTTCACGCTCAGGTGTGTCAAACCCCTCTTCAAATGAGTTCTCATAATGTAACACGGGTAATCCAAGCAGGTCATTATTTTATTTTATTTTTTTGGCATTTGGACTGTTATTGTTTTTTTTAGTTTAGTTGTTCCTGTGGCGGTTTATTTTAGGGACTCGCAAGAGAATGAGAACCCTTGACAAGGGTTGCGAGCTTAAGTACTTCTGCATGGTTTCTTTTTTTGGGTAAACATTCATACATTTTTGCATCTGGCACAATACCATGCCTTTTTTTGTGTGAGTGGGATTGGCATATCATTTTCAACCATACCCTACACTTTGTATGTAAACAAATATGGTACTCTATGCAGAAATACGAACAAATACCTCATATTGTGGACTCCCAAAACAGACACCATCCAAAAAGGTAAGGTTTTTTTATTCTTTTTTCTAACAAAAAAATTGCAAAATTAAAAAAAAAAAATTACACATGATTTATACATGAATAAAACATTTTTACCCAAGAACACACTACAATAACTGTGTCGCAAAAATATATCGATAAAGATATGTAATATAAAGTGAAACCTTAGCAAAAAGCATATTAAACAGAGAAATTTACAAAGAAAATTATAACTCAGACAAATCACAGGTGAAAGAGTTTTGGTGCCCTGAATAGGAAGGACTAGAAGAGAAGTATGGACCACAGTCCTGAGGATGTAATGGCTGAGACTGTCTATAATGTGGGGCTACTGGAGGTGGACCTAAAACTATTGGTTGCCCAGGAAGTGCAACAGTAGGTGTGATGGACCAGCTGTTCAACGGTATGATATAGCTCCCTGGTGTCCATGCCAGATTAAAAAACTTCTAGCACACCCAGAATGGCTGACTGGCAGTGGAGCCTTTTCTGCATGGGCACCTTTTTTAAATGCTCATCCATGGCCCACCCAAATAGCTGCTCTGGACTCTTCTCAGACCTTCTGTTCAAATGAGCCAAGGACATTACTATCCCTGCGGCGTGGGTCTCTGGAGGTTGTGGTCTCCTCAACAACCCTGACCAGTTCCAGAGAATCAAGGGCACAAGTCTCAGGAGTTTCAGAAGTAGAGCTAGGTACATCTTTATGTAATCTTCCAATTACTCAGCACACTCCTCCAGATTGTCCTTTGATCAATGTTGAGCAAAATTTACAATATGAAGCAGACACTGTTTTTTTTAAAAAGAAAAAAATCACTATTAAACATTACAACATGGTTATGTACCTGGCAAGACAAGAGGAATGAAGGCTTGCAACGGAGCAGAAGTAAGCGTGCTTACTAGCATAGCCCCATATAAGACTACTGAACATGAGAAAAAAAAACATCTTTGTAAAATACATGTACTTATGTCCCAACAATCTTAACATCACATAAGAAAAGCAGTTTCTGGGTATACATATATAGGCACTTTCTAAGACGTGCATCCCTACTCATTGGGTACTTCATTTTATTACGCTGGTCCTTGGAACCTCTATCCCATTCTTGGGGATGAAACTCTTTGTAACCTCATCGCAGGCCATTTCTTTAGCAACATGGGCCCTATAAATCTTGGGCCGTTCATCTCAAAGGAAAAGGAAAGTCCTTAAAAAAAAAGAAAAAAAACAAACATTATTTTAAAAAGCCACAAAAAATGCATGCAGGGAGCGGGGACCACAGGTGTAGCTAAGGGTTCAGCATGGGGGGAGCAAACATATCCAAGTGGGCCCCCAACTAAGATATACCAATATTATCATTATACGGTGACCATATAGTGGTAAATACAGGCTCTGCAGACAATTTAGGTGAATACAGCACAGGAACCATTTCATGACTTACAGGTGATGTCTCTGACTGTAATCATTCACACACAGTTCAGACACAATTGGGGCCCCCCACTGATCAGCTTTTTGAAGGGGAACACAGCAAGTGCTGTGCCCCCTTCTCTCTTTACATTGTATTGTTTGTTTCAGAGTGGCCATGAAATGTAACTACAGCCTCGTCCTATATACTTCGATAGGACAAGGATGTAATTACATCACACGGTCACTATAAAACAGGACAGCATGCGATGTAAACAGTGAAGGGGTGACTGTGCCTTTGTGAGCACCATGGCCGCTTCAAACATCTTAATGGTGGAGGTCCCAAGTGTCATAACCCCGCTGATCTCTTATAGATGATCTATCCTGAGGACTGATCATCAATAAAAATGAGCTGGAAAACCCCAGTAATAAAGCCCAATTGCCCTCTGCGATAAATACTTCCCCATAATGCTTACTTACAGTGCCTTGCGAAAGTATTCGGCCCCCTTGAACTTTTCAACCTTTTGCCACATTTTAGCCTTCAAACATAAAGACATAAAATTTAAATTTTTTGGTGCAGAATCAACAACAAGTGGGACACAATTGTGAAGTGGAACGAAATTTATTGGTTATTTTAAACTTTTGTAAAAAATAAAAAACTGAAAAGTGGGCCTGCAATATTATTCGGCCCCTTTACTTTCAGTGCAGCAAACTCACTCCAGAAGTTCAGTGAGGATCTCTGAATGATCCAATGTTGTCCTAAATGACTGATGGTGATAAATATAATCCACCTGTGTGTAATCAAGTCTCCGTATAAATGCACCTGCTCTGTGATAGTCTCAGGGTTCTGTTTAAAGCGCAGAGAGCATTATGAAGACCAAGGAACACACCAGGCAGGTCCGTGATACTGTTGTGGAGAAGTTTAAAGCCGGATTTGGATACAAAAAGATTTCCCAAACTTTAAACATCCCAAGGAGCACTGTGCAAGCGATCATATTGAAATGGAAGGAGTATCAGACCACTGCAAATGTACCAAGACCCGGCCGTCCCTCTAAAGTTTCATCTCAAACAAGGAGAAGACTGATCAGAGATGCAGCCAAGAGACCCATGATCACTCTGGATGAACTGCAGAGATCTACAGCTGAGGTGGGAGAGTCTGTCCATAGGACAACAATCAGTCGTACACTGCACAAATCTGGCCTTTATGGAAGAGTGGCAAGAAGAAAGCCATTTCTCAAAGATATCCATAAAAAGTCTTGTTTAAAGTTTGCCACAAGCCACCTGGGAGACACACCAAACATGTGGAAGAAGGTGCTCTGGTCAGATGAAACCAAAATCGAACTTTTTGGCCACAATGCAAAACGATATGTTTGGCGTAAAAGCAACATAGCTCATCACCCTGAACACACCATCCCCACTGTCAAACATGGTGGTGGCAGCATCATGGTTTGGGCCTGCTTTTCTTCAGCAGGGACAGGGAAGATGGTTAAAATTGATGGGAAGATGGATGGAGCCAAATACAGGACCATTCTGGAAGAAAACCTTTTGGAGTCTGCAAAAGACCTGAGACTGGGACGGAGATTTATCTTCCAACAAGACAATGATCCCAAACATAAAGCAAAATCTACAATGGAATGGTTCACAAATAAACGTATCCAGGTGTTAGAATGGCCAAGTCAAAGTCCAGACCTGAATCCAATCGAGAATCTGTGGAAAGAGCTGAAAACTGCTGTTCACAAACGCTCTCCATCCAACCTCACTGAGCTCCAGCTGTTTTCCAAGGAAGAATGGGCAAGAATTTCAGTCTCTCGATGTGCAAAACTGATAGAGACATACCCCAAGCGACTTGCAGCTGTAATCGCAGCAAAAGGTGGCGCTACAAAGTATTAACTTTAGGGGGCCAAATAATTTGGCATGCCCCACTTTTCAGTTTTTTATTTTTTACAGAAGTTTAAAATATCCAATAAATTTCGTTCCACTTCACGATTGTGTCCCACTTGTTGGGATTCTTCACCAAAAAAATTAAAATTTTATATCCTTATGTTTGAAGCCTGAAATGTGGCAAAAGGTTGAAAAGTTCAAGGGGGCCGAATACTTTCGCAAGGTACTGTATATAAATGATCCCAGTTATATTCAAGAAGACCTCTAATGACCCCTTATATTCGTAATGTCGCTTATATTCTTTATGCCCCCTTATATAAATGATCTCCCTCCCTAGTAATAATGCCCCCAAATGACCCGTATATACAGTTGAAACCAGAAGTTTACATGCACTATATCAAAAATATCTGACATGAAATCCGAAAAAACCTTTCCCATTTTAGGTCAATTAGGATTACCAAAAGTATTCATATTTGCCAAATGCCAGAATAATGAGAGAGAGAGAATTTTTTAAGGCATTTTTATTACTTTCTGCAAAGTCAAAAGTTTACATACACTAAGATTACTATGCCTTTAAACATTTTGGGACAGCCCATATGATGATGTCATTTCTTTGGAAGCTTCTGTTTATTGGCAACATCTGATTTTAATTAGAGACACACCTGTGAGTGTACTGTATTTTTCGGACTATAAGACGCACTGGACCATAAGACACACCTAGGTTTTACAGTAGGAAAATAGGGAAAAAAATTATGGAGCAAAAAATGTGGTAAAATATTGTAGTTGTAGTTTTGCAACAACTGCAAGGCCACATTGACAGGTGGCCCTGCAGCTCTACGGGGATGCATACGGCGTCTTTTTTTACGGGGCCAGGTGTACTTTTTAGTTGCACCATTACTTTTTATTCAAATCAGAGGCAAAATAGTGAAATAAATGGCAGTTCGACACTTCTGATACTTTTTCCCACTATGACGTTCACCCTATGGAAAAATATTTTTATAAGTTTGTAGACCGGGTGTTTTCGGACACAGGGATACCTAATGTGTATGTGTTTCACAGTAATTTTCTACTTTTATGTGTATTCTAGGGAAAGGGGGTGATTTAGAACTTTTCGTTTTTTATATATATTTTTTTTTAACTTTTTTTTTTTTTTTTAAACTATTTTATTACTTGATTGCAACTTTATTACAGCTGTATTGCACTCTATGGGAGAGTCACTACATTACTATTGCGGCTGCTCATAGACCAGCCGCAATAGTAATATTCCTATGATAGGTCTGGGAGCCTTCAGTAGGCTCCCGGCTGTCACAGGAACAGGTCGGCTCCCGCAATCTCACTGTGCGGGAGACAGCCTGCAACAAGAAGGTACCCACCGGGCCTGGGGACAGTTTTGGGGGGGGGGGCTTACAAGTAGTAATGCCCGTGGTCAGAGTGGACTCTGATCGTGGGCATTAGTTCCCGATCTCCGCTGTACATTACAGCGGAGAATGATAGCTATGGCGACTGCTCTGCAGCAGAGCGGCCGCCATTATCTTTACAGGCCGTAATAGGACGGCGAATGCCGGGAACACCCTCTCCTGCAAGCGCAGGGCCCGCTTGTACTATAAGACGCACCCCCATTTTCCTCCCAAATTTGGGAGAAAAAAAGTGCATCTTATAGTCTGAAAAATATGATATTTTAAGGCACACCTGAAACACACTGATTCTTTGTGTAACATCATAGGAAAGTCTAAAGAAATCAGCCAAGATATCAGGAAGAAAATTGTGGACTTGCACAAGTCTGGTTCATCCTTGGGTGCAATTTCCAGATACCTGAAGGTGTCTCGTTCATCTGTACAAACAATTATATGCAAGTACAAACAAGATGGGAATGTCCGGCCATTATACCACTCAGGAAGGAAACGGGTTCTATGTCCCAGAGATGAACGTGCTTTGGCACGAAATATGCATATCAACCCAAGAACAAAAGCAAAAGACCTTGTGAAGATGCTGGCTGAAGCTGGTAAGAGTGTGTCATTATCCACAGTAAAATGAGTACTGTATCGACATGAGCTGAAAGGCCACTCTGTCAGGAAGAAGCCATTACTCCAAAAGGAACATAAAAACGCCAGATTAATGTTTCCAAATGCACACAGGAACAAAGAGCTTAATGTTTGGAGACATGTCCTGTGGTCTGACGAAAATAAAATTAAACTGTCCATAATGACCATCGTTATGGAGGAAAAAGGGAGAAGCTTGCAAGCCTAAGAACACCATCCCAACTGTGAAACACGGGGGTGGCAGCATCATGTTGTGGGGTTGTTTTGCTGCAGGAGGGACTGGTGCACTTCACAAAATAGATGGCATCATGAGGAAAGAACATTATGTGGCAATACTGAAGCAACATCTCAAGACATCAGCTAGGAAGTTAAAGCTTGGGCACAAATGGGTCTTCCAAATGACCTGAAGCATACTGCCAAACTGGTTACAAAGTGGCTTAAGGATAACAAAGTCAATGTTTTGGAGTGGCCATCACAAAGCCCTGATCTCAATCCTATTGAAAATTTATGGGCAAAGCTGAAAAAGCAGGTGCGAGCAAGGCGGCCTACAAACATGGCTCAGTTACACCAGTTCTGTCAGGAGGAATGGGCCCAAATTCCTACCAACTATTGTGAGCAGCTTGTGGAAGGATATCTACAACGTTTGACCCAAGTCATACAGTTTAAGGGCAATGGTACCAAATACTAATAAAATGTATGTAAACTTTTGACTTTGAAGAAAGTAATAAAAATGCCTTAAAAAATTCTCTCTCTCTCATTATTCTGGCATTTGTGAAATATAAATAATTTTGGTAATCCTAATTGACCTAAAACGGGAAAGGTTTATTCTGATTTCATGTCAGATAGTGAGATAAACATGCATATGTGTCTTTTTATATAGTGTACGTAAACTTCTGGTTTCAACTGTATATATAAAATGCAGCCCCTTATATTATTTTAACCCCAATATATAAATGATCTCCCAATGCCCACAATGACCTCTTCATAATTTTCGGTCCTTGTATATGGTACAGATAAATGGCCATGTGTATGGGCCCATAGAAATTAATGTGTCTGTACTTTGATCCGCAATTGCATATACACAAGTATGGTCGTATGCATGAGGCCTAAGTCTATCTTGCTTACTGAAAATCAGCATGGAGGACATGATGGCTTCTTTCACTTTGCTCATCCTTACTCTTCTATCTTTCCCCTCCATAGACTTTCATAGGCAGCTGTAATGTGATACTTCAGTTAGCTGACAATATGTCTTGGGAGACCAAGATGGATTCAGAAGAGACTTCAGAGTGAGTAAAGACTTAGGGCAGGGGGAGAAGGTAAATAACCTAATAAGTGGAGCATTTTTTTCTGACGAGAAAATAGACAGGATTTTTTTTTTTATTCATTGTTATTATTCTGTTATACTATGGTTCATGCAAAATTTTTTACAAAGTTAGTGACCATGTAATCCATGTAACATGTAATCCAATTTCTCTTGAAATCAATAAAGTATTGTGACATACTATTTAGAACACAGGCTGTGGGTGACCACACATGGACATACTGTATATAGGATAGATAGCATATCACTTTGTGATCACATATCACCTGATAGTATACTGTGAAAGGTTGCCCTTCTTGTCACACAAATCTAGACATGTCCAGCTAAAAGGAATGGTGAGGAAGAACATATCTGTATAATGCAGGTTATAGACAATACTAAATCAGGAAAAAAAAATGTGGTAAAGTGCAGCAGGAAAGAGAGGATCCAAATTAATGGTATGGATAGGAGTTAAAGTACTAGAGGATAAGCCAAGAACAAGCCAAAATGGGCTAGAATGCAGAAATCAAGAAGTCGGAGGTCAAATACAGAGGAATCCCAAAAAAAGAAAAAAAAACACTAACTGGCCATACACAAGGGCCAAGCACTGATATAAATGGCAGAATTGTTTAGCGATTGGTCAAATGGGCAGTTTGTAGTGTGTATGCCCACCCAGTATTCCAGTTGACCAGCTTTTGAGCATAATGGGGAACATTTAAGAAGACTGGCATTATTAATACAAATCTTCATAACCATGTAGCCATCAGAGGGTGTGACTCATTTATGATGAAGTGCACGCCTCCTCATAAATGCACCCTCCAGTGGGCCGCGTGCCTGGGGGAGAAATATATGCCAGTTCATAGCTGGCATACATTTCCCACACCATTTAAAGAGGACCTTTCACGTCCTCATGTATATGTGGTTTTACATACCACTAGAAAGCTGACAGTGCGCTGAATTCAGCGCACTGTCGGCTTTCCCGTTATGTGCCCCGGGGCTGGAGATATCGGGGATCTAAATTATCAGAAGGGCGTTCCTGACAGTCTAGCTGCGCTGTGAGGAACGCCCTCCCTGAAAGTACTAGTCCATAGACTTGTACTGGGGGGGGGGGCGTTCGTTACAGCTCAGCATCATCACTGGGCTTTAAGGAACGCCCCCTCTGACAGTACAGGGCTATGCATGAGGACAGAGAGAGGGGGCGTTCCTTACCATCCAGTGATGATGCTGAGCTGTGAGGAACTCCCCCTCAGCACAGTTCTGACAGTGAACGGTGAAATTTAGACCCCCGATATCTCCAGCCCCGGGGCATATAACGGGAAAGCAGACAGTGCGCTGAATTCATCGCGCTGTCAGCTTTCTAGCAGTATGTAAAACCGCATATACATGAGGACGTGAAAGGTCCTCTTTAAATCAGATTTCTGGAATAAATGATGATAAATCAATGGCCTCCTGCCCACCCTCGTAGGTCCCCTATCCAGGGAAGTGGCAAAGGCAGCGCAGAATTTAAAAAAAGTCAAAATTTTTGCTCAAAATATCGATATGCACAGAATAAATTGCAACTTTTCATGCCTTTTATACCAGAAAACTGGCATGGAAGGCATAATAAATGTGCCTAAGTGTGCTGTGTTTCCGATGGTTAGTTACTCACTTTCCCTGCCACGCCTTCATTTTGTAGAAGGGACCTCTGGACCCTCATTGCTAGGCTTCTAAGGATGTCTTAAATTAAACTTTCTCTTTATTTTCTCCGAATAAAGCCATGAACAACAGTGGCAGCTGGTCCTAAAGTCCATTACAGTCAGGTTCTGTGCAACTACTGTATAAGAATAGGGAATTTAAAATAGAACTTATTTGATGTGACTTTTTGAATATATATTATTTTTATTGATTACTTATTTTTATTATTTTTATCTGTATTCTGTATTGTGTTTTTACTCCTTTCTGATTTTGTTTCATTTATTTCAAGTAACTATAGAACAAGTTGAGTGTAATAGGGCCTTATTTTTGACAATTACGGATGGGTAATAAGAAGGTATTTACTGTAGCCCGTACCCTGTATAAAAGGGCTTACTGATTCATGCCTTCAGGTTCTGATGCCCCATGGTTCATTGGACAAATTGTCTTGATATCAAGGACCACCTGTTGTGCCAGCTGTCTCCTTCCAAGTAAGAAGCTGAAGCGTTCAAACCTTTTGAAACTGGCATTTTATATAGATATCAATGACCAGATTCCCATGCCTCTGAACAAACCCGGAGGGGGAAGGGATGAACCAGTTCCTTTATTCTTGATGCATGAGTGACCTGATTTTATTCCTGCCTGATTATCATGAGAGGACATCCAAATAACAAACAGGCTGAAAGTTGTTGTGCACCACAGTTCACATCAGTTACTATATGAACAAAGGCCAGGTAACTAAGGGATGAAATAATGTAAATTCTACATATTTACCTAGGTTAATGTGAATCTTATCACTAGTTCCTTTTAGGAAAAATGGCCCTGTAAGTGAACAGGTAAGCCGACCTCCTCACAGGAAAAGGTTTGGCACACATTACAAGATACAACTACATCGCTCATTTATCTGGTCGAAATGTCAAAATATCTGTAGTAACCTTAAAACCATTATGAAAATCCAGTGCAAAACCTAAATAATCATTTTCAGAGGGGTTCTAAACACCACCAAGTATTTAATTCCCTGCAGTGCCACCACAGGAAAAATGAGGAATTACATGGTGCCTATTGAAATCAATAGGCCATCCATGTAATCCATAGACATGCTGGGTAGTTCAGAGATTTGTTTTTTAACCATTTGAGGTAATAATATATTTCAATATTATACATTTGTGTAAAAAAAATATATTTTTTTGTTTTGTGTCACTTTTATTGTTTATTTGCAATAATTTTTATTTATATCAGAATGATTTTATATTTTATGTGTGTTATACTGGACAAGGGGCTGCCAATTGTGGTCACCTTGGTGAGCAAATGATACATATTGTACATGAACATCAAGAGGACACCAAAGGGGTTTCATGGGTTTCATCTCATCTGTCTTTTCATAGCACCATCATATTCCACAGTACAGTACATGGATTGTAAACACTCAAGGCATTCATTGTTTCCATTTGACCTCAGAAACGAATCTGGAGCATAAATATTGGCAATTAATATCTATATACAGAGAGACAGAGTATGGTGGAAACCAATGTTGTTTGGATATACCTGCGTACAGTTTACCATAATGCACTTGTTACTGTCACATATTAGATATACCGTATGTTCTAATTTTTTTTTTCTGATAGTGAACTCCATTCTAATAGACCTAAACGTCGGACACATCTCTAATTTAAAACATATTATTTTCTCCTATTAAATGTCCTAATGGATTTTTCTAAATAACTTGTAAAGATAGGGATTACTGGGTTTAGTCGTATAAATGTTCATTCAAGAAGTCAAGTCTGGTGCAAGCTAGAGTAAAGTGACTGTGTATAAGTGATTGGCGATCACAACGTATAAATTATAAATACAATTAATGTGAGGCGACTCACAATTTTTCCCGGCTTCAAAATGTGTGCAAGTGTGTGTTAAGTGCCGTTGAAAAATTGTGACCTTTAATAAAGGATTGTATCCTGAGACTATTTTCCCAGACACTCAGTGACCTTTCAAACCAGACTGGGGTGAGGGGGTGTGGAGTTTGGACTTTGAACCGGCCAGTTCCCGCTGTGTTGCTGTTGTTTGCCAGGCTACTTTTTATGGTGTAACAAGGGAGAGGTTTTTTATGCAAAGCAAGCTGAGCTGCCAGCCTCAACCTTTGCAAATCAATTTGTCTGTGAAGACGAGCCCAGTGGAGTGAAAGATAGTAGAGGAGGACAAACTTCATCCCTCATTGTGATATCATCGCTTGTGGCACTTTTGTCACTCACATCAATGTTAAAGGGTTACGGGAAAAAAAAAAAATCTTTTTAACTCTTTCTTTCCTATTGCATAATGATGAAAGAGATGCCCCCCTTTCCTTCCCATAGTGAAAGCTTGACTGTCTTTAGCAAATCCTTTAAATAAGCACAGCTGCCCTGGGTTTCTGGACATTTGGCTATTTTCAGTGCCAGGGATTCAATATTAAATTATTGTGCTAAGTATGCCCTGCGGCTGTTAGGCCACTTATATATTGGAAGATAAAAGAATGGAAAGTCTGTAAAGATTTTCTGTGGTACATTAGAAAAAAAAAAATCAAAAACAAAAGTGTTGCTACTATTTTGTAGTTTTTATGTAATGTGATATTTTTATATTTGTATGTATTATTTCTAAATTGTATTGTCTACATTTTTTAACATTTAATTATCTATATGTATTAATTCTAAAGTATTTTGCCTATTTTTTGTCTATATGTATCCATTCTCAAATATTGTATTTTGTCTTGGCTGTCAATTTCTAGAAACAACAAAAATCTTTTACTGAAAATTGGTTGACTTCATTGCTTAACGTCTATTTATTTTGTTTTCTTGTTTTAATATTATTTTATGCATTTATTTATTTTTTTATAATATATAGAGTCCATGAATACCCCACACTAATGAATGTATGGTTTCAGATGTGTCCAAATATACACACGCAAAAAAAACATACATGGTGGATGCAAGAAAATAATGACTACAGTGATCATCTGAAAAATAGATTATGGAGCGCTAATTCCCTGCAATAAAAAGAAACAAAACAAAGGTCTTGGAGATATGAGAGCATCTGGGTGGCGGAGAGCAGAATGGTATATTTTTATAGGATTCATTAACGTTCTAGACGCGTGGACACTTCAAGGGAGTAATAACAAAGGAAACCCATGTAAATTACCTGGATTGAAGTAATGTATTTCTACATGAATTAAATATGTCCAATCTAAAATTCTACAATAACATTAACCCCATTTGCAACATGAAGGACCTAAAAACAAAATAGTTAATGAATGTGATAAATTGTCAGAAATTAAGAAATAACACCTAATTATTCATATGACCTTAATGTATCCAGCTTACGATTAACATATGTGATCAATTTACTGTAAATTACAGTTATAATAACGATAGTAGAACACATAATATCACTTACTATAAATTAAACTGCATTATTGTACCTATAGTTTATGCTGTATGTATACATGGTAGACTATGGGCCATGTTATGACCATATTATGGCTCCATAAAGCCTCCAAGCTGTACGGAGCTTGAATATGGCATCCGCAGGGGTCTACGGGTTGCTTCTGTACCTCTGTATCCCTCTTATTTCCTATAATTGTGAAATTTCTGTACCTCTGTAAGGGATCTGTGCTTTGTGCATAAGACCTAAGGCCATGTCAGCTTTCCACATCTGTTAGTCATGCAGTCTGTAAGGTAAAATCCTAGTACGATAGTCTCGCCTTTTATCTGTCAACTAGCACTTAATGTTTACCAGTTGTGATTAGCAAATAACGATTATGTTTAACTTGCCTGTGAATTGCTTCAAGATCTTTATGTACAAGCTCCATTTATCAAAGAAAGTTCAATAGGAGACCAACCAATTTTTTTTAACCTTATGGGTAATTATATGTCTCAATTGCATCCAAATGTGGGCAGACTTGCTGCAAGTGCTTGAGAATTGTCTTAGGTGGAAGAAAATTTAATTTTTGTAGCACACAAAGAAACCAAAATCAATAGTAATGCATAGTCCTTGTAGATATATATATATATATATATAATAATTCATACTCACTACACCCTGTCCATTGTGGTTGGATAAACTCAGAGACAAAATAGTGATACAAGTAAACTAAACAAAACATCCTTTCACCATTGTACAATCCTCAGAACTTGTAGTCCAAGAATTTGCTTACTTTCCACTGTACTAAACATGGCCTCGTTGCCAAAATACTATTCGGTCTAACTCTACCTTCTATTAGAATATGTTTTTTTAATCATCTGGAATATCTGAGATGTAATGGGGTTATCCCACAATGGATATTTATCAAAAATCCTCAGGATAAGGGAATAAAGGGTTTGCTATTGATGACCCATCCTAAGTAACCACTGCAGTTTTGCAAAGGGGAGGAACAGTGCACTTGGGACCCCTGCTCTAATGATCGTGGAGGTCCTAGTGTTGAGGCCATTACAATAAGATGGTTCAACAGGCAGTTGATATTGATTACCTGTCCTTAGAATAGGTATTAAGTATCAGTTTGGTAGGGTCTAGGTAGATCAGCTGATCTGGTGAGATGCCAGAGCCAAACCTATGACGTGGACAGAGCTGGAAATAGATGGATTACATAAACAGAACCTTTCACCACCTCCAGCAACTCCAGCTCTTTGTATCCTTCAATAGGCAACTCTCCACTGATTCTGGAGTTGTTGGAATTTTTTCTCTAGCCTCTACCATTCTGGAACAATTGGTGCTTTTAGTTTCAGCACAATTATGATGTCTACTGTTAGGTGGATGGTGTCAGGCAGGAGGAAACAGACAAAGACCGTACAGTAGACATCATAATTGCATTGAAGAAAACATAAATTATTGCTTAGAAATGATTGGGGCGCTGGAATCAGTGGAGTGGCACCTATTGAAGAATACAAAGGACCTCTTTAAACAGGCGTTGAGATGCAGAAATCAAAAACAGTCACTTTGCAATAGGAGGTCTTGGCTTCCGGTTGTATCCACTGTATAGTTCCAGCAGAAGCTGGCAGCTGTTTGATTGGTCTGGAGACCCTCCCATTCTTCCCCACTGTAAGGCTACATACACACTACCGTTATTATAGTCCATTTCTGTCATCTGTCATAGAACGACAGTAACAGATATAAACAGTAATAGAGTGATGGATACAGACAGAGCACCCTCTATCTTTGTCCATTCCCATTGACTCTAATGTAAACAACATGACAGACACTGTCTTCCGTCATGTTTGTTAACTTTTGTGACGGAAGAAAAAGTCCTGCCTGCAAGACTTTTTCTTCTATCAGAAAAAGTAAAAGACATGATGGAAGAAAGTTTTTGTCATGTTTTTTTTTTTTTTACATTGGGGTGGGGCTCTATTTGTGTCTGTCAATAAATGTCCATTGCTCTCATCCTGTGGACATTAAATAAGGGTAGTGTAAACCTACCCTAAGACTGCAGGGAGGAGGAGTTTGAATTGTGCAGATGACAACCTTGAATCTTGTCACTACATTTAATGGCAATGGGTATGAAACAGTCGAGCACTGCAAGATGGTGTTATTTAGTGAAAAGTTGCTAAAAGTTAACTACATTCACTTTTCTAGTTCATACATACTGTTAGTAATGTAGAGTAGCACATACCAAGATTGGTTTTACAGTAAATGTAGTACTGATTAAAACAATAAAGCAGTGCTTTGTAAGTAGTAAGAGCTAGGTCTGTTTCATACTGCGATAACCTTATGAAAGGAGATAATTAGCAAGCCACAGTAACGACACTTACTAATTATCCCTGGAGCACTACATAAGGATGCTCCAAGTCGGTGCTTCGAAGACTGTATCATGATTCTTTGCCATAACTTGTGCTTGTTACATTGGAATACTTGCTGGTTTTAGTTTCTTTTTTTAACTAGTTAAATTATGACCTTCACATATACACTACCTGTGAAAGATCCTCAGTGCGCCAAACCCGCATTGGCCCACACCTGAGTCTTCTTTCATATAAAACCACACTCACCGCCAGTGAGTGCCGGGTCCACAAGATAAATACAAGACAAGCTTTCTAAATTTTATATATTTATTAACCCCTAAATGGGTCGGTATTAACATCTAACCCATGCAGTTCAGAACAGATATGCAGATGTATACAAGCATTAACAGTTACTAGTTACAAGATACAATGCAATGAAATAAAAGGGCATAAAAGTGAAATAATTACTTTACCACGCATCTCCTTGATGTGGCTCTGTAGTCCAACACTCACACATACTCATGTCATTCATGTGTGAATAACCAGTGGAGGCTTCTTAGTATGTGGCATTAATACAACAATCCAGCTTGCATGCTCTTCACAGTGGTCTGTCTGTAATATCCTGTATCTGGCTGTAAAAACTCTGTAGTCTGTGATGGTCTCTCTCACTGACCTCTTACCTCATCTTTTATACCCTTGATGACACCACCCAGAATGAGGTCATCAACAATAGCAAGTCTGATTGATTAGCGCACTCAAGTCACGAGTCTTTGTATGGAGAGCTGAGACCAAGTGAAATGATACAATGTTATCAACCATGTCTGATCTACCAATGCAGAATGATCAATGCATGTTTCTTTGATCACTCAGGGCTGTGTATGAATTCAATGGAGCCCTGCTGGGATGGATACAAAGCCCTATTGTTCCAGTCCGGTCACTATTGGCAATATACCTTTGAGTAGGCTGTGCACATTATGAATAAATGCAAGTAAGAAGGGAGATACTATACCCAGAGATCAAAATACAGCTTTGAGTTATAGCCATATTTAAGCAGAATCATCACACTACCGTTCAAAAGTTTAGGGTCACTTAGAAATTTCCTTATTTTTGAAAGAGAAGCACAGTTTTTTTCAATGAAGATAACATTAAATGAATCAGAAATACACTCTATACATTGTTAATGTGGTAAATGACTATTCTAGCTGCAAACGTCTGGTTTTAAATGCAATATCTACATAGGTGTATAGAGGCCCATTTCCAGCAACCATCACTCCAGTGTTCTAATGGTACATTGTGTTTGCGATCTGTGTAAGAAGGCTAATGGATGTTTAGAAAACCCTTGAAAACCCTTGTGCAAGTATGTTAGCACAGCTGAAAACAGTTTTGCTGGTTAGAGAAGCTATAAAACTGGCCTTCCTTTGAGCTAGTTGAGAATCTGGAGCATTACATTTGTTGGTTCAATTAAACTCTCAAAATGGCCAGAAAAAGAGAACTTTCATGTGAAACTCGACAGTCTATTCTTGTTCTTAGAAATGAAGGCTATTCCATGCGAGAAATTGCCAAGAAACCAAAGATTTCTTACAACGGTGTGTACTACTCCCTTCAGAGGACAGCACAAACAGGTTCTAACCAGAGTAGAAAGAGAAGTGGGAGGCCCCGCTGCACAACTGAGCAACAAGACAAGTACATTAGAGTCTCTAGTTTGAGAAATCGACGCCTCACAGGTCCTCAACTGGCAGCTTCATTAAATAGTACCCGCAAAATGCCAGTCTCAACGTCTACAGTGAAGAGGCGACTCAGGGATGCTGGCCTTCAGGGCAGAGTGGCCAAGAAAAAGCCATATCTGAGACTGGCTAATAAAAGGAAAAGATTAATATGAGTAAAAATATGCGCAGTCACCAGATCTCAACCCCATTGAGCTGTTGTGGGAGCAGCTTGACCATATGGTACGCAAAAAGTGACCATCAAGCCAATCCAACTTGTGGGAGGGGCTTCTGGAAGCATGGGGGGAAATTTCTCCAGATTACCTCAGCAAATTAACAGCTAGAATGCCAAAGGTCTGCAATGCTGGAATTGCTGCAAATGGAGCATTCTTTGATGAAAGCAAAGTTTGAAGGAGAAAATTATTATTTCAAATAAAAATCATTATTTCTAACCTTGTCATTGTCTTGACTATATTTTCTATTCATTTTGCAACTCATTTGATAAATAAAAGTGTGAGTTTTCATGGAAAACACTAAATTGTCTGGGTGACCCCAAACTTTTGAACGGTAGTGTATGACTTATCAATGTTAGTTTGATTTGTCCCAATTTCACATATCCTTATTTTATCTATTTTTATCCACACTTCCACTTTCTCATGTCTAATATGTCCATCAAATTCTTACAATTAGGCAGCACAAATTTTGCAAATAGAAAATTGAAAGAGGACATGTTGCTTATGGATGCAGTATTTTATTTTAACAACGCAGCATGTGGTTTGTCATAGTATTGCAAAGAATAATATTATGGTGAAATATTAATATAACATTAATTCATATCATTATACATACAGCATAATAGATTTTAATTATTGCAGAGTATTACTTTGTATCCAACTTTTCAGACATACCATGGTAAGTAATCTCCTAATATGTGACTACCTTAAGGCCTCTTTCAAGTATCCTTTTTTGCTTTTTAAAACACATGTAAAAAAAACCTGCAGGCCTTACAAGTATTTTTAATGACATTTTCTATATGTGTTTTGGCAGTGTTTTTTAATTTGTAAAATTGTGTACATGTATTTTCCTGCCATTTTTTAAGTTCTAAAGAGAAAGCTATGACTAAAACCACCTAAATAAATGCCACTGACAACAGAAATGCTGTGTGTGTAGAATTTTCTTTTTTTTACTGTATTTATTAACTTTTTGCAATATAAACAAAATGGAAAGGGGAAAGGGAAAGTATACAAAGACATCATGTAGATCATGGAATATATCAGAATGGCTGTCTGTCATTAAACATTAAAACCTGAGCGTGCAGCACGGCATACACAGAAAATACAGAACCGCAGTTTAAGGAAAGTTACTCAATAAGTACAGTCTATAACTTAAAAATTATATAACCAAAATATTAAAGGGAAAGGGAAGGGGCAGGGGAGGGAGGTACACATACAGTAAAATAAGGCAATAAACCAGAAAAAAACAACACTAAAAGCTACAAAAATAGCTCTTGTAACTATAAAACAGAATACGCAGGGTGCAAAATAAAAGAGCTCGTAAAGTGTCACCCCATAGGTCCTCCCACCCCTGCCCCAGAGGGACACACCCGCCTTCCTGCTATAAAGTATGCATGACCACGACTAAATTAGGCAGCAGTATATTAGATGGGAACACATGTCCCTCCCAGGCTGGGAAGGTAGGGACCCTGACAGTACCAACACTTGGGAGTTTTGAGGTGGCAAGAGATGGTCAAAGTTATGCTTTTTTTTTTTTTTACTGAAAATCACTTTTTTTTTTTTTTTTTTTTTACAATCAGTTGTCAGGTCACAAGTACGCATGGGGCCATGATCAGTTCAAATTCTGCACTATAAAAACATTCAGATAAAGCTTCATACATCGATCATCAACAGGTAAGCGATAGATGGTGGGGGTAGGGATAGGAGAAATGGGAGGGGAATCACAGAACTAACTTTATTGAAAGACAGACACACCAACAGGGTGAAAGAGAAAGGTATTGATTCTTGCATGACCCATGTGACCACTGAGGTTTAATCAAAGGCTTCATCTGTCCCTGATGTCATTCAGGAGGCTGGAAGAGGCCCAAAGAGGACAGGGACCCATGCTGGAGCCCAGGGGAGGTAAATAATACTGCTTGTTATGTTTACTCACCTCCCCTGGACCTTCACTCTGGAGTCTGAAGAGACCCCCTGGTATTATAATAGCTGCGATTTGGATGTGCTCGCAAATATTTGTGAGATAAATCTCACAAGGATCACCCAGCAAAGACTCAACTCCTGCAGACTCCTGGGTGCCGCCACAGTAATCGACTATATCGGCGCATGCACAGATGATTATGTGGTTGGATTATAAGAGGGGTAAATGTGCAATTACTTGCCACTGGGCTTCGGACAACCACACATTTCACTTATTATAATCCACCCCTGGTCTCTACCAACCTTGACCCAGTCCTGTCCTTCTATATATATGTACAGAATGGGCTCAAAACATGTCCTTTACCTCACAAGTCCTCAGAAACCAGAAAAGAATTTCTTATATGTCTTGCATCAGAACATCACAGAGCAGAGAAAGATCTATTGTAGTTAACCACTTGTTACCGTATGTAGGGAAATAGATTTTCCTCAAGTGAACTTTAGCTTATCTCTTTGTTCCTAGCTTGCCTCCTTTCACAGGAAGGTCTGTACATTAGATCACTGTAACTGTTTGTTTAATAAAACACACAATGTAACTATATTAATGTCACTCGCTTTTCACAAAAGGTCACTGGCAACTTCTTTCTCTTCCCCTTGTTAATATAATATATACAATTTAAATGCAATTTTATGTAAATTTTATCTAGTGCATACATTATGCAGATTATTTGTGCGAACTGTAAATACGATGTTAAACCTAAGATTGGTGATTATGTTTCCTCATAATTCAGGTCCTAATTATTTATTACTAAATACTCGGATCATTTTGCATATTTTTCTGATGCAGGAAAACTGATGTAATTGTTTATTCTGGTATCAGATTTTGTCCATGACAAGTGGATATAAAAAATACTACAGAAAATACAATGATATATAATATAGAATTTTTTACTAAATGTATGCTTTTATGATATTGATGTGGTAAATTTAAATAATAAATAACTGGACAGTCCCTTTACATACAGTGGGTACGGAAAGTATTCAGACCCCTTTAAATGTTTCACTCTTTGTTTCATTGCAGCCATTTGCTAAAAGCAAAAAAGTTCATTTTATTTCTCATTAATGTACACTCAGAACCCCATCTTGATAGAAAAAAAAACAGAAATGTAGATATTTTTGCAAATTTATTAAAAAAGAAAAACTGAAATATCACATGGTCATAAGTATTCAGACCCTTGCTCAGTATTGAGTAGAAGCCCCTTTTGAGCTAGTACAGCCATGAGTCTTCTTGGGAATGATGCAACAAGTTTTTAATAATAATAATAATAATAATAATAATAGTCCTTTAATAGTCCCACAATGGGGAAATTCAGTGTGTTACAGCAGCAAAGATAAGCAGATACAAATACAAATACAACATGTACAGGAATGTTCCAAGGTGAGAGGCATTACATTAATAGCAGACAGACAGATAGGATGTAGCAGAGGGGGGGGGGGGATTTAACAGGCAGAGAGATATTTCAGTTCTCTGTGTGTAATGATCTCCGCTTAGGTCGGTGTTGGTTGTACAGCCTAACCGCGGTGGGGAGGAAAGACTTCCGATAGCGCTCCTTCTCACACCTAGGGTGGAGCAGTCGGTCACTGACAGTACTGCTCAGCGCGATCACAGTCTCATGCATGGGATGGGACTTCTTCTTCTGCATGGAGCTCACCACGGACAGTATCCTTCTGTCACCCACCACCTGCACTGGGTCCAGTGGGCTCCCCAGGACAGAGCTGGCCTTTCTAATCAGCTTGTCAAGTTTATTTCTGTCCCTGGTTGATATACTGCTCCCCCAGCAGGCCACTCCAAAGAAGATGGCTGATGCCACTACCGAGTTGAAGAAAGTTCTAAGAAGTGCCCCCCGGATTCCAAAGGCTCTCAGTTTCCTAAGCAGGTAGAGCGTGCTGTGGCCCTTCCTGTACAGGGCCTCCATATGATCTGCCCAGTCCAGCTTATTATTAAGGAGCAAACCCAGGTACTTATAGGTGTTCATAATCTCGATGCCCGTCCCCAGGATGTCCACTGGTTTAGGAGGGCTTCTGCCTTTGCGGAAGTCCACCACCATCTCCTTGGTCTTCCCCGCGTTAATCTTCAGGTGGTTCCGGTGGCACCAGTCCACAAAATCCTGGTTCAGTTCTCTGTACTCCCTGTCATCATCATCTGTGATGAGACCCACTATTGCAGAGTCGTCAGAATACTTCTGTAGGTAGCAGCTGGATGAGTTGCACCTAAAATCTGCAGTGTACAGTGTGAAGAGGAAAGGGGCGAGAACCGTACCCTGAGGTGCCCCCGTATTACAGATCACGGTACCTGACACACAGTCTCGGGCTCTCACGTATTGAGGTCGATTTGTGAGGTAGTCTAGGATCCAGTTGGAGAGGTGGTGGTCCACTCCAGCAAGGCCCAGCTTGTCCCTCAATAACCTGGGCTGTATGGTGTTAAAAGCACTGGAGAAGTCAAAGAACATTATTCTCACTGTGTTCCCTGGTTTCTCCAGGTGACACAGAGCCCTGTGCAGAAGATGGATGATGGCATCATCTACCCCAATGCCCGGCCGATAAGCAAACTGGAGGGGGTCCATAGCAGGGCTCACTAGAGGGCGGAGATGTGTGAGAACCAATCTCTCCAAGATCTTCATCAGGTGGGATGTCAGTGCTACAGGTCTGTAGTCGTTGAGGTCCATAGGGTGGGGTTTCTTTGGAACTGGTACCACACAAGAAGATTTCCATAATTCAGGGACTATTTCCTGCCTCAGGCTCATATTATACATATATGTAATTATACCACACAGCTGGTCCCCGCAAGTCTTAATTAGCCTTGCACTGATGTCATCTGGCCCTGCGGCTTTCCTCGCCTTGATCTTTTTCATCTCCTTCCTCACCTGGGCCCGTGTGAAGGTCAGACTGTGGCCAGATAAAGACGGATTTCTGGATTTACTGGTCTGTTGGGAAGTGGCCGCATGGGGAGAAGTCATTGTGGTGGGGGAAGCTGAAGGACATACTGGGGTGGGAGGAGCTGGTGTGTGATCAAATCTGTTGAAGAATAGGTTTAGTTCATTAAGCCAATTAACATCTGCTTCGATCTGGCAGACAGACTGTTTATGACCCGAAATTGACTTAAGCCCCTCCCAGACCCCCCTTATGTCTTTTCTTTCCATTTGCTTTTCCATTTTTTCTTTGTAACTGGCTTTTCCCTGCCTGATTTGATGCCTCAGCTCCTTTTGTACTTCCCTCAACCCCTCCTTATCTCTTGTCCTGAATGCCATCTTTTTCTCCTTAAGTAGTGTTTTTATATCAGAGTTAATCCATGGTTTGTTATTGGAGAAGCACCTCACCACTTTTGTGGGTACTGTGTTGTCCACACAAAAATTAATGTAGTCTGTTATGCAGTGTGTGAGTCCTTCTATATTTTCTCCATAAGAATCCTGCAGCACTTCCCATGCGGTTGTGTCAAAACAATCCCTCAGAGCCTCATCACTCTCCTCGGACCATATCCTCACTGTGCGGGTGACAGCTGGTTCTCTACGTACAAGTGGCTTGTACACAGGTCGGAGATGTACTAGGTTGTGATCCGATCTCCCCAGGGGCGGTAGGGCTGATGAGTTACAGTATATGCCTCCCTCACGTTGGCAAAGAACAAGTCCAGTGTTTTGTTGTCTCTTGTGTGGCAGGTTACATACTGTGTGAAACTGGGCAGTGTGGATGATAGAGAGGCATGGTTGAAATCACCCGACAGAAGAAAGAGGGCCTGGGGATGTTTTAACTGTAACTGGCTCAGCGTGGCTTGTAGGACCTCGCAGGCAGTGTCAGCTTTCGCAGAGGGGGGGACATATGCAGCTATCACGATGACATGTGATAGTTCCCTTGGTAGGTAGAAAGGTCTCATGCTCACAGCTAATAGTTCAATGTCCTTACAGCAAGTTTGTTCCTTAATCACAATGTGCCTAGGATTACACCATCTATTATTCACAAACATTGCCAGCCCTCCTCCTTTCCTCTTACCGCTCTCCCTTGTCCTGTCTGCCCGAAGGAGTTTAAAACCATCCAAGGAGACCAGAGGGTCAGGAGTAACTTCAGTGAGCCAAGTCTCTGTAAGTAGCATCATGCTGCACGCCCGAAACTCCTGATCATGCCTGGTGAGCGCTGTTAGTTCATCCATCTTGTTTGCAAGAGATCTCACATTGCCCATGATGATGGAGGGAACAGCTGGTCGGTAACGCCTCTTTTTAATCCTCTGAAGAGTACCAGCTCTGCATCCCCTCACCCGCTTTTTCTTTCTCCAAATCTCACGGGGGATGTGTGACCAGATGGTATGCCGCCCTGCTGTGCCTCTGAGCTGCAGAATTTCCTCTCTTGTATAGACAAAGGAATTGTCTGCATACACAAAAGATCCCATTTTCAAGCAGAACAAAAAGACAGATAAAAAACAAAAAAAAAAGTATCACAAGGGTCCAAGTCTTTGTGTGTGTTTCTTCATAGTGCAAAGTCCTTAAGTAGAGAGGTACAAAATGAGACATAGAAAGAAAAATAAGATAGAGAGTCTCAGAGCTGCTGTAGCTGGCAGCCACTCCAGCGGCGCCATCTTGGAAAAAAAAAAAAAAAAAAAAAGGATTTGGGGATCCTCTGCCATTCTTCCTTGCAGATCCTCTCCAGTTCCATCAGGTTGGATGGTGAACGTTGGTGGAGCCATTTTCAGGTCTCTCCAGAGATGCTCAATTGGGTTGAGGTCAGGGCTCTGGCTGGGCCAGTCAAGAATGGTCACAGAGTTGTTCTCCTTTGTTATTTTAGCTGTGTGCTTAGGGTCATTGTCTTGTTGGAAGGTAGACCTTCGTCCCAGTCTGAGGTCCAGAGCACTCTGGAAGAGGTTTTCTTCCATGATATCTCTGTACTTGGCCGCATTCATCTTTCCTTCAATTGCAACCAGTCGTCCTGTTCCTGCAGCTGTAAAACACCCCCATAGCATGATACTGCCACCACCATGTTTCACTGTTGGGATTGTATTGGGCAGGTGATGAGCAGTGCCTGGTTTTCTCCACACATACCACTTAGAATTAACGCCACAAAGTTCAATCTTCGTCTCATCAGACCAGAGATCTTATTTCTCATAGTCTGGGAGTCCTTCATGTGTTTTTTGGCAAACTCTATGTGGGCTTTCATATGTCTTGCACTGAGGAGAGGCTTCCTTCGGGCCACTCTGCCATAAAGCCCTGACTGGTGGAGGGCTGCAGTGATAGTTGACTTTGTGGAACTTTCTCCCATCTCCCTACTGCATCTCTGGAGCTCAGCAACAGTGATCTTTAGGTTCTTCTTTACCTCTCTCACCAAGGCTCTTCTTCCACGATTGCTCAGTTTTGCTGGACGGCCAGGTCTAGGAAGAGTTCTGGTCGTCCCAAACTTCTTCCATTTAAAGATTATGGAGGCCACTGTGCTCTTAGGAACCTTGAGTGCTGCAGAAATTCTTTTGTAACCTTGGCCAGATCTGTGCCTTGCCACAATTCTGTCTCTGAGCTCCTTGGGCAGTTCCTTTTGACCTCATGATTCTCATTTGCTCTGACATGCACTGTGAGCTGTGAGGTCTTATATAGAGAGGTGTGTGCCTTTCCTAATCAAGTCCAATCAGTTTAATTAAATACAGCTGGACTCCAATGAAGGAGTAGAACCATCTCAAGGAGGATCAGAAGGAAATGGACAGTATGTAGTTAAATATGAGTGTCACAGCAAAGGGTCTGAATACTTATGACCATGTGATATTTCAGTTTTTCTTTATAATAAATTTGCAAAAATATCTACATTGCGGTGCTGAATGTACATTAATGAGAAATAAAATGAACTTTTTTGCTTTTAGCAAATGGCTGCAATGAAACAAAGAGTGAAAAATTTAAAGGGGTCTGAATACTTTCCGTACCCACTGTATTCCCTATTAGAGCGCATAGATGTCATAAAGGGCTAATCCCACCACACCCGTGGTTCCAAGGAGCCGTAAGGCTAAGTCCCCACGTTGTGGAAAAGCTGCTTTTTTAATTGCAGATTTTGCTGCGGGTGTTCAAGCCAAAGCCATTCATTGCGTTTTGGCAGAGTTTTCCTCTGCGGACTTTTTGCCCCTATTATATGTAAGTAAAATAACTGTAATGCCTTCCTGAATTCCTGACAGGGACCATCTGTTTACATATTCCCTATTAGAGAACACAGATTTCATAGAGGGCTAGTCCCACCATACCTGTGGTTCCCAGGAGCCAGAAGAGAGAGTTGCCACAAATAGTGGTTTTCAAGACAGCAGCAATGGGCCAGTGATAAATAGTCAATCCCTCCTAACTATCAGCTATGTTATATCTATTCATTGACATGAGTGAGAGGTGTGTGCAACCAGTGGTGTCTGCAGGCAGAGTTATGTGAAAATCTTAACTGATCCATGGGGACAGTTTTGAAGACACTATTCGTATCACTGAATACCCATTACACTAGAGGCTGGACAAGACAGTACACCCATGAAAACTAGGCTAGAAATCCATGGGGTTAAGATTATCCGCTGGAGTAAGCAAACACTTTCTAGGTAGACTGAACCTGGTTGTTCAGATGCTACATATGTGTTTTCTGCTGTGGATCTGGTTGGTGCTACAAAGTAAAAAAAAAATCATGTTGCTGATACTGTATTAGCTGTTGCTGGCACTGGTTTCAATTCTGGTACTTGTAGTGATAGTGCTGGCAGAGGTGGTAGAGTGTTGAGTGAGTAAGGAGGACTGGGAGTAGACCACGGTCTCTTGGGCAGACATGTGGCTGACACTGGCTGTTGACACCTTAAATAAATACACCCATGATAATACTCACATTTTTCCTCCCTTTTGGGAAGCTGGAAAAAATTCCTTCGTTTCGCTTTATAGTTTGCCATGGTTGGTCTTGGCCAAAGTGGTCATCATTATCATTGTCATCGTTCTCATCATCATCTCCACACAAAGAAGGCAATTTTTCATCATTTTCCACTGTTCCTTCTAGCTTTAGGTCTGTCCCTTCTCTCTTTATCTCTCTGTCGTATTCTCCACAAAATGACTCCTCTCTGGGTATACTCTTATATAGTGACTATGACAGAATCACTGACCTCTACATCCACAGCCCCTCATGAGTGGCTGAGAGGCCACAGACCCACAGATCATGCAATCCTCCTGCTCGTGCTGTTCCCTCATCCTCATGTTCACATGGTGGCTATTTTTGCTGGTTCATCTGAAACAAATAACAAAAGTTTCAGTTTAGTTAAAAACTACCTTTTTGTGAAGTTTGGTGGTTTACCCATCTCTAGTGTTAACTTATCCTGCAACAGTCTAAAGCAGCGATTCCCAAACGGGTTGCTGCGGCACCCAGGGTTGCCATGGAGACCTCTCTAGGGGTGCCATGACAATCTGATGGGGAAATGTCCGCATGCCTCCTTTTAACTACATCAAAGAATGATGCAACAGGAAGGCTTTAGATTTCTGCTCTATTACTTGCTGAAGACCTGCTGCATTGATCTGCAGAAGAGGAGGAACTCCAGGGACCGAGGATGGGTAAGTGATCTTGTTTTTTTTATTTATATAACACAATCACAGTGTGGGGCCATTGGAGACATTATTAGTTGTCAGGGGGTCACTGGGGAACATTATTACTTGCCTAGGGCCACTGGAGGACAGTATAACATGTTTGGGGGCCACTGGGAGACATTATTAGCTGTCAGGAGGCCCCTGGGGGACATTATTAGTTACCAGGGGATCACTGGGAGGCATTATTACTTGTCTGAGGGCCATTAGGGGATGCTATCACTTGTTTGGGGGCACTGAGGGACATTATTACGTGCCTGGGGCCACTAGGGGACATTATTACTTGTCTGGGGGTTACTGGAGAACATTGCTACTGGCCTGGGGACCACTAGGGAGTATTACTACTTGCCTGGGGGCCACTGGGAGCATTATTAGGTATCTGGGGGCTACTGGAAAGCATTATTAGTTGTCTGGGGGCCACTGGAAAGCATTATTAGTTGTCACTGAGGGATCTAGGTGATGGTAAAGGTGAATTTTTGTATGTGCTGGGTAGAAAGTATTGGATTGCATAGCTTTGTGGGTGTATTTACACCCCTAAGTAAATTATTTTTTTCCAGGGATGTTTTGGAGTTATGCAAAGATGGGAATTACTTATAAGCTACACTGAGAAGTTGTCCTTAGTAAGAACAAAACCCAAGACCCTAGTGATAAAAGGCAATGATGCTAAACAGTGAGCCATTGTGCTGGCCATGCTGTTTGCATAACTAATGATTTGTAATACTTAAAAGCAATGTGTAACCAGAAAATGACATTTTTTTAAATCAAGTTTTATTTTAAACTTATTTTTAAAGAATTTTTGGTTAGGATTTTAACATTTTTTTATGTTATTTTCTATATTAAAAAAATAAAAAAATGTTGCAGTTCTGACAATGTCTACTAGGAAATATGATATCTTGAGACTTTTTGTTTTCTGTAGATTTCTTTGCAGCAGTAACCTCACTTACAGCACACTGATGATCACAGCAATCATGTATTATGTAGATAAGACACAGAATCCACCAATCACAATAGAGGATTTCACAGCTTATCTACTCGCCCCCTCTACACAATGACCTCTGCCCAATTCATAGAACATACCTAGAAAACTCTCCCATACAAGTGAATATGGTCTGCTTCAGATCATTGTATCCATTGGCCCATAGTCCTTCTATAAGAAACAGGAAGACACAGAGTGTTTTAAGCTTAGTGGAAAAAGTTGGAATTGCAATATTTTAGGATTTTTTTTTAAATATAGCTATTAATTTGAAAAATTAAAAACAACATCACCAAAAAAGTATTTTTAGCATAAAAATTTGTTTTAAACATTTTCCTGGCTATGCATTCCCTTTAAGTATTTCAAAGTATCTCTACAAGTCAGTGTCTGCCTCTGGCAGACCTGTAGGACTTTGTTGGCCCTCAGCTGCCAAGGTAAATTAGATTTGGGGAAAAAACAATTATTTCAGAGAACTTTATCCCTTGCAAACACCTTAGATGCCATGATTGCTATTGACTGCAGCATCTAAAGGGTTAAACTGAAGCTATTGGAGTGCTCTCCAGTCCTGGTAGTTATGGAAGGAGAATACCTGTATATGACAGGTGCATTCTTGATGCAATATAAATATATAAATATAAATATACACTGGGATCTTGTGACTACTGCCTGGTGTACACATGAGATCTCGCTGATGTACAGTATATATTTGTCACAGAACAGGGTTAAGTGCAACTCAGATCACTGTTTGATATTGAAGTAATACATGTTGACTATTCAAAGGAATTGCCATTTATGTAATTTATGTCTCCCTTACTTTTCTAGAGATTTGGAAATTGGTTTGTACCGAGCTACATTTGACCCAAATATTCCAAATTTTTTGGCTTGTTCAGATGTGACCCCTGAACCAATGACATCACATAAAAGCGTTGGATGTCAACAGAGGAGCGCCGGAATCTGCGAGGAGGCCCAAAGAGGTAACGGAAGGTGAGTATAAATGTTTATTTTATTTTTTATACCTCTCCTGGGCCTTACCCTCTTACACTCTGGGATCTGAAGAGACCCCAGAGTATAATAATGTCACTTTTCAATTTGATGTAACTTCGGTTGGGAGAGCTCAAAATTGGATAGATAGGAAACCCAGAGTCCCCAGAGTATTCTAAGCTATGTTTCAACCCAATTTAAGGTGTGGTTTGTACCAAACTTGTTTGACCCGAGACAAATCAGGGACCCAAGCCACGGAACACCAAACGAATTTTGATAGGTTTTCCCATCTGTATACTTTTCCTCCAATTTCACACGAGATATATATTTTATAGACAGACACAGTCAGCAGAGTAAGGTTAATTTTTTTTTTTCTATAACTGGTCATCTTGTGCCATTCATCTTGGAACATCTCAAACCAAGATAAATAGTAGGGAAGGATGGATGGATTGGCTAGGTCCACCAAAGCAAGAGCAGCTCTTGGCTCCAAATAGAAGGGAGCCCCAGGATTGCTTTATGGATTTCACCACTATGAAGTCCATAGAGTGATTGGAAAGGGACTACCTTATCGTTCCATTTTTTGTTCTATATAATTCTATATAAGTATTCACATATGTTGTACATTTGTCCTCCCTCTCACTTAGTGCTGGTGAAGCTGTAGTTAGCCAGGATGGTTCAGATCTCATTGAAAAGAAAATCAAAGTTAAGCTACTGAAAATAAAAACACAGAATGAAACTAGCGAAGAACACAGGTGAGCTAGAGATAAAAAGAAAGAAAGCTGTAACATGACTCAAGTGTATTAAGGTCTTCAAAAGGTTACCAGAAACACAGAAGGGAATCAATAATGCTAAAAATACACGCTAAAAGTGCAGTGCCCAATATTAGGCACCGTAAAATTATAAAAAATGTTTTGCACTTTTGACAACCACTATTAGCAATTCTAAGCTAAATTTTACATTTTTAAAATCACACAGAAAGAAACAAATGCATCTTAAAATGTTAAAGTCTGCAGGCTTCATGTGTAGAAAATGTGGCCTGGATGTCCTTAACATTCATAAGTCCACTTTTAAGTTAGGCAATGTATACAAAGATGCGGGGGAATTCAGGCTGAGAGGATAAAAGGTAAGGTGCAAGCAACTTGAAAGAATCCCTTATATATATGACCTATAGAGAATTAAGTTTAGTCCTACACAAGTATAGTGGCAGTGTCAACTGAGCCCTCGAGACTGAGGGGGCCGATATGACGAGACTAGTGTTATAAATAATACTTGAGAGATGTTTTTACGGATTATGGATTAGGGTCTGGACTTTTCAAGCTATGCATAGTACCTGTTTAACTGCTTCATTATTGGATTCCTCACGATTGTAGATAGGAGCAATGCTAGCTTTCTTAAAGGGGATAGGGGATAACTTGCACATCAGTGGGGGTCTGAGCACTCGAAACCCCAACTTATCAGGAGAACAGGGGACTTATGGAATGGTGGTCGGACAGCATTTAAAAAGGGGGACAAAAGTCCCCCGTCCTTCTGATCAGTGGGAGTCTGAACGGTCAATCTGCACATTATCCCCTATTTATCTTAATACAACCTCAGATGAACAACGACAGACAACAGTTTCATTTGATTTATTAAAAAAATGGAAAAGCCATGTGTGAAAATCTAAGTATGAATCAATAGCTTGTAGAACCACCTTTAGCAGCAATAACATAAAGGATTTTTCTAGACTAAAAATATTGATGACCTATCCCAAAAATAAGTCACCAATATTAGATCTGTGGGGTGACAACCATCACTACTGATTATCTGTTCTCAATAGCTGTTACACAGAGAATGGAGCAGAATTGTAGTGGCAGAACTGAGTCACTGCGGCTTAGGTCCCATACAAATGAATGGAATCTGATCTGCAGTACCTGGTCTGGCCACTACATAGACAAAGGAGCCATTTACTTTCTGCTCTATTTTCTGTGTAACAGCTGCTGAGAACAGCTGATCAATGGGAATGTTTGTTGTCAGAGCTCCACTGATCGGGTATTGATGACCCATTCATAGGATAGGTCATCAATATTTTTAGGCTAGAAAACCCCTTTAACCCTTTCCTGCCGCAGGCATTTTTCAGTTTTCGATTTTCATTTTTGACTCCTTACCTTCCAAACCCCATAACTTTTTTATTTTTCATTCACAAAGTCATATGAGGGCTTAATGTTTGCGGGACAAATTGTTCTTCATAATGGTACCATTTATTATTCCGTGGGATTGGAGAAAAAGTGCATTTGTGCGACTTTTTTAAGAGCTTCATTTTTATGGCGTTCATTGTGCAGCCAAAATGATATGTCCCCTGTAAGACCCCCTAGGGGTCTTATCTCTAATGCAGTAAAAACGCTATGTTAGCTTTATTCTTCAGGTCAGTACGATCACGGTGATACCAAATTTATATAGTTTTTCATGTTTTAATAACTTTACAAAAATTCTATATTTTGAAGAAAAAAAAAATTATTTGAATCACCATATTCTGACCCCTGTAACTTTTTTATATTTCAGGGTACGGAGCTGTGTAAGGTGTCTTTTTTTGCGGGACAATATGTAATTTTTATTGATACCATGTTGGGGAATGTATGATGTTTTGATCACTTTTTATTCCATTTTTTTAGGGAGGTAATTTGGCGAAAAAAAGCCAAATCATCCATTTTGATTTTTTTTTCCTGCTTTGCCGTTTACTATATGGGACAAATGTTTTTATATTTTAATAGTTTGGGTGTTTTCGGACTTAGGGATGCCTAATGTGTTTATGTTTACTTTTATTTACTTATATTTATATGTGATCTAGGGAAAGGGGGGTGATTTAAACTTTTAGTTTTTTTTAATTATTTTTAATTTTTAAAAACTTTTTTTTTTTTTTTTTTAGCCCCCTAGGGGGCTTGAACATGTGATCTTTAGATCACCTGTGCCATAGACTGCAATACTACAGTACTGTATTATAGTCTATAGCAGATTTGCTATGTAACTACTGAAGTCTGCTGCAGGCAGGCTTCAGTAGTTACAATACTATGGCAGCGCTTGGAGCCTTCAGAAGGATCCAAGCTGCCATGGTAACGGGATGCCTCGGGGAAGGGGGGACGTCCTGTTACAGAAAAGCAAATAAAAAGTGAAAGTAAGTTATAAAGAAAGAAAGAAAGTATATAAAGCTGTATGAGCTGTCACCAGTCGTGTCCTTTAACGTGCAGATGGTGCCTGGACATATAAAGTTAGTCTGATATGGCATCATTTCCTGTGAGGTAATGTGAGAGCGTGAACAGAGGGTACATTTTACGGAATCGAACTACGGAAGCTTTTACATTAGGAGTTGTGATAGGCCTGTCTGAAAAGATATGTCTTTAGTTGAAATTGGGGGTTAATCTGATAGTCCGGGGTAGAGCATTCCAGAGAAGTGGTGCAACTCGGGAGAAGTCTTACATATGGGAGTGGGAGGTTCTGATAATAGAGGATGTTAGTCTTAGGTCATTGAGTGAACAGAGAGTATGGGTTGGGCAATAGACAGAGATGAGGGAGGAAATGTAGGAAGGTGCAGCATTATAGAGAGCCTTGTGGATGAGGGTGATAAGTTTATATTGAATTCTGTATTGAATAGGCAGCCAATGTAGTGACCAGCACAGAACGGAGGCATCGCTGTAGTGTCTAGACTGATATATGAGCCTGGCCGCCGCATTCAGAATAGATTGTAGAGGGGAGTGTTTAGTAAGGGGAAGACCGATTAGTAAGGAGTTACAGTAGTCAAGGCAAAAGTGAATCAGAGCAACAATAAGTGTCTTTAGTGTATCTGTGGTAAGGAAAGGGCGGATTCTGGAGATGTTTTTGAGGTGGAAATGACATGAGCGTGTGAGTGATTGGATATGGGGGGTGAAGGAGAGGTCTGAGTCAAACATAACCCCGAGGCAGCGTGCATACTGCCTAGGAGTTATGGTAAGGCCGGAGACTGCAATGGAGATATCAGGGACATTCCACATCTATTAGATGGTGGAAACAGCAGTAGTTCAGTCTTTGTGAGATTCAGTTTCAAATAGAGCGAAGACGTTGTGTATTAGTGCAGGGGTGATGTCACGGGATGACGTATATAATTGGATGTCATCAGCATAAAGATGGTACCGGAAGCCAAATCTGGTGATGGTTTGTCCAATGGGGGCCGTGTAGAGGGAGAAGAGCAGGGGACCTAGGACCGAGTCCTGAGGAACCCCGACGGCAAGAGGAAGAGGGGAAGAAACAGCGCCCGCAAATGATACAAAGAAAGTGTGGTCAGAGATAAGAGGAGAACCAGGAGAGAGCAGTGTCCGTGAGGCTGACAAAGCGGAGCATAGTGAAGAGGAGTTGATGGTCAACAGTGTCAAATGCTGCTGAGAGATCTAGAAGAATAAGAAGAGAGAAGTCACCTTTGGATTTAGCCATCAGGAGATCATTGGAGACTCTTGTGAGGGCCGTTTCAGTAGAGTGCAGAGTGCGAAAGCAAGATTGTGAGGGGTCAAGAATAGAGTTAGCAGAAAGATAGCAGATTAAACGAGAATAGGCCAAGCGTTCCAAGATTTTGGAGATGAAGGGGAGGTTAGAGACAGGTCAGTAGTTAGCAGCACAGGACGGGTCAAGGGAGGATTTCCTCAATAGAGGGGTTATGACAGCATGTTTGAAAGAGGATGGGAAAATTCCAGAAGAGAGAGAGAGAGAGAGGTTAAATATTTTAGTAAGGTAAGTCGTGACAGCAGGAGACAGAGACTGGAGCAGGTATGAGGAGAAAGGGTCATTACTTAAAGGGGTCTTCCGGGCAGAAAATGAATTTTAAAAAAAGGTCTGTTAGTGATATTAATAGGTTAATAAGTGCACCCAAATACCTTTAGCAGTATTTCGAGTGATTTCTGGGTTCTCTAGGAGTTCCTGGCATCCTCTGCATTTGTTTACATTGGCATCTTCCTGTTCTGTTCCTTTCCTACAACTCCCATGATTCCTTGGTCTGCACTCAGAGCTGACTCACTCCCCCTCCGTTTTCCTAGCTAGCCCGTCCACTACACACTCTGCAGCCATCTTTAGACTCCTAGTTCTCACTCACTCAATAACCTTCTCCTTTGGTTTTAATATTGTAATCTCCTCCGTTTATCATCATTACAGTCACACAGAGAAAGTTTCAGGACAACAATGCTTCACAGTGGCCTTCGCACAGTAAAATATGCTTCACAGTGGATCATGCACAGTATTATACGCTCCACAGTGGCTCCTGCAGAGTAGTATATGGTCCACGGTGGTCCCTGCACAGTAAAGATGCTCCACAGTGGCCCTCACACAGCATAATGCTCCACAGTGGCACCCAAACAGTATAATATGCTCCACAGTGGCCAACACACAGTATAATATGCTCCAAAATGGCCTCCGCACAGTATAATGCTCCACAGTGGCCCCTGCACAGTATAATATGCTCTACAGTGGCCCCTGCACAGTATAATTCTCCACATTGAACCCTGCCCAGTATAATATACTCCACAGTGGCCCCTGCATGGCATATAATGTTCCTTTCAGCTCCGGACCCAGACGTCTTCGCCGGCCAGCACCTCTTCTTTGAGATGTGTTCCAGCCGCCCACTGTATTGCACATGCGTGGGTGGGCGGCACCCGCAATGAAGAAGTGGCCTTCCAGCTCTGACGTCCCAGGATCCGGATATCCATAAGAGGAACAGGCAAGTATAATGGTGTAGG
This sequence comes from Leptodactylus fallax, assembly GCA_947044405.1. NCBI lineage: Eukaryota > Metazoa > Chordata > Amphibia > Anura > Leptodactylidae > Leptodactylus > Leptodactylus fallax. Next base: position 1,434,531 of record CAMRHE010000009.1, on the reverse strand, counting down.
GGGGGCAGGCTTCTTTGCACTGAGTTCCGTGGTATGGATATCCGTTAGACCAAAACCTGGGATGTCAGTGGAAACACAAAAAAATTTAATATACTGTATATAGGTCACATGACCTACATTTATTACTGTAAAACTAAGAAAAATTGTAAATAAATGTTATTTAGAAAGGAGGGGGGCATGGGGGCTTTTGGTTAAAATATTAATTTATCCTGGACAACCCCTTTAAGTGTCTTATTGGGGATATAGCAGTGTAGTTACAAGGTTCAGTACATAAAAAACAGGAGCTCTCACTGATCCTCCATTCTATGTGTTTCAACCTCTAATAATGCTCACAAACATCTGGTCTCTTGTGCCAGCCACAGCTGCCTGTGATGGACAGATTTCCTTGTAGGTTGTAGTTGGTCTGCCCCTCCAGAGCTATGCACAGTGTCTGTGTTTTCTCTTCTAATTCCTCACTAGCAAAAAAAAAAAAGCCACAGATGTCCACTGCCCTCCTAGACTCACTGCTATCTCCCCAGGCTCTGCCCACCCCCAGCCAATAGGCAGCGATGAGATTTCTTAAATTCTGATTGGGTTAGTTGCAACCCTGCATGCTGATTGGCCATGGAGTGGCTGGGTTTATGACATCCTGCTTTGAGATTGGTCAGTTTTCAATCCTACATGCTGATTGGCAAAGATGTCTGTTTCCATATTAGATTGTTCATGCAGGATTGTTACTATGGCAAATGTGGTCCATCAGCCTCACAAGAACAAGGCTTTTGAAAGGAGTTTTCCAACACCGGGGATGCCGCCGATCAACTGTTTGAAGTAACCACGGAGTTCAGTTGAACGTTGCAGCCTCTTCACAGAAAGCCAAGCACAGTGCCATGCAGTGGCTGTACTTAGTATTGCATCTCAGTCTATTCAATGGGACTGAGCTGTGAGCAGGCCATGTGACAGGTAGCACTGCTGCCACTTCAAACAGGTGATCTCCAGGGCTCCTTGGGACATTGGGCTGTTATTATTTGACATTAGGCAACGTTCTCACTGCCAGCACTATGTCGTCTATTATTCTGATCCACCAGAGGATATAGAATCTCATGGATTTCCAAGTCCAAAATATGGCCTTAATGCAGCTTAGTCCTATTCAAGTGAATGGAATTCAGTTACAGTACCAAGCACAGCCACTATACAATGAATGGCTCTATATTTTGTATACTAATGCTGTGGCCTCTGCAAACAGCTAACCCTGGGGGTGTTGGGAATCAGACCCTCACCAATCTGATATTAGTCTCTGTAAAATCTGTTTAGGCATTACAAGCAAGTCTTACATTGGCTGGTATGACTTTTCCATCATCCAAATAATTAAAAAAAAACTTTAACTGGCTTTTTAGTAAGAGATTGTAGGAATTTTATTGTATGTATGTAGCAAGGATTTATTCACCTCTACTATGTCATCCATTTCCTTTTCTCCTGCTGGCTGCTTCCTCTGAAGTGTATTATTGATTGTTAGACACAGTACCAGGTTCTGTCCAATGATGACATCACTCCTACATCACACATCATAAGGAATCTGGGAGGATGTGCTATGATTATGTAGGGAACTGCCATTTCTACTAGTATATAATGTATCTAGCTTCTTTGCCCCTGCAGTTTGGCTTCAGAGACCCCAGGCATTCAGTGCAGGGTTTGTTTATAAATACAGTGAGTCAGACACATGTGAGGCAGAGCTGCTGGGGGGAGAGATGTGAGGTAGAGCTGCTGTGAGACAGACATGTTATGTCTGGGGGAGTCTAAGGCAGGTGGTAGGTATAATTCTAAGGAGTAGATAAATAGATATTTAAGAATCTATATCCTTGAGACCAGCTAGTGACCTTATTTCAGAGCCACCTGTTCCTCTTTACTTCAGAGTATATAGTTAGGTATGTGTTACCCCCTATATACTCACAGGACCTAGCTACTAACTGTAGTTAGGGATCCATATATATATATAGTTCAGGGCAGTGATAGATTAGGCTTCCGACGGCCAGCTAGCTAGTTAGAGGCCCGGTTGCACTTGTAGTTTAGCTGGCAGGTTAAGGACTCAGTGTTAGGGTAGTCAGGCCTGCATCTACTACTGTCACTGTCGCCCTGTTTGCTGCCTGTGAAGAATCTCACCATCATCATCATCTCCTGATCGGCTGTCTGTCATCTCCTGGAAGAATCCGAGGATCCACAGTCATCCACAGGGGCCCCTGCATCTCTTCTGTTGCCTGGAGGTATTGTGCACCGGACTCTTGCTATATATCTATATATATATACCCGGGTATATAACCTAAGACTGTTGTGGACTTGCTGGTTGTTGTAGTACTGCTGTGTTCTGAGTATATTGTATGTATGTACTATTACCCTTTTGATTCTTATAAAGCTACTGTTATAACCTTATGTGGTATATGTATGTATTCTTCAGACTGTGAGATTAGTACAGTGATCCTTGTTAAGGCCATGAACTGTACTTCATGGGTAAGTCCCAGGAAGAGATTCTCCCTGTAATACAGAGGCTCTATCCTGGGTGGAGGCACTGATATATTTCATATATGTTCCCACTCTTCCCTTCAGCGAAGGCTTCAGGTCCCATTATACACACAGGTCAGCGCCAGAGTCTATTGTGGGAGGGATAATACTCATACTCAGTGGGAATAGTCATTGATATGGAGAAGCGATATAGCTCAGAGGGGAACCTCCCACTAGCTACTACATGGGATTACCGACCTCCTGTTCCTCCCCTGGTTCAGGTAAAGGAAGAACCCCGCTCAGCCAGTTACCCCCCCAGTGTGGCCGTCGCTAGCAGTTCCTCTAGTGACAGTGCTATTAGCACTTTAGCCAGGCTGACTGAAATGTTAGCTCAGGGCCTGCAGGCCACTCACTACAAGAAACTAAAAGTATTCTCTGGTAATGTCCCAGTACCACAAGGGGAGGAAAACTTTGAGATATGGAAAGAACATACTCTCCAATGCCTGAAGGAATGGTCTTGCTCTGAAGAAGGCAAGCGGCAGCGTATCAGTGAAAGTTTACGGTCTCCTGCTGCAGAATTGATCCGCTTGTACAGAGACTCTCATGAAGGAGTGAGTGCATTGGACTATATACAAGTACTGTCTGATCACTTTGAGCCATACTATGACCTTGCTCAGATGGTTGCTGATTACCGAATGGTTCGTCAAAAAGAAGGGGAAAATGTCTCTACTTTTATTAACCGTTTACAGCTACTTCTTTCACGTCTGGTGTACCACGCAGCTATATCTACTTCAGAGGTAGACGCTATGAGAACCAGTCAGTTGGTGAGAGGGTTACAACCTCATCATCCTCTTGCTCAAGTACTCAAGGTCTTACTATCTGACAAAGTTCTTCCATTTCCTGACTTAATGAAGTTAGTGAAGAAACAAGAAGCTGACATTAGTTTTAGTACCCCTAAGAAAGTGAAAAGCATCTCTAAAGAAGATGTTCTTCCTAGTTCAAACAAGAACAAACCAGCGGAGCGGTCAGAACCTAGACAGTCTGCCACCCCACCCACTGCCACTCAATGGAGGAAGGATGCTAGAACCTGTTATAAATGTGGTCAGATGGGCCATACTGCCAGACAGTGTACGGAGGACAGTGAGAGAATGGGACACAGTGCTGTCTTTTCTATTCAGAATCAAAGACACCGGAGGAAGGCGGGCCGAGTAAAGACCAGAGGCGCTATTGCGGGCTCCAGGTCTGTTGTCAAAGTCACTGTCAATGGTCATGCCGCTCCTGCCCTGTTTGATACAGGATCTCAAGTGACCCTGATTTATCGCTCGTTCTACCAAAAGAATCTGAGGGATATACCTCTTCAGTCTACGGAACAAATGAAATTGTGGGGGCTTAATTCAGGATCATATCCTGTAGACGGTAGCCTACAAGTAGTTATAGCTGTCCCTGAATTAGAAGATCAGATTGTCGCTCCCATGAAGATTACGGCTCTTGTCTGCCCTGATACAGGGGATTCTTGTGCAGCTCCTGTGATACTTGGCACTAATTGTCCCGCGGTGCATTATGCTTTTCAGAAGTTTCTTGGAAGAGATTGGAACCCTGCAGATCAGCCGGTGAATATATCTTCTGATCTTAGAGAACTCTGTGATGCCCTGTCTACTGGCTATCGACATGGAATGGTATATCATATCGGTGAAAGAACCGTGGAAGTTCCTGCCGGCGGGGAGAGAGTTCTGAGAGCAGCCTCCAGCATTGCTCCCGATTTGCTTGAAGGGGGGAGTTATGTCCTTATGGAAACCCCTGAAGAAATGATTAACCAGAATGGCTGGATGGTGATCCCAGAGAGAAAGGACTGGAGAAATAAAGTGGAGTTATCTACCTGTGTGACAGTGAGGAACTGTTCACCGCATCCGATCGTAATTTGACCATACCAGAATGTGGCCCACTGCTACCCTGTGCTTGGAGTAAATCCATACGCTGAAGTGTGCAGGATTCAAATCCGAGATGCAATCCCTAATCTCAATCTTGACTTGAGTGATCCACATTTACCAGAGGCCTGGAATCAGCGACTGACACAGAAGTTGTCTGAATTATCGGAAGTGTTCTCCATGGACGATATGGATGTAGGTTGTGCTAAAAGTGCTCAACACACTTTCCGATTGACCGATTCTACTCCCTTCCGGGAGCGACCACAGAGAGTTGCTCCAAAGGATGTTGATGAGTTAAGACAAACTCTACAGCAAATGAAAGGTCAGGGGATCATTGTGGACAGTAAGAGCCCCTATGACTCACCTATTGTGGTGGTAAGAAAAAAATCTGGAGCAATTCGCCTATGTGTGGATTACAGAACTCTGAACCGGAGAACCTTACCTGATCAGTATACACTGCCAAGAATTGAAGAAGCTCTGGAAGCTCTGAATGGAAACTGTTGGTTCACAGTGCTGGACCTAAGATCGGGATACTATCAAGTCCCAATGGCACCTGAGGATCAGGAAAAGACAGCCTTCATATGCCCCTTGGGTTTCTTTCAGTTCACTCGCATGCCGCAAGGTACAAAAGGTGCGCCAGCAACATTCCAAAGGTTGATGGACAGAGTGTTAGGTGATTTAGTGCCCCGGGAATGCCTTGTATATCTTGACGACATTATTGTGTTTGGAAATACGCTGGAAGAACATGAAGAACGACTCATGAGAGTACTCCAACGCTTAAAAGAAGAGGGGTTGAAGTTGTCGGCTGACAAATGCAAATTTTGTAGATCTTCGGTCATTTATGTAGGTCATATTGTTTCTGCTGAAGGAGTTGCTACCGATCCTGGTAAGATTGAAGCTGTGGTGAATTGGCCCCGACCGCAAAATATTACGGAGTTGCAATCTTTCTTGGGGTTTTGTGGATTCTATCGACGATTTGTGGAAGGATATTCAAAAATTGCTCGAGCCCTCCTCGACCTGTTGAAGAGTGATGCAGGAGATCCGGGAAAGAAGAAAGGGTCTTCCAAAAGCCTTTTTGGTGATAGGTGGACTGCGGATTGTGAAGAAGCATTTAAGTTGTTGAAGAAGAAATTGACAGAAGCTCCCGTTCTGGCTTATGCTGATGCACAGAAGCCATATGTGCTACATGTAGATGCCAGCTTTGAAGGATTAGGTGGCGTGCTGCACCAAGAATACCCGGCCGGGTTACGGCCCATAGCTTTCATAAGTCGAAGTCTTTCTCCCAGCGAGAAAAATTATCCAGTACATAAATTGGAGTTTTTGGCGCTCAAGTGGGCCATTGTTGATAAATTACATGACTATTTATACGGAGCTACGTTTGAAGTAAGAACAGACAACAATCCACTGACATACGTTTTGTCAACCGCTAAACTCGATGCTACAGGACATCGCTGGTTGGCGGCTTTATCCAACTACCAATTCACACTCAAGTATAAACCGGGGCCTAAGAACATTGGGGCAGATGCTCTATCAAGACGGCCTGGATTACCTAGTCCGGAAGTAGTGGATGAATGGGAAGAAGTGCCAAGTCCTGGAGTAGGAGCTTTGTGTGCCATGGCTGCTGTAGTTGAAGACCGCGTAGCCTTTTCTGAAACTCGGCTTATTGACCCTTTGGGGGGGGGGGACCCGAAGCTGTACCAGACATGTTTGCATACCCTGCTGCTTTAGGATCCTTTGAGAGTTGCTCTATATCTTCAAAGCGAATGATCTGGAGTCAAAAGACTGATCCTTTAATTGGACCTCTTTATCAAGCAGTGAGTTCTCAAGACAGAGAAATGTTAAAGACATCCCTACCCTCTGAATGCAGTCAACTTCTACGAGATTGGGAGAAGTTTGAAATAGACAACGGCCTACTTTATCATGTGGTGCTGTATCATGATCACCCTGGAAGGCGCCAACTAGTTATTCCAAGCTGCTTTCAGAAGATGATTTTCCGAAGTCTGCATGATTATCATGGTCATTTGGGACCTGAGAAGACTTATGGCCTAATACAAGACCGATTCTACTGGCCCAAAATGAGAGATACCGTGACTCGTCTGTGTAGGTGCTGTCGCAGATGTTTGCAGAGGAAGACTGTCCCGGTTCGAGCGGCCTTCATGGGACACTTGAAGAGTTCGGGCCCCATGGATCTTGTCTGCATAGACTTCCTTTGTATTGACAACGACTCCAGAGGATTTGGAAATGTATTGGTGGTGACTGACCACTTCACACGATATGCTCAAGCCTTTCCGACTAAGGATCAAAAAGCAGTCACTGTTGCAAGAGTGCTTTGGGAAAAGTATTTTATCCATTATGGCTTACCACACCGGTTGCATTCTGATCAAGGCCGGGATTTTGAGAGTAACCTGATCAAAGAGTTACTTCAGTTGTTGAACATCCGCAAAAGTCAGACGACGCCTTACCATCCAGAGGGAGATGCCCTTCCTGAAAGATTTAATAGGACTTTACTTGATATGCTTGGTACCTTACGAATTGAGGATAAGCGATCCTGGAGTCGAAAAGTGGAGGCTATGGTGCATGCCTATAATAGTACAAGGCACGAGAGCACAGGATATTCACCATACTTTCTGATGTTTGGAAGAGAGCCTAGGCTACCTATTGACATCTTGTTGGGAGTCTCTACCAATGGTATCAGTCATCGAGATCATTACCGATACGTGGCACGTTTGAAAGAAACGCTTAAGAGTGCTTATCAGCTGGCTGAGGAAAATGCGGCCAAAGTGAATGAAGGAAATAAAAGGAGATTTGATCTTCGAGTAAGATACCAAGAATTGAACCCTGGTGACCATGTTCTGCTACGGAATTTGGGAGCATCTGCAAAAGATAAGCTGGCTGATCGATGGCGGAGTGAACTCTTTACAGTGGTAGATCGGTTGCCTGGAATACCAGTCTACAAGATAAAAGGACGGGACGGGAGGATCAAGACTTGGCATAGAAATCATTTGTTGCCTGTACCTCAGATTGATGGTATGGATATCTCCAATGATGGCTCGGCCTGCGATTCTCCACAGCCCTTAGCCGATATTCCACCTGACCTTCCTGAAACTCCTGAGAGTGATTGGACTGTGGCTCCTGAAGTTCCTAGATCACCAGTATCTTCTCCTTCAGGGAGACCTATGAACCCTCAAACTCCAGAATTCGTACCTAGATCTGTGTCTACAGATGAGCAGGGATCTAGCTCTCCTACGCCACCAGCACCATCCCCTCCCATGGCAGACAACCCTAGTTTAGGGCCTGGACATGCTAGTTTACCTCAGAGAGAGGTACGGAGAGGAGAGAGAATTAGACACCCTCCACCTATACTGACATATGATAGTTTGGGGGACCCCAGATTTACTACTCAGCCTCATTTATATCATGCTTGGGTGGGTGCAGTGTCCACTTTGGTCAATATGTTACCAATTTTCGCTCCTGTTGGCATGTATAACTATTAACCTGTTGTGACTCTGTAAATGCAAAAGCAACCATATTGATATTGTCATTGGTAATGTCGACTGTATACTATGACTTTGTATGTCTTTGACGTGACGTAAAGATTTCACCAGAGGGAGAGTGTAGGGAACTGCCATTTCTACTAGTATATAATGTATCTAGCTTCTTTGCCCCTGCAGTTTGGCTTCAGAGACCCCAGGCATTCAGTGCAGGGTTTGTTTATAAATACAGTGAGTCAGACACATGTGAGGCAGAGCTGCTGGGGGGAGAGATGTGAGGTAGAGCTGCTGTGAGACAGACATGTTATGTCTGGGGGAGTCTAAGGCAGGTGGTAGGTGTAATTCTAAGGAGTAGATAAATAGATATTTAAGAATCTATATCCTTGAGACCAGCTAGTGACCTTATTTCAGAGCCACCTGTTCCTCTTTACTTCAGAGTATATACAGTGCTGGCCAAAAGTATTGGCACCCCTGCAATTCTGTCAGATAATACTCAATTTCTTCCAGAAAATGATTGCAATCACAAATGCTTTGGTAATAATATCTTCATTTATTTTGCTTGCAAAGAAAAAACACAAAAGAGAATGAAAAAAAAGTCAAATCATTGATCATTTTACACAAAACTCCAAAAATGGGCCGGACAAAAGTATTGGCACCCTCAGCCTAATACTTGGTAGCACAACCTTTAGACAAAATAACTGCGAACAACCGCTTCTGGTAACCATCAATGAGTTTCTTACGATGCTCTGCTGGAATTTTAGACTATTCTTCTTTGGCAAATTTCTCCAGGTCCCTGAGATTTGAAGGGTGCCTTCTCCAAACTGCCATTTTGAGATCTCTCCACAGGTGTTCTATGGGATTCAGGTCTGGACTCATTACTGGCCACTTTAGAAGTCTCCAGTGCTTTCTCTCAAACCATTTTCTAGTGCTTTTTGAAGTGTGTTTTGGGTCATTGTCCTGCTGGAAGACCCATGACCTCTGAGGGAGACCCAGCTTTCTCACACTTGGCCCTACATTATGCTGCAAAATTTGTTGGTAGTCTTCAGACTTCATAATGCCATGCACACGGTCAAGCAGTCCAGTGCCAGAGGCAGCAAAGCAACCCCAAAACTTCAGGGAACCTCCGTCATGTTTGACTGTAGGGACCGTGTTCTTTTCTTTGAAGGCCTCTTTTTTTTTTCCTGTAAACTCTATGTTGATGCCTTTTCCCAAAAAGCTCTACTTTTGTCTCATCTGACCAGAGAACATTCTTCCAAAAAGTTTTTGGCTTTCTCAGGTAAGTTTTGGCAAACTCCAGCCTGGCTTTTTTATGTCTCTGGGTCAGAAATGGGGTCTTCCTGGGTATCCTACCATAGAGTCCCTTTTCATTCAGACGCCAACGGATAGTACGGGTTGACACTGTTGTACCCTCGGACTGCAGGGCAGCTAGAACTTGTTTGGATGTTAGTCGAGGTTCTTTAGCCACCATCCGCACAATCTTTCGTTGAAATGTCTCGTCAATTTTTCTTTTCCGTCCACATCTAGGGAGGTTAGCCACAGTGCCATGGGCTTTAAACTTCTTGATGACACTGCGCACGGTAGACACAGGAACATTCAGGTCTTTGGAGATGGACTTGTAGCCTTGAGATTGCTCATGCTTCCTCACAATTTTGCTTCTCAAGTCCTCAGACAATTCTTTGGTCTTCTTTCTTTTCTCCATGCTCAATGTGGTACACACAAGGACACAGGACAGAGGTTGAGTCAACGTTAATCCATTTCAACTGGCTGCAAGTGTGATTTAGTTATTGCCACCACCTGTTATGTGCCACAGGTAAGTAACAGGTGCTGTTAATTACACAAATTAGAGAAGCATCACATGATTTTTCAAAGGGTGCCAATACTTTTGTCCAACCCCTTTTTTATGTTTGGTGTGGAATTATATCCAATTTGGCTTTTTGACAATTCTTTTTGTGGTTTTCCATTGAAGACAAATTAAATGAAGATATTATTACCAAAGCATTTGTGATTGCAATCATTTTCTGGAAGAAATTGAGTATTATCTGACAGAATTGCAGGGGTGCCAATACTTTTGGCCAGCACTGTAGTTAGGTATGTGTTACCCCCTATATACTCACAGGACCTAGCTAGTAACTGTAGTTAGGGATCCATATATATATATAGTTCAGGGCAGTGATAGGTTAGGCTTCCGACGGCCAGCTAGCTAGTTAGAGGCGCTAGCTAGTTAGAGGCCCGGTTGCACTTGTAGTTTAGCTGGCAGGTTAAGGACTCAGTGTTAGGGTAGTCAGGCCTGCATCTACTGCCGTCACCGTCACCCTGTTTGCTGCCTGTGAAGAATCTCATCATCATCTCCTGATCGGCTGTCTGTCATCTCCTGGAAGAATCCGAGGATCCACAGTCATCCACAGGGGCCCCTGCATCTCTTCTGTTGCCTGGAGGTATTGTGCACTGGACTCTTGCTATATATCTATATATATATACCCGGGTATATAACCTAAGACTGTTGTGGACTTGCTGGTTGTTGTAGTACTGCTGTGTTCTGAGTATATTGTATGTATGTACTATTACCCTTTTGATTCTTATAAAGCTACTGTTATAACCTTATGTGGTATCTGTATGTATTCTTCAGACTGTGAGATTAGTACAGTGATCCTTGTTAAGGCTACTAATTGTACTTCATGGGTAAGTCCCAGGAAGAGATCCTCCCTGTAATACAGAGGCTCTATCCTGGGTGGAGGCACTGATATATTTCATATATGTTCCCACTCTTCCCTTCAGCGAAGGCTTCAGGTCCCATTATACACACAGGTCAGCGCCAGAGTCTATTGTGGGAGGGATAATACTCATACCCCCCCCCCAAATAGGGCTACAATTACATATAGAATGCCATTGCCTGTTCTGTATCCTCTAGATTGGGATTCCAATAGAATGTGTAGCAGAGGTAGAACTGTAAATGTACATGTTAAAACACTAAACCTTCTATATTAGTCAGTGACTAAATTGAGCTGACATTTCAGTGTTATTAGAGGGAAGCTGAGCTTTACAAGAACTCATCAAAATCCATTTTTCTAGAACTGGTCAGAAAACAACGTAACTGGTTAGTTGCTATACAGACCAAGATCCCTATGATAACACTGAATTTCCAGAGGCAGGAAGTATTACCATAGAGACATATACACAGCTATTTTTCAATGGATACAGGTAACTTAGAACCAGGACTTTTCTAACACATTGATTCATTATATATATATATAATGCTGAATGCTGTCCCACTGTTCTGGGCAATGGGTCTGAATTTCAACTATATCTGTGTCCTCGAGAAGCAGATATAGTTGAATATAACAGTGGTGCACAGGTACAGTGGAACTGCCGCAACCCAGATGGAGGGAACCAGAGGATGGGAGTAGTAGTGGCACGTGACATGCCACCAGCTAGGCCAAGCACACTCAACCACTCTCCCCAGCTCTGCTCCTAGGCTGGACACCACTGAGGGGGGTCCTGCAGCACTACCCGATAGCGGTGGTAGTAGTTTTCCCAGGGGCGCTTCCAGTTGGAGAGGGGACCTCTCTACTCTGAGCCAGTGTGATGGAAGTCGGAAGGGCCCTGATGGTAAGGCAGGAACGACTCAGGCAGATAGAAGTGCAGTTGAAACAGGGTGTCACTTTACTCAACAACTAAACAGGCAAACAGCAAGCAACTTCCAAATGGGGGTTGTAGTTCTTCAATGTCCAACTCCCCAGCCTTGGTCTTAGGAGGGTGCCCAGGGATGTTTAAGGCTCTAAGGATAAAGTCCACTCCAGCTCCAACTATAACTCCTCTCATCCGCCTCTGCCAGGAGTAGATACTGGGGGCTGTAATGCAGGGGAGTCCTGATCTGGTTAAATTGACTAAGGTGCCGGGCCAACTGCTCCTGTCACGGAACTCCACTGCTCCTCCTGGGACAAAGTTCAAACTCTTTACAGCTGAACTCCCTTGCTCAGGGCTGTCTCTGGATGAGGCTTGGGCTGAAGCTTCCTCCTAGGGGCTGTATGGGAAGCCGTTGAAGCTCAGACCTCAGTGCTGGCTTGCACTGACTCCTCTGCAAACTGCTACTCTGGACTACACAGTCTAGACTGAGTTCCAATGGTTGCCTGGGAGACAAAAGTCTCCTCAGACATCGCCCAGTGGCTTGTGATAGGCAAGGGGTGTACCAAGGGACGAGGTTTGAAACACAACAGGGGAACTACAGGGAACAACAATGGGATAAGCTGCAGAACAATATGTACAGTACACAGAACATGGAACATAGAAGAAAGGACATACAAACACAACCCAGAGGCATAAGAGACAAACAATAAAAGCTGGAGCACTCTGGGATGCTGCAAAACCTCTTCAGAAGACCACTCCTTTGACAAAATCATCCTAACATAAAGGCTGATTTTTTCAGTGACCAATTTTCCTCCCATTATATTGTATAGAAGCTGCATATAAGCAGACCAACCCCTTTTCCAAACAAAAACAATTTTTACAAGCTATTTTTTTTCAGTGGGAACCCTTTGAGAAAACACACAATTGGACTTACATCCAATGTGAGACCACTATGGTAAGAAAGAGTTGGGTCCTCTATGGTTATGTGTGTTGGTTGGATTGACTTGTGTACAGTACTAGATATGTTTTATTAGTCCCAGTCTAAGCCTGGTTCTGTGTAATATGCTGAAGTATAATATGCATGATTTTTGGCTCTTTGATCATTATTTGGGGGTTAGGGGCTGTACATACTTTTTTATTTAAGAGGACCACTCTCTTTGTAAGTTTGGGTGGTCGGCTGAAAGAGATATCACTGTACTAGTTATACATAGATGCCATATACAGTTACATTCAGTGTCTCATAGGTCACATCTTCTATGTTTGAAGTTGTTCACCTTCTCTTTTGTTCTCCATTAAGCCCAAACCAGAGGCATAGCTAGGGGTTCAGCTTATCATCATAATGCCTCTAACGACCCCTTATACTATTATAAGACTCACAACTGCCATAAGGGGGCGTTCACACTACCGTTGGTGACCGTCAGTAGTGTCCGTTGCTATTGTCCGTTACAAGATTTTAGCATCGGACACTAGCTGAACCGTCAGAAATCCGTCAAAATTTCCATTCATTTCAATGGCTTTTTATATTGTGTCCGTTAGTGTCCGTTTACACCAAATCCGTCAGAAGTCCTTTTTTTTTCGCGGACAAAAAATCTTACATGCAGGACTTTTTGTCCATTTGAAAAAAATGGATTCTTGACGAACAGCAAGTGTCCGTTATTTTTTTAACATTGAAGTCTATGGGTATAGCCATCAGTTACTGTCTGTTATTTTATGTCCGTTTTTTTCCTGTGCATGCTCAGAAAGGAGAAACAAACAAAAAAAAAACGGACAGTGTTAAAAAACTGACACTAACTGATGCTAACGGACACTAACTGATGCTAATGTGTCCGTTTTTTTAACTGAACCATTAATTGGATTAGTTAAAAAAACGGACACATTAACATCAGTTAGTGTCCGCTATGATAGGTGTCCGTTTTTGTTTTTTTTTAACGGACACCTTCATAACGGACTCCAACGGTAGTGTGAACCCTGCCTAAGAAAGGAAAAGATAAAAGTTATATTCATTTTCTATTATCCCTTATTGAATAGAGTCTCCGCCTTCTCCTCTATCTATGTGCCGTGTCCACACATAGGACGTCTGTGTCTCAGCATAGGAGGTGCGATGCTGTGACATCATCACACCCATCTGTGCCGAGTAGCAGAGGTCTTCTGTCTGTGGTCTCGGTGTCTTTTAAACCGCAGAGGCGAATATAGTTATAAGTAAAGGATGTATTAATGGCGGCCCCACGGAGTCCCCCCCTGCACCCCCACCGCTAGCCACACAACTAGCCCAAACTACTATGAAGAACCTTTGTGACAACAGCAGAATTTGCTGCCCAGATATTTTTGTCCACTCACTTCTGCAGCCCTTCCTCAATAGCAATACAATCAATACATATTTTATATCTATTACTGTCCCAGGTGTCCCATGACTGTACTTAGAGTACTGCAAAATGCTCTCAAATACTAATACTATACTGCTGAATTAATACAGCTAATACCTATAGTACCCATTGTTTCTAAGTGACATGGCTGCAGATAAAAGCAGGGGCATAACTAAAAAATGCTGAGCCCCAAAGCAAACTTTTAAACCCCAAAATTAATTTAAACCCCCTAAATAAATCAAGACCCAGACTGGACCCCTAAAATCAAACCTCAGGCAAAGACAGAATTTTTAAATTCACATTACATCCTGATGCTAGAAGGCATCACAGCCCTGTGGGTGGCGCCTGGAGCAGAATTGATCAGAGATCAGTGAGTTGTTACTGCTCTATATATGCACCTGATGGTTTAACATTTGCTTGCTTTAGGAAAGTAGAAGTCAAAAGACATTTTCATAGTCTCTGTTAGCCACAACGCGGGAAACCAACTCTGTATTATTTGGCTGTTTCTGCTTAGATAAACCATTTGACACTGCAGCAGCTAATTTTGCAGGTTGCAGGTTTCCCCTTAAATAGGACCTTTCACCACCTCCAACAAGTCCAGTCCTTTACTTCAAGTAATAGCTGATCCTCCACTGATTCTGGCACAGTTGGAGTTTTTTCTCTACCCCTCAATGCTGTTTTGGTTCCTGATATTTAGGTCTTAATTTAGGTCAGTAGGGCGGTGTCAGGCAGGAGAAGGCAAGGGGTGTGTTTCTGAGCTCTGACACTGGCTGCCTCTAAAAAGGAGCTCTGAATCACACCCCCTGTCTGACATTGCCCTTCTCACATTACAGAGCTTATGCCGCAACCCAGATGGAGGGAACCGGAGGATGGGAGTAGTAGTGGCGGATGATGTGCTACCTACTAGGCCGAGCACACTCAACCAAGCACCCAGACCCACTCCCGGGCCGGACACTAAAAGGGGGGGTCCTGCAGCACTACCTGATGGTGGTGGTAGTAGTTTACCCCAGGGCACTTCCAGTTGGAGAGGGGACCTCTCCTCTCTGAGCCGGTGTGATGGTGTTCGGAAGGGCCCTGATGGTAAGGCAGGCACAACTCAGGAAGTCAGCGGTTGCAGTTGAAGAGGGAACAACTTTATTGCAGCAACTGGAACAGCTACAACAGCAGCTTCCAAATGGGGGTACTAGTACCACAATGTTCAATCCCCCAGCCTTGGTTATAGGAGGGTGCCCAGGGATAACACAGGCTCTATGGCAGACTTCTCCAACTACTCCTCCTCTCATGCCATTCCCAGATAAGGATGCAGGGGATAGTCGTGCAGGGAGTCCTGACAGGGATCTGGTTACCTTTGCTTAGGCCCGAGTGAACTCCTCCTCTCAGTGTCCTCCACTGCTCCTCCTGGCACGGTGTCCAAATGTCCAGACAGAAGTACTCCCTTTCTCAGGGTTGTCTCTAGATGATCCTGAGGCAGATAATAATCCTCCTAGAGGCTGTATGGGCAGCCATTCAGCTTCAGTCCAGGTGCTGTCTGAGAACCTCTGCACAAAGCAGGAAACCAACTGCTCACCAAATAGACTGTCACAAGACTGAATTCTCAACAGGCGCCCTGGAGATCTAGATCTCCCACAAGTCTGCCCAGTGGCCTGATTGGCCAGGGCTGAACCATGGCTAAAGGTTTGAACACCAACGGGGAAAATAACAGGAAAGCTGCACAAACTGTGACATATAACATAGAACACAGAGGACGGGACATACCAACTCAACCCAGAGGCACATAAAACAAACACTTAAAGCAGTAGCACTCTGGGATGCTGCACTTAAATAGCACATCAGGCACCAAAACTACCTACGCTTGTTGTTCAGGAATGGTGGGGGTTAGAGAGAAAATTCCAACTGTGCTGGAATCATTGAAGCAGAGATGTTAAGAACTTGAATTGGTGGAGGTGGTGAAAGGTCCTCTTTAAATGGAGTCTGTCACCCGGGTGAAGTATATTAAACCAGCAACACAGTTGGAATAAGGTATAGCAAATGCAGTATATATGAACAAGATGCCAAGGTGTACACATATATGTACAGTACAGACCAAAAGTTTGGACACACCTTCTCATTCCAAGAGTTTTCTGTATTTTCATACAGAAAAATTGTAGATTCACACTGAAGGCATCAAAACTATGAATTAACACATGTGGAATTATATAGTTAACAAAAAAGTGTGAAACAACTGAAAATATGTCTTGTATTCTAGGTTCTTCAAAGTAGCCACCTTTTGCTTTGATTACTGCTTTGCACACTCTTGGCATTCTCTTGATGAGCTTCAAGAGGTAGTCACCTGAAATGGTCTTCCAACAGTCTTGAAGGAGGCTGGTGACTCGGATGAACTTATCCTCCGCAGCAGAGGTGACTCTTGGTCTTCCTTTCCTGGGGCGGTCCTCATGTGAGCCAGTTTCTTTGTAGCGCTTGATGGTTTTGGCCACTGCACTTGGGGACACTTTCAAAGTTTTCCCAATTTTTCGGACTGACTGACCTTCATTTCTTAAAGTAATGATGGCCACTCGTTTTTCTTTATTTAGCTGCTTTTTTCTTGCCATAATACAAATTCTAACACTCCATTCAGTAGGACTATCAGCTGTGTATCCATCTGACTTCTGAACAACACAACTGATGGTCCCAACACCATTTATAAGGCAAGAAATCCCACTTATTAAACCTGACAGGGCACACCTGTGAAGTGAAAACCATTTCAGGTGACTACCTCTTGAAGCTCATCAAGAGAATGCCAAGAGTGTGCAAAGCAGTAATCAAAGCAAAAGGTGGCTACATTGAAGAACCTAGAATATAAGACATATTTTCAGTTGTTTCACACTTTTTTGTTAAGTATATAATTCCACATGTGTTAATTCATAGTTTTGATGCCTTCAGTGTGAATCTACAATTTTTATAGTCATGAAAATACAGAAAACTCTTGGAATGAGAAGGTGTGTCCAAACTTTTGGTCTGTACTGTACATGTCTGTGTACACAAGGACAGTTGGCTATATAGTACACATAAAGCGTTATGCCCAGTTTATGTATATTACCCTTATTTGGACAATTAGCTAAGGCGATGACACATCTGTGTCAGAGTCTCTGATGCACCAGAAGAACAGAGGGCAAAACTCAGATGTGAACATAGCATAAACTGAAGTTAGATGATCTACAATATGTGGTTAGGAAGGTTCTTAAGCGTAATATATTTAAGGGATTTTCCATGCCACAACTCCTCGTGTAACTGTGTGCTTATAATATGGGAAGAGTAGTTTGTGGGTTTTCAGCTCTGTTTCTTTTATTGTCCAGTACGTAATTTTGGGTGCACAACATGTCATTTATGGTCTTCTTACCAGCATCTAAATTTTTAATTGTATGCATTAAAAATCCTCTTCTTCTATAGTAAATCACATAGCATTCACTCAATATTTTATAGAACTGTAGAAGATAACAAAGATTTCTGCAAAGAGACTCAGAAGAACATGAGGCTCAAACCTTGATGAAAGCAACTTAAGGGGCTGTCTATTTTTTTAATATTTTTTATTTTAAATTTATCGCCTATGGTCAGGATAGACCATAAATATTTGATCAGTGGGGGGCTGACAGTTGACCCCCACATATCTCATCTGGTAAGAGGTGTACTATACACAAAGTCTGAAGCAGTTGACTCTGTGCTCTGTATGGTGGCCTGGCGCTGGTACTGCGGCTTTTGCTCCCACTGAAGTCAATGACTGTTTGCACAATCAGGGATGAGGTGCCCAGGCATATAGAATATTCTGAGTGCACAAACAGAGTGGCATACCCAAAATAAAGCAAAAGGGTAAGATTATGTTAATCCCTTCTTTACAGATCATTTTAAGATGTTTAGTCTTGTGGGGGCTCAAAGTCTTTATACAGTCCAGGGACATAGGTAGCCTAAATATGCTCCTGCTTTTGTATGTCCCACCACGCAAAAAATGGACTAAAAAGTTGTAGCCAACTAGAGTGTCGTATACCCCAAAATGGTTCAATACTGGTCAATAATAGTTCCATATTGCAGAAAACAAGGACATAGCTCCATCACTGGAAACAAAAGTTGGTGCTTTCAGAATATTGTGACATAAAAAACAAATCATTTGTTTTATATAGCAACTGTTAGGGTCTTGCCAGATGTAGCAATACCCTACACTACTGCAGCAGTCTGGGAGGAAGGACAGAGACAAGTGAGCCCTGATCTCACCCCAGCCACTGTCCCTTCCTATTGCCTCAGTTACCCTAAACGGTAAAAGGACAACCTGAAGACGAGTCCTATACTGAGTAAGTGACCACACAGAACACAGACAAAACAAGCGATAAAAAGAGAGGTCATTAAGCCAAGGGTTCAGCAACAGACGAGCAATGCAGTACAGAATCAAAATCCAAGAGAATAGTCACAAGGCAAGCCAAAGGTCAGAGAATCAGGTAAAAAGCAGCAAGAGATATAACAAAGAGAGTAGGCAAAGACAGTGCAATAACTGGCAACTTGCTGAGAAAGTGACATCCCGTATATAGAAAGTCTGGGCCCAGCCCCAGACCTGATAGGTACACAGGCTGTCAATCACACAGGCAAAGGAAAAGATTAACACTATGCAGTCCAAAGAGAAACAATGCTCAGAACATGGGTGTGGCTGGAAATCCATTACACAGCAAGGGAACTAGGACCATGTTCAGACTGAGCAACAAGAAACCTACGCAAGGAATCAAACTGAACACGCCTCCTTCGCCGCAGCGTGCGAACGGAGGGTGGCGCAGAGACCCGAACAGGTAGAGACGTTACAGCAACACTCCAACATTTTTTTAAGCTATGCAAGGTAGGCCTTAGTGGTGACCCTGGGGTGCATGACATCATTCAGGAGGCCAGAAGAGGACCCAGACAGATCAATGGCTGCGGGGACCAGAAGAGGGAAGGGAAGGTAAGTATAACTGTTTGCTATTATTTCACACCTCCCCTGAGCTTTCACTATTGTGTTTTGTGGTCTGAAGAGAACCCAGAGTATAATCATTTCCAGTTCGCAGGCAAACCCCAAAGTTTTGGATTCTGGAAATTCATGTCGAATTTGATTTGATCAAAGCCGGTTCGCACATGTCTATTGCTTATTAGATATGCTAAATATATTGCAGGAAACAATGGAAAAATAGTTTTTTTATGTTATTCTTCCAGAGAGATTTAATAAAATGTAATTAATTAGCGCTATGTATCCTAAAATGATGCCAAAGATACATGCAAATCATCTAGCAAAAAACAAGCCCTTATATCGCTAAGTTGATGGAAAAATAGGTGACAATGACAAAACAAAACAAAAAAATATTTGGTCATCAAGGTCAAGCTAGCCCAGGTCCTTAAGGATTTGAAGATCTATAGAGGTCCTTTGAAACTGTAACTTACACATCTACTGATTTTAGTTTTAATAATTGTCAATTTCTGCTTTCTTATCACAAACTGCTGCATCTTTATTTCTTTAGAAGCTTTTCAGGATTTATGGAGGAATGTCTGTATATTTTATTATTTTTTTTGTCCAGACGTCTTGGATTATAAGGCAGAAAAGCTACTTTTCTTGGTGCAGATTTTGCTGCGTTTTTTTGAGCCAAAGCCAGGAATGGATTTAGGAGAAGGGAGAAGTTTCCCATTTCCCATTCTTTTTCAATGCACTCATGACATTGGCTGAAAAACGCAGCCAAATCTGCAACAAAAAAAGATGCGTTTTCGCAACGTGGGGCCTTAGCCTAAAGGTATATTCACACTCCGGATTTTGCGGACCAGTAACAATCATGCACTCCATCCCCACCCATTGATGGGGCTGGCAATTGACTTCAATGTTAAATAGAAAAAAATGTATCCATTGATGTGTGTTTTTTTTACAGGACAGAATAGCATTGTCTATGATGTTTTGTCTGCTACATAAAAGTGAACAGTGATGTATGTTTTTTTATTTTTTATTTTTAACATTGAAGTCTATGTAAAAGAGATACATACTGTACAGTTGTCCTTCCACTGACATCTGTTTGTATTTGTTTTTAGAGTATCAGTTAAACTGATCTGCTAAGCAGATTAAAGAAACAAGATGGGAACTTAGTCTGAAGTATATAAAAAACACGTGTAAAGGTAAAGAATCTTCAGGATAAAGGCACAAAGTAAAATGTCACAAATTCTGCAACAATTTGGCAATCAAGGCTGGAATCGCACTTGCAGTTTTTAAACTGATATATTTACCTATATTTAGGTTTCTATAAAAAAAAAAAAAATAGATGCCAAAACTGCATGCACTTTTTGTAGTATGTGTTGCTGTCCATTTTTAACTGCATAGAATAACACAGATGTCTGCACTATTAAAGAGGACCTTTCATGTCCTCATGCATAAGTGGTTTTATACACTGCTAGAAAGCCGACAGTGTGCTGAATTCAGCGCACTGTCAGCTTTCCTGGTATGTGCCCCGAGGCTGTTAGTTTCGGCACAAATATCTCCCCACTGTCAGAAGGGCGTTCCTCATAGCTCAGCGTCATTGCTGGGCAGTGAGGAACGCCCCCCCCCCCCCCGACAGTACTCATCCATAGACTTGTCACAGCTCAGTGTCATTGCTCGGCAGGAAGGAACGCCCAGTGGTGAACCTAGCCTCTTTGGGGGGCGCGACCCCCCAAAAAAATAAAATAGCGTTTACATGCTGTTAGCATCACATGCTGTTATCGTCGCACAATAAACATACACAAACTTATGAAACAGATTTTAAGAATTCTTCTTCCTGTATTACTTCAGTATCAGAGATCAACAACACGGCATTAACAATGACATTAACTTCACACATCTTCTGCTTGGTGGATGGACGAGTCCACGTGGCCCCCATTCTCTATAATAGGAGCGCCGCAGATAGCTGAATTGAAGTGAATGAGAGCTACGCGGGTTCGTCCATCCACCAAGTGACACACCTATATATATGGCTGCGGTCAGGCTGAATTCCCACCCAGTGGGGGGAAAAAAACCCAATTCTCAGGCTCAGTGGGGGTCTCAGCAGACAGACCCACATCAATTATTTATTTATCCTCTATCGTTTAGGTGAATACAGGGCAGTAACATTTTGTGACATACAGGTGACGTCTCTGACTAATCCTTCACATTTCCCTTCTCTTCCCTTTGGACCGCCATGACCACTTCTTCCAGCTGTGACTTGTCTCTGTAAAGTTTGCAACACAGACATCTTTGGCTCCTCACTTTTCCAGGTATCCAACCCACATTGTCCTCACCTACACAAAGCCCCCATCCTGCTGCTACCCCAATTATAAAATATATGATATAACCCCCCATAATGAATAATACCCCCAAGTGCATATTTATATTAATAATGTCCGTGTGTACCCTGTATAAATAGTGCCCCTTATTAATAATACCCCAGGTGTTAACTAATTAAAAGGTTTTCCAGGTCATTAATAAACTAATCAGTGGAGCTCAAAAACCCAGGACCCCCACTGATCAGCTGTGTGAATGAACCGTGGTAACTGTGTAAGCGCCGTGACCGCTTCTCTGTTTACATAGTGTCATTCATCTCATAGCGGCCATGTAATGTAACTACAGCCTCGTCCTACACACGTCTATGTGACGAGGCTGGAATTACATCACACGGTCACTATAAACAGACAGCGTATGACATACAGCTGATCAGTAGGGGGGTCCACTGATCTCTTATTGACAATCTGTCCTAAGGATAGCTCATCAATAAAAATAAGCTGGAAAGCTCCTTTAATAAAGCCCAAGTGCCACCCTAAAGGGGTTGTCCTGAATAACCACTTTTTTAATATGGCTGGAGGCTGGAGAAGGTGCTCTGGTGTCTCCCTGCACTTTCCAGTCCTGCTGCTCCGGTGTTTTCTTCCCCACAGCACTGTGAAGTCTCGTGTCAGCGACCTCAGCGGTCATGTGTGGCAGAGATTTCCGCCAGGTGAAAACATCAGAGCAGCAGAACCAGAGCGCGGTGGGAGACATTGGAGCACAAGGGACAGGTGAGTAGGGTTTTTTTTTTAATACAGTATTACAGAGTATTATGCCCCGCAGCGGCCCCTGCACACAGTATTACATGGTATTATGCCCCGCAGTGGCCCCTGCACACGGTATTATGCCCCGCAGCGGCCCCTGCACACGGTATTATGCCCCATAGTGGGTCCTGCACACGGTATTATGCTCCGCAATGGCCCCTGCACACGGTATTATGCCCCATAGTGGTCACTGCACACGATATTATGCCTCATAATGGCCCCTGCACACGGTATTATGCTCCATAGTGGCCCCTGCACATGGTATTATGCTCCATAGTGGCCTCTGCACACGATATTATGCCCCACAGTGGCCCCTGCACACGGTATTATGCCCCATAGTGATCCACTCTTTTCAGACCCCAGAGTATAATGATCGGAGACTCATGTGGTGACAAACATAAAAACCACTGTTACTTACCTGGGCTCTGGTGCACTCCCTGCTTTCGGCCCTCTTCAATGTCGCACAAACCGGCGTCGCGACATAATGAGGTTGGCCTTGCTCACGTGACGCCTGGGACGTCGCCAAAGAAGGCCGAAGCCTCCTGGGAGTAACATTGGATCGCAGGAGAGGTGAGTAACATCGTTTTTTATGTTTATCACCTCCCCTGGGTCTCCGATTATTTATACTGAAAAGACCCTGGAGTATAATAATAGTAGTATTTGATGGGGTTCGCGGGCCCGCGGACTCACTTACAGATCCTCACTCCTGCTCACAGTCGCTTCTGTGTCCCATAGCAGAAGGGGAAGCAGAGGCAGCCACAAACAGCAGCGGGGATCGGTAAGTAAATAGACCGTTACCTGCCGTGGTTACTCCAGCAGGTAATGGCCTATTTATATTTAAAAAAAAAAAGTTATCCTCACCTACCTGCGATCCCTTGATGAAGCCGCTGCCTCCTCTTCTTGTCTGCGCATAGGACATCTGCGTGTCAACGTAGGAGGCGTGATGACGTCATTGTATCGCCGCCTGCACTGACATGCAGAGATCTCGTAAACCAGCCCAGGACAAGCCCCGTTCAGCTTTGTTTGTTTTTTTAAACGGCTTGTCCTGGGCTGGTTTATGTTAAATAGACAGTAAAAAATGCCGCCCCCCAGACAGTGACAGATAGTGCCGCCTGAGGCGGCCGCCTCACTTCGCCTCATTAGAGGTGCGCCCCTGGGAACACCCACTCTGACAGCACAGGGCTATGGACGAGTACTGGGGGGGTAGTGTTCCTCACAACCCAGCGATGACGCTGAGCTATGAGGAACGCCCATTCTGACAGCACAGTGCTATGGACGAGTGCTATGGACGATGATGCTGCCCTTCTGACAGTGGGGAGATATTGGTGCCAAAACTAACAACACCGATATCTCCACCACCGTGGCACATACCGAGAAAGCACTGTCAGCTTTCTATGCATGAGGACATGAAAGGTCCTCTTTAAATACAGCAAAATAAGAAACAAAATTAAAAAAGTTTTTTCTTCTTGCTGAACCCATCATAAAAACTGACAAGCCACATCTGCTTTTAAAACCCAGCATTTATTAAAAACGCCCTGTCTGATTTACAAAAATGTGGTGTGAACACAGCCTTACAAAAACTCCATGTGTGATGCAAGTCCAAATGAAAGAAAGTTATTACAGTGCTTGGTTCTCTCTGCTTATTCTTTTGCTTTTAGAAAACATCTGATAAAACTTGCAGCGTTTTCACTTAGGATACAGGATTTCACTTTGTCTCAATGTGCCACAGCATACATAAGATATACATATAGTATTTGTGAGCACTTGGCTGGGGCTTGCCTATATTTGCTCAGAGCCATAAATTCACAGTTTTCTGTAAATACCCACAGGTCAGCTGCACAGGGAAGTTAAAGACAAGAGTGGTAGTTACAGAGCCTGCATGGATGTGTTTTATTTCCTTTTCCAACCTTGGTTCTTAGTCTATGTGTAATACAAAACAGCCAAACCCCACAATCCTGGAAGGTAAAACAAGAAGGTTATTGTATATGCCAGGCTATGTGTGTGAGTACATGTGTGTGTTTTTCAATTGAACTTCCTGGTTGGTCAGGGCTGGCCTCACAAAAGGGTTCCGTTCTTGTCCAGACACATTGCAGACTTCTGGCAAAATAGCCGCAGCTCACGAAAATTTACACAGCTCTGGCACAAAGCCGAGCCTAGGGCTGTGCTGTAACTTGGCCTGCCTTGTGTTACAGATTCCATTTTTGGCGGTAATGGGGGTGTTTTTTTCTGTATGCAGGGTCAGGACTGTTGAAAGGAGTAACAGTTAAAGTACAGAGAGCAATTCATGTAATTATATCTGTCAGATGACTTATAATCAGCGCTGCTACAGTCGCTCGCTGCTCTTGTGGTTTTCCCTTTTCATGCTTTTGCTATTGGGATATTAATGCAGAACATCCACTTTAAGAAAATATTGTTGAGTTTCAGATGGTCTTAGATCTGTGCGCTGGTTGCTGTGGTAAAATATGTTAAAAGTTCCAATTTCTTTGCAGGAGGTAAATACATCTGTATGTCACTGGTAACCGCATACTTAATTTTTGGAGTCATGAAATTACACTTATGGATTTAAGCAGGGTGGTCCAGATTTTTAGTGTAGTTGTGAATGTTACTGGACCATAGATTATAGCAGTGACCAGAGCTTTGTACTGTCACCATCTGAGTGGTTCTGTGGGATGAATATATATTATTTAGAATTCTTAAGAATAAGGCTACATTCACACAGACACTGAAAGAAAGGCTGGGAAAAACTGATGCTAGGTTTTTTTTTTTATGGTCATTTTGCATCCGTTTTCATGACTCCGTCACAGACTTAGCCCACTTGCAGACGACCGTATGTCTGGTCAGTGTGCTATCCGGGTTTTACTCAGATAGCACACTGACCCATTCATTTTTATGGGCCCGTACACATGACTGTGAATGACATGATCAAGTGTGCGGGCCGACAATCCGGTCCGCAAAATATGGAACAGGTCCTATTCCTGTCCGATTTTGCGGCCCTGCTTCCGTGGTTCCTATACATTTAATGAAAGGGGCCGCAGAAGCACAGGCAGCACACGGGAGACATTTGCGTGTCCCCTGTGCGCTGCCCATGCCGTTCATTCATGGCAGCTGGTTAGCATAAGGCCGTGTGCAACCGGCTTTAGGCTAAGGGACCGCCTTGCGCAAATGCGAGTTTTTGGCTGCTGCGGAAACAAAACGCTGCATTTTGCAGTACCAGAAAAGTGAATAAGGTTTTGGTTAATCTCATCCACGCACAGTGGTAAAATAAGTGGTATGGAAAAGCTACTTTTTCAAAAATGTACGTTTTTGAAAAACACAACATGTTGATTTCAGCTGCAGAATCGCGAGTGTTTTCCCTATAGAATTAATAGGGGAATCAAAAAGCAGAGAAAAAAGCAGCAAAAACTCAATGTAAAAATGTTACAGAATAAATACAACACGTCTTCACTGCATTTTTTTCCACAGAGGTTTTTAGCTGTGTTTCACCACTTGGGGCCGTAACCTTAGGCTGAAGCCCCACATGGCAAAAAATGCAGCGTTTTACATTCCATGCAAAATGGATGGGATTCTGGCTAATCCCATCCACAAGTTTTTGAAAATTGCAGCATGTCAATGATACCTGTGGAAACCCGCAGAGGAAAACTCAGCGAAATCACAATGAGAAACACTGCAGAAAAAAAACGCAATACGTTTCCGCCACGTTTTTTTTTCCGCAGCGTTTTTTGCTTTGCTTCACTACGTGGGGCCTTAGGCCCCACATAATGTCCCGCAGCAGAAAAGCGCCAGGGGGAAAAACTGCGGCGTCAACGCATCGCAGTTTTTCCCTCAGCGCTTTTCACAGAAAGTCCGCAGAGATTTCCTCTGCGGACTTTCTGCTTCCATTATAACTATAATCACGTGGGGCCCCGGCCTTAAAGAGGATTTCCAGGTATAAATATTAATGACCTAACCTTAGGATAGGTCATGAATTAAAGATCATCATCATCATCACCAATACATAGGCCTAGGGACGACCAGCCGTTTGAAGATATTGCAGCCTGAGTATAAATTTGTGCAGTGGTTGTGTTTGGTATCACAGATCAACCCATTCACTTGAATGGGACTGAGCTGCAATCAGGCCATGTGACTGATAAAGTGACGTCACATGCCTTTGAAGCGGAAATGGTGCTCAGCCACTTCAAACAGCTGATCCACAGGGTTTCCAGGTGATGGACCCCCACGGATCTTCAATTTATGACCTATCCTAAGGATAGATCATCAGTTTAAGAGTTCCAGAAACCCCTGTAAGGCTATTGAGGGATCCATGGAAGCAGCCAAAAATAGGACATGTCCTATTTTTTGAAGGAGCATTGAATTGACTATGTTCTTTTACAGTGTCGGACTGGGATGTCTAGGGCCCACCAGGGGAATTGTTTCTAGGGTCCCACTGCCAGGACCCTTGCAGATCAGCTGTACCGTGACAGGGCAGCTAAGGGTAATAACATGTTGGGAGCCATGCTGCTCACCCACCATACGATGTGCACCACTGCACTACCTAAACCCACTGCTACAACCTGTATGGCAAGTGAACAGCGTGGATTCTAGAATTGTTGCCAGTACCTGTAGCTGCATTGTCCTTGAAAAGCTGATGTGCAGAGGTCCTGGCTGTCCCCCGCAGATGTAATATTGATGGCCTATACTAAGGACAATCAATATTAGAAAGATGGATAAATCCTTTAAAGAGGTTGTCCAGGAATTGTAGCAAACCATGTGCAGGGCAGGAGGTGTAAAATAAAAAAAAAATTTATGAACAACCTCTTTAAAGAGGTTGTCTGGGTGAAACTTTTTATGGCCCGGCCATACAGTGGCCTCTTCACTGGTCCCCCATACTGTATATTGTGTGGCCATAATATTAAAGGGGTTGTCCAGGGTAAACTTTATTTATAGCCTATCCTCAGGATAGCCCAT
This sequence comes from Leptodactylus fallax, assembly GCA_947044405.1. Lineage (NCBI taxonomy): Eukaryota > Metazoa > Chordata > Amphibia > Anura > Leptodactylidae > Leptodactylus > Leptodactylus fallax. The sequence continues at coordinate 1,407,651 of CAMRHE010000009.1, read as the reverse complement.
AAATACCTGATCGCTAGGGGGCTGACACACAGCCCCATCAGCTGTACGAAGCCACTTCTGGTGCTCGTTCTGTTCACAACACAGGGCCGGAAGCAGAAAGCTCCATCCACTGTATAGCTGCCCAGCGCCTTCACTGCAGCTCAGCTCCCACTGACTTCAATAAGTGCTGAGATACAGTGAAAGTGTCTGGCTAGTATACAGTGGACAGAGCTTTCAGCTTCCGGCTCCATATTGTGTACAGGACGGGAGCCGGAAGTGGCTCCGTATAGCTGATCGGTCCGGGGGCTGGGTATCGGCTCCCTACAGATCAGGTGTTTATGGCCTATCCTGAGGATAAACCATAAAAAATTAAGCCTGGACAACCCCTTTAATATAACCCCCTAATGCGCCACACTTTAAAGAGGTTGCCCAGCATAATTTTTTATTTTTTTTTTTATAATTAGTCTGGGGAAGGTGGAACCCCCCTTCCAAAAAAAAAAACAAAAAAACCATTCTCACCTGCCCCCAGTGCTCCAGTGTTTTCCCAGCACAGTCTGGTCCTGCAGCAACACTGTCTTCTTTTGCCGGAAGTCCTCACTGGCTGTGAAGGCCCAGGTCCCTTTCCTTAGGCCGCTGAGTAGCCTCAAGGGTCACATGAAGTCTCAGGTAGTCACGTTCAGTGGGAACTTCTGCTGGAAGGAAACAACAGAGCTGCAGGACCGAACCGCCCTGGGAGATACTAGGGACAGGAGAGTAAGTTTTGGCTTTTTTGGGGGGTTTTTTTCGCCTGCCCCAGTCTAATTAAAAAAAAATAATAATGTTATCCTGGACAACCCCTTTAATGTCCTCCAGGATATTAGCGCCCATCACTGCCCCCTCCCCCCCACAATATAATGGCCCCATCAATGGTCCCCATACAGTATAGGGGACCAGTGAAGGGGACACTGTATGGGGGGGGAGAATAGTGAAGAGGACACTGTATGGGGGGGGGGAATAGGGAAGGGACCGTGGCAGCATTAGGAACTCACCTGTCTGCTCCTCGGTCCTGCTCCTTCTTGCTCCTGACGCACTGATGTGACGTCCTGTGCGCCTGGAGCAGGAAGAAGCAGGAGGCGCCAGAGAGCAGTCAAGTAAGTATTGGAGCTTAGCTAGAAAAGGTTGTGTAACTGAAGGTGTATGATCCCGTCGCCAGCCAGTATCTGTGAATAAGTAGATACTAATTGCAAGGAGTGCAGTGTAACTTCTAGATGGAGGGGCCAGGATCTGAGGAGCAGCAGAGAAAGGATAAAAGGTGTTATTGTTCTCCACCTCCGCACACTACACTGTGATCAGGTCACGTGATAAGCCTGACCAAACAGATGTGATTTTAGGGCAGTTTTGAAGCTGCTGTAGTTGGGGATTAATCAGATTGTCTGGGGTAAATCATTCCAGAGCACCGGTGCAGCTCGAGAACAGTTTTGGAGATGGGAGTGGGATGTTCGGATAACAGAGGATACAAGTCTAAGGTCATTGGCAGAATGGAGAGGACGGTTAGGGTGGTAGACAGTGATGAGAGAGGAGATATAGGAGAATGCAGCGCTGTGGATGGATTTGTGGGTCAGTGTGATAATTTTATATTGTATTCTGTGATGGATGGGCAACCAATACAGCGACTGACACAAGGTACATGCGTCTGTGTACTGGTTTGACAGAAAGATGAGTCTGGCGGCCGCATTCAGGACAGATTGTAGTGGGGAGAGTTTAGTAAGAGGAAGCCTAATTAGAAAAGAATTGCAATAGTGAAGACGAGAGAGAATCAGAGCGACAATGAGGGTTTTTGATGTTTCCACGGTCATAAAAGGGCGAATTCTAGAGATGTCTTTAAGGTGCAGGTGGCAAGAGCGTGCAAGTGCCTGAATATGTGGGATAAAGGTGAGATCTGAATCAAATACAACCCCCAGACAGTGAGCATGCCACCTCAGGATTGGCCCCCATATAGTATAACACCCCCTTTACTGACGCTCACACAGACTATTGCCCCCTTTACTGGTTCCCTTATAGCATTTTGCCCCCTTTACTTGTCCCCACACAGTATATTACCTGCTTTACTGACACCCACAGTATATTGTTCCCTTTACTGGCGCCTCCACAGTATATTGTCCTTTTTTTTGCCCCCAAACAGTATGCTGCTAGCTTTTTGACCTTAACACAGTGATATGTTAGCCTTGGATCTCAGTTTTCCCAAAGTTTTGGGCACAGTCCAAACTCTAAACTTTTAGGGTTCATCACCCATAAAGCACTATTATACTCTGGGGTCTCTAGAGTATAATAAGGGGAAGAAAAATAACAAACATTTATATTCACATTCCCTTCCTTCATCTCTCCTTGGTATCTTTGGGGGGCGTCCAGCAGTACCCAATGTTCTCTTCAGGCTGCTGTCTGATGTCATGCATCGGTGCACCTCACTGACCACTGAGGCCCAAGGGAGCGTGACATCAGACTCCCCCAGGGAGTGTGACATCAGAAGCAGGCCAGAAGAGGCCTTAAAAGGATTCTAGGGTACCAGAAGAGGAGAGTATAACTGTTTGTTGTGTTTACTCACCTCCCCTGGTGCCACACAAGTTAGGCCGCTACTCATTCCAAAAGGTAGCAACTGATGTTTTTTTAATCACCAATCCTTGCTCTTGTCACGTCTGGCCTCCACTTCTTTTTCCAGGGTGTGGACAGTGAAGAATGCTGCAGCACCATCTGGAGGAAGAAGCTGAAGCTGGACTGGACAGGAGCGGGGATCGGTGAGTAAAATATTGTCCACTACCTGTTTGAATAAACCAATAGGTAGCAGCTGATTAAAAAAAGAGACCCCTGAGTTTATGTCAGGAAGCTCAAGTTGCCTCATGGCAGGTGCAAACCCTGATTGCACCTTATGGTATTATATCTTTTTCATATTTATATGCTACTATTTACTCCAACCAAGCACCTTTTGTAGTTGGTCTTTCACCTGCAATCTCCACCCAGGATTTTCTCTGAACAAAGAAACATTTCAGTGTACTGTTTGAAAGCCAACTTGGCTCATAGATATAATGGTCAATGTCAAGTTATCCATGACACCCTACTTATACCAGGTGATGCTAGGTTCACACTAGCGTTCGGGTTTCCGTCCTTCGGGTCCCCATGCGGACCCTGTCCATTTAATAAAAGATAAATAATAAAGGTAAAAGTGTGCATACACAGATACCCACAATGGTGCCTCCGAAATATGCAGTACAAACCCTCGGTGGGATATTGGCAATAGCCTAAGAGGTAACTGAAATGTTCCTTGTGGTGGGTGTTGTAAGCTGCAGCTTTCCCCAAGACCACTTGACCGAAGTTTTTAAAAAACAATCCAGTATATTAAAATGCAGATTCAATGAGAAACACTGCCCCAAATCCATCATTGCCAAAGCCATACAAAAGGTTTCCAAACTATCCTAAGAGTCCTGCCTGAAAGTAAAGATAAAATCCTGTTCAGATGAACCAGAAAAACAATGAATAGTAATAAAAACAGTCTAACCAAATCAAATTTCATTACAACATACAACTCTAGTCACAAAAAAATCCGGTCCATACTCTGCCAACACTGGAAAGTTCTTTTAAGTGCCCCACACTTACAGAAGCATCTTTCCGAACAACCAACCTTGACCTTCCGTAGAGCCACAACCCTACGCAACCATTTAGCACCTAGTAGACTTCGCCCTATTACCACTCAGAAAAATACATGCACCTCACTACCCCCAACCAAAGGGGTGTTCAAATGTGGACATTCTAGGTGTGCTTGCTGCCCCAACATTAAACATAAAGCTACATCCTACACATCAAACACTACGAAGGAAACCTTCTTAAATTTCAATTCTAATTATGTCATTTACCTACTGGAGTGTCTACGCAAACTCTAGTATGTAGGACCTACCATTCATCCCCTCCATAATAGGATAAATAGCCATCGGTCAAATGTCAATAAAAGTTTTGAAAAACACAATCTGTCACTACACTGTTCCATTAAACACCATCGAAATTTCAATTGTATCTCCATTCTCCCCATTGAACAGATCCCTATATCCGATCACAATCGATATCTAAAGCTCAGGCAGCGGGAATCTTTCTGGATATACAAATTAGGCACACTAGTCCCTAATGGTCTCAACGACAAAGTTGAATCTTCCTTTTAATCAAAGATTCCAAACATCCCCTTATCCCTCTTATTACTTACATTCCAATTTTCATTTTCTATCTATGGTCCTCTGTTTTGTTCTCCCATTCCCGTCTCTCCCTTTCTGTTCCCCTCTTTCCTGCCATTCCTATCACCTTCCTCCACTCTTTTTTTTTTTTTTTAAACAATATTTTTTTATTTTATTTTATTTTTATTATTTAATTATCGATTATTTATTATTTTATTATCTTTTATTTAGTTTCTTCTATTATTTATTATCCCTTTTCACTAATACCCTTCATACTTCTCATTTCTCTGTACTTCCCTCCCTCTCCCCCCTTGTTTCCTCTTTCTTTCTCTTTTTCTCCACCTTTTCCACTCCCTCTCCCCCTTACACACACACTGATCTGATCACTGCAACAAGACATGTGCAGCCCCCTGCTGCCGCTCACTAATGACTTGCGCACACCTGAGTGGACACAACTTCTGAACCTGTGCTCCACTCTGCATGCAACTGCACATGCTCCAGCCTCTCTCCCACCCACCCCACCACTTTCCCTATGTATCCTCAGCACTTACCTCTAGTCTGAAGTTCTGTCCCACACAGCTCCATTTTCTGGGTAAGTGACCTTCCATCTTCTACATGTTTGGACTCAGTCTACTGTATATGTTTAGACGCATTATGCTAGCTATTTATCATGCCTACACCTTTCTTATTTTATAACATCATCCTTGCATCACTCCATTATATCATTTGCATTTCCACCATACGGAATCCCACACATTCATGTACATGTTCATCCCATCATATTCATACACACTCATTTTACCCCACATTGGTTCACATTTACCATTCAGCACTCAATCTCCAACTATCATCCTTTGTACAGCATCACTCTCTTTTGTACTGTAATTATATCATTATTATTACTTTGATCGCTATTGTTATCACTACTCTATAAGAAGTATCACTATCTTACCCCATCTGATCATTTCCACTACCACAGTGGCTACTCTATCCTGCTTAACCTATCACCACCTGTCTTCTCATATGTATCCCCCGAATTGTATCTGGTAGCTGTACTATAACCTTAATGTATTACCATCTCATACGGCTTATTATTCATAAGTCCCCGATTATTTAATTATTAATTTCTGTAGACATTTTATGTCACACCAATATATGGTGACCATATTTTGTATTTTATATTTGTTTTATATCCATTGACTTATTTATTCGACTACTAGATTTTATGTTTATGTTCATGCTTCTTTTTTATATACTCATATATTTATTTATTTATATATGTATGTCATTTATTACTCAATTGGCCTGATGAAGACACACTGTTAGTGTCGAAACGCGTTGCCTTTTTACTGAAATAAAAGCTATTGGAACCTTGGCTGTTCTTATACTCATTATTGCATTTTCTGCATATTCCATCTGGGTACAGCAGCGCTCAATTAGTCCCCTACCCTTTTTAATAAACAGTTACACACGGAAACCTGTGGACCCCATAGACTATAATGTCCTTGCAGGACTATACTCTCCGCCGATTTTAGGCGGATTCAGCGGCAGAGTCTCCTGTGGTTGACTCCAATGCTAGTGTAAATCCAGCCTGAGTATGTGGATTTACTTCTTTGAGGTATACTCATTGTTAATCTGTGAGCGCTGTTTCAATTTCTAACACTTTATTGTTCACATTTCATAATCATGGTTTGTGTAGTTACCTTTTTGCAAACATGAAGGTGGTTTTATATTAGGCCTTATGCCCATGACAGTGATGTTATTGATGGATCTAATAGCCGTTAAAAAACGGACATACATTTCCATTTTTAATGGCTGTTTTTAATCCATTTTGCATCTTGTCCATTCTGTTTTTCGGTTTTTGAATGCCAAGTGTCATCCTCTTTTCGTCAATTTATAACTGTCAGTGAAAAAAACGGATTCTTTTCATTGGTCTTTCATTTTTTACCCAACAGATCCATTGATTTCTACTGGGACCATGAAATCAAACAAAGATAGAGCATGTCAGTATTTTTTAGTCAGTCAAAAAAAACAACATGTGAATAGACACCTTGAAACCAATGTGTTCTCAGACGTTCGTTTTTCAGTGTCGTGTGAATAAGCCTTTACAAGAAAAGACGCACAATGCAGTTTACACAATTTTAATGGATTGTGGAAAACCACAATCATTTTCTGTTGTCTGATAGATTTTTCTACCTGTCCATGATCTTTTGTACTGTACACTTTACAGAGTTTCTATACAATAGAATGACTAGCAGGATAGCAAGCGAGTTTGGTCTTTACTGTATGGCAAAAATGTGCTGTGAACTTCAGCTTAAAGTCTTAGAAAAGAAAAAAATCTTTATAATGGAAGGAGAAAAACTGAGCAGGAGGGGAGGAAGATAACAGAATGCAGATACTGGTGTGGGGACAATACATAAAGTCTGTATTTACATAAGTTGCTTTTTGCACTTGCTTATCATGATCTGGCAATATTAGATCTTGTTAGCACTGCATACATTCTGCTGCTATTGTATTCTAATCGTTTTAATCGTTTTTATTTTTATAGGTCCAGCATTTTCCGCAGCACTTTACAAATCATAACGTCTAAACCATAGCAATGGGAACTGCACAGTGTTAAGACATTGGCTGCCTAGTGAGACTAGAGACTAGTCACTAGAGACCAGAATCTAAAATCATATCAAAAACCTGATGGTATAGTACATTGCCCTTGATGACTTAGAGGTGTGGCATACTCAATGGGATAAGGACTTTCTGATTCTGTTCTGATCTCTCAAGTCAGAAATTCAGGGAAACTGGATCATTTGGCTAACCAAAGAGAAGTTGCTGGCGACAAAAAACATTCATAAAATTAATTTTAAAAAAAAGCCCAATTTAGAATGTACTTACTACTAAATTCAGCTGTTGTCTAGTGCCAAATAATAGCAGCATTGTTGCTGCTGCTAGTAAATGGTGCAAACTGCATGTTATAGTGGGGAAAAAAAGTATTTAGTCAGCCACCAATTGTGCAAGTTCTCCCACTTAAAAAGATGAGAGAGGCCTGTAATTGTCATCATAGGTAGACCTCAACTATGAGAGACAAAATGAGAAAACATATCTAGAAAATCACATTGTCTGATTTTTTAAGAATTTATTTGCAAATTATGGTGGAAAATAAGTATTTGGTCACCTACAAACAAGCAAGATTTCTGGCTCTCACAGACCTGTAACTTCTTCTTTAAGAGGCTCCTCTGTCCTTCACTCATTACCTGTAGTAATTTTACCTGTTTGACATTGTTATTAGTATAAAAGACACCTGTCCACAACCTCAAACAGTCACACTCCAAACTCCACTATGGTGAAGACCAAACAGCTGTGGAAGGACACCAGAAACAAAATTTTAGACCTGCACCAGGCTGGGAAGACTGAATCTGCAATAGGCAAGCAGCTTGGTGTGAAGAAATCAACTGTGGGAGTAATAATTAGAAAATGGAAGACATACAAGACCACTGATAATCTCCCTCGATCAGGGGCTCCACGCAAGATCTCACCCCATGGGGTAAAAATGATCACAAGAACGGTGAACAAAAATCCCAGAACCACACGGGGGGACCTAGCGAATGACCTGCAGAAAGCTGGGACTAACGTAACAAAGGCTACCGTCAGTAACACACTAGACCACCAGGGACTCAGATCCTGCAGTGCCAGTCGTGTCCCCCTGCTTAAGCTAGTACATATCCGGGCCCATCTAAAGTTTGCTAGAGAGCATTTGGATGTTCCAGAAGAGTATTGGGAGAATTTCATATGGTCAGATGAAACCAAAGTAGAACTGTTTGGTAGAAACACAACTCGTCATGTTTGGAGGAGAGTGAATGCTGAGTTACATCCAAAGAACACCATACCTACTGTGAAGCATGGGGGTGGCAACATCATACTTTAGGGCTGTTTCTCTGCAAAGGGACCAGGACGACTGATCCGTGTACATGAAAGAATGAATGGGGCCATGTATCATGAGATTTTGAGTGCAAACCTCCTTCCATCAGCAAGGGCATTGAAGATGAAACAAGGCTGGGTCTTTCAGCACGACAATGATCCCAAGCACACCTCCAGGGCAACGAAGGAGTGGCTTCGTAAGAAGCATTTCAAGGTCCTGGAGTGGCCTAGCCAGTCTCCAGATCTCAACCCCATAGAAAACCTTCGTAGGGAGTTGAAAGTCCGTGTTGCCCAGCGAGAGCCCCAAAACATCACTGCTCTAGAGGAGATCTGCATGGAGGAATGGGCCAACATACCAGCAACAGTGTGTGCCAATCCTGTGAAGACTTACAGAAAACATTTGACCTCTGTCATTGCCAACAAAGGATATATAACAAAGTATTGAGATGAACTTTTGTTATTGACCAAATACTTATTTTCCACCATAATTTGCAAATAAATTCTTAAAAAATCAGACAATGTGATTTTCTAGATATGTTTTCTCATTTTGTCTCTCATAGTTGAGGTCTACCTATGATGTCAATTACAGGCCGGCCTCATCTTTTTAAATGGGAGAACTTGCACAATTGGTGGCTGACTAAATACTTTTTTCCCCACTGTATATAAACATTATGGGGCAGATTTATTAATAAAGACCTCGAAAGGTACAGTGAAGCAGTGAGTTATAATGAATATTACAACAATGCGGTGAGCGAGGCATGGAACGGGGGTTGTGACACACGTTGTAGCACACGTTTGGTGCAAAATCATCCATCTACACCAGAAATCTGGCATAGAGGGTTCAATAAATCTCCCCTACTGTATTATTATTATTATTATTATTAATATTAATATTATATAATAATACTATTAAATTTTTGTGGCACTTTATGTTATTATATAAGTGCTCTACCATTTTGGACCAATTAAATGTTATTTTTAGATCTTTTTACTATACCATTGCACACCCATGCACATAACAGCAATACATATGAAATGCAGGGAGAGGTTTATATATTATATTTATTAGTCTACTCCCAATATGTGGCATTAAAAAGTTGCAAACATTTATTATCATTTACACCACTTAACTGATCAGTGGAATTTACGCTAGTTACAAGCCTGTGTAGATTTCGTGCGAGGTGCACAGCATGGCGGAGGAGCTTCCTCTGAAGAAGCATGCACCTTTTCATAAATGAGGCTGCTGTTCTGCCTGCGCAAGGGATATAAAGACTGGCACTGAATACTCCAAATGTCATAAATATTCCCAGTATGCTTAAATTATAATAATTTCCTCTTTGTTTTTTTTATTTACATTTTTTACCTTAATGTTAAATTTCCCCTTTGAGTACATTTTCAGTTGGCTAGAAATGGTATTCCAGACATGAAAAAAATTCTAAATGAATAGAAACCATCCAGTTTCTTCCTATATTAAAGCTGCACCTAGCACCATCCATTTCTTGAAGGACAGTGTGTCATTTGCATGGCCAACATATATGTTAATATTAATGAAGGGTTTTTTTGTTACATTAGAACACAAGATGCAGCATTAAGAAAAGAGCTAAATGCATCAACAAACAACATTGTCAGATAGCACATGAAATGGTGAATAGGTTGTAATTTATAATGCTAATCCTTCATCACTTTTATTGGGAACAATAAACTGAAAAGCAAAGGGGCGGGGCTGAACATGGAGATCCTTGCTTGTACTGAGGAATAAAATGGTTCATTTAAATTCTTAAGAACTGTGTAGGAGGCAAAAGAGACAATGAATATCTCAAAGAAAAGAGGCCATGAGTTGAATCAACTAATCACATGGTAATCAAAGGGGAGTCTTTACAATGCATACTTAGAAGCACTTTGGAAGAAGTTGGAAATAAAAAAGCCAATGTCTTTAATAAGTGACATATTAAATTAATTATAGATTAAAATGCATAAAAGACTATCTAGTGAAAAGGAAAATGGCTTAGTGTTGTCTCTGTACATGAGCTGGAATGGCATGTATAGATAGAAGTATGTCTTTAGTTACCATGGTTTGAAGGGTTTTTTATTTTTCATAAAGGTAATTTATAATTGTGAATGGAAACAATAAAGCGGTCACCATTGATTTATTCTTTATTTTGGTTAAGGGTTTTGTTTCATATAGGGGTGCATGATACTTAGTTGGTTAAAGCATTATTAAATGAACTGACAAGTAAAATATTAAAACAAAAAAGTCACATGTTTGTAGTCTGCGTAGGAATGCATAAAAAACAAAAACATGTCAAAACAATAAAAAATCTGGATAGTTGTTCTGGGCATCTATTAGATATGATTAATGGTGGGTGCTTTGGAAGACAAAATAACCAATATCTGTTTCCTAGAACTCCTCTTAAGGTGCCCCACTTTAGAGTGGAATCGGCAAGAAGATACTGGAGAGTGGTCACCATGTGCCCTCCCAATACATAGAAAAGACTGTACATACAGGTACATCTCAATAAATTAGAATATCTTTGAAACATTTATTTCTTTCAGTAATTAAATTAAAAAAGTGACCTCCTATATTTTCTAGATTCTTTACACACAGAGTGTTTTATTTCAAGTGTTTTATTTCTGTAAATGTTGATTATGGATTACAGGTAATGAAAACCCAAATCTAAGAAAATTTGAATATTGTAAAAAGGAGGATGTCAAAAATTGTACTGATGAACAGGCAGTGCACTGTCAAGCAAATTGCAGATAAATACAACTTTAGTGCTCCAACTAACATGTCTCAATGGACAATTCATTGTTCCTTAGCACGGATAGGCTATAACAGCAGAACATCAGTTCTGTCTAATGCTGTCTAATGAGACGATATGATGAGATATCTTTTCAAAATTCATTTACTTCTAGATTCAGTCGATTTGAAAGATTCAATTCAATCTTAATAAATTTGTTCCTATTTATAAGTGCAAAGTGCCCAGAAAGGTCATGTATGATTCTCTTAGGACTTCTAGGGCTCTATCCTTTCTATCTCTGTAATACAAACAGTCTTGCATGTTTTGCTGTCAAAGTGACAGTAGCATATATGGCTATGGATCGAGATGGGTGAACCATCTCGTACCAAATATTTAAAATTGTTTGTTTTTCTATGAAATTGTGCAAATGGAGATTCATCTTGGGTGAAAATGGCTGCTGCATTATACTCTTGGGCCTCTTCATCGCCTTTCCCAATAACCCTAACATAAATCTAGGGTAAAATTTTTTCCCCCCAACCCAATCTATCTACGCCCCCCCCCACACCCCCCCGGGGGTATATCACAAAACCAAATATAGCTTTAATTTTAAAAAAATCTAAACAAAATCGTTTTCCCCCCTCCTCTCCCCACCCCCACCACCCCCGCCGGCCCCCGGCCCTTTGGGGGGCCCCTAAACCCCCACCTTAACCCCCCCCCCCCCCCCCCTTCCCCCCCCCCCCCTTTAATTTTTCAGCTATTCGAAAGGGTCCCCGCCGGAGGGGCCCCCCCCCCCCAATATTTTTCGCGAGAGAAATTAAACACACACCCCCGGGCTCACTTCCAAAACCATGGGAACAAAACCCAAAAATTTCCTCATGTCAAAATGTTGTCCTTTAGATAACTTTGGACTCAAAGACCTCTGCGTGTGCCTTTCACAATAATTTTTTTGGGGAGAGAAAAATAAAATTAAACACTCTTATAGTCACCTTCCATTTTTCTTTTGACCAGCTCCCTTCCGCATTGGACCTCTTTAATAACATCCAAGAGTCCCCTGGGTCTCTCCCAATAACAATTAGAAGGGCTAAACCCTGTAGACGGGGCCCCCCCCCCCCCCCCCCGCCCCCCCCCCCCCCCCCCACCCCCCGCGCCCGCGCAAAAAAGGAGAAAAAAGAAAAAAAAAAAACCCCCCCAACCCCCCCCCCTTCCCCCTTTGCCCCTTGCATTGTCCGGCGCTCTCCTAGTGGGTGAACAACACAGTACACCCATGGCAAACTGGGCCAGTTAATGCCACTGGTGCAATATGCTGCCCCAGAAGTTCATGGGGTCAGAGCTCAGGGGAGTTTCTGCTGGAGTAGAAAGCAGTCCACATATAACTAGACCTTGTTGTATAGATGGTGTGTATCCACATCCTTGTATCAGGTTGAAAAAACATTTCTAGTTCATCATGTTTAGGTACCATGTATAATTTTGTTCAAATGCACTGCAGCCACAATGTTTGTGCCATTGTCGCTCACTGTGTCGCCTATTTGGTGTTGGTGGTGAGATATCCAGCAGGCAATTTGCTGCTGAGTGGCTTTTCTTGTGCAGATTCATCAAACAGCATGGCAGCTCTTCAGCTTACACATATAAAGGAAAGTAGGGAAAGGGAAAACTCTGCTTTGTTGCTGTCGGGGACAAGAAGATGTCCATCGAGGATGACCTGGAGGAAGTAGATAGGCGCTACCAAGCCTCACAAATGGAAAGACATCACTACTAGTATCTGGCAGTGGTGCACTGACCCAGTGGACTGTGAAAGTCATGCACTCATGCACAATTGTAGATGGTGCACCACACCACACAGCAACATATCTAAGAAGCAGCCGATATTCTCCATAATTTTAAAATATAAGTCAAGGATTGCTTTGTTAGAGAAATAGTAGAGGCTAGCTATCCTCCATTAAGGCTGAGCACATGCCATGAGCTGCCTAAAGCCAGGGGAATCCCCTGGTGCAGGACAGTGACATCATCGCGCAGATATCTGGGCCAGGACGAAGGCATCTTAGAGCAACTTGTAGTCTACAGGCATGTAGTGGCTTGTGCTTACAAGCTACTTACTAGTAGAGAAGGAAGTGAGAGGCTTCCTCCCCTACTATGCACTTCAACTACATCAGCATCATGCAAACGCCAATGCTTTTAATATGTAACTTCTCTGCCCTCTCTTCCTGCTGGAGATGTCAGGGGCCCCAGACCACTATGATAACGGTCGAGGAAAACCTGGTTCCCCGACCGCTATACATATTGTTAATGGCATGTCTCCAGGCCCCTTTCCAATAGATGCCAGCCCAGGGGAGGTGACTTAAAATAATAAATACTTACACTCACCTCTCCTGGGCTCAGCATCCTTTCCGGGGCCCTTTTGTCATATGACTGAGGCCTAATCACAGGCCTCAGCGGTCACATGGGGCGCGGCGGTGTAATGACGTCAGTGCGCCCCACGTGACCGCTGAGGACCAATCGCAGGCCTCAGCAGTGACGTCTGAAGAGGGCCAAAAATGCTGAAGACAGCCGGACAGAGCGAGGATGCCCAGGGGAGATGAGGCAAGATGAGTATAAGTGAATGTTATTTTTAATCACTTCCCCTGGGCCTCCGATTATTATACTCTAGGGTATGAGGAGATCCCAGAGTATAATAATAGCACCAAATATAATACTGTGTGGGGGCCACTGTGGAGCATATAATACTGTGTGGGGGCCACTGTGGCTTATTACTGTGTGGGGGCCACTGTGGGGAGCATATCAAACTGTGTGGGGGCCACTGTGGAGCATATAATACTGTGTGGGGGCCACTGTGGAGCATATAATACTATGTGGAGGCCACTGTGTAGCATATTATACTGTGTGGGGCCCCTTCACTATTCACATCACACACCATCTGTTTTATAGCAGCCGTGCACTATTATTACAGGCTGTATTAACATTGTTTGGTGATTATAAAACAGATCCTGTGCAATGTAGATAGGGAAGGAGTCAAGGCGCTCACAAAAGCACCGCAGTAACTTCAAAGAATTGATCAGCAGGGGCCCCACTGATCTCTTACATCTCTTAGGCTGTTAGGACCCTGTAGATCAGCTGCTTCCCACAGCACGCACCTCAGTATTGTTTAGATGCCTGCGCTGCGCTGCTCACTCATAATATTCTTGATAACCACAGTTGTGGGTACTACAGCTGTATCCCTTTCTAGTATCTGAGATGCCGCTGCAGAACTCGTAACCGTCACTATCAAGAATTTGCTGTAGGGAGGGGGCCCCGGACAAAAGTTTGCACCGGGGCCCACAAGACTTTAGTTATGCCACTGCTCCACATTACTTCCACCTTCTTCTCACAGAAAATTGTACCCAGTGCTCAGCCCTCAGCTCCAAATGGTCTGCTCTGTTAAAGGGGCAGTACCATGTTACATACACACAACAGTAATAATGTGATATACCCAGGTAAATAAATCTTTACACTTTTGCAGTGTTCCATTGGGACGCTACAGATGTAGCAGCACCAAAGGACTGTAATGGCTGGATCTACTTTTTGCTGTGTGGCTTCTGTCCATCCCTGCCTGACACTAACTCTAATCTTCTATCTCTCTCCCTAAAATCTATTAATTAAATCTTGTTATGTATTCTCCTCATAAGTTAATCCTTACACACTATTATCTATGTCTATCTGTATTTATTCTGTGATTTTTTTTTTTTTTTTTACTTTCTCTGCTGCCTGAGTTCTAATCCTGTCCTCTTAATTCCCTCTCACCACACAAAATGTTAACTTTCTGGCCGTTCTATTATATAGTGAATATGATCTCATCAGTGATCTTTTACACCCTTATGATTGGCTGAGGAGCTGTCTTTGAGGACATGTGACTGTTCTTCTCTTTGACTTGACATTGTGGCTATTTTATATGATTTGCCTAAAGTGAATGACAAAAGTTTTGGGTTCTGTGAAATTCAAAACTTTTGAAAAAGCAGATTGAATTTTATTTATCATATCGATTCACTAATCTATTCTGTCTAAGGGAAACCTAAAGCACAACTTCAGTGGTCAAAAGGTCTGCAAAAAGTGGATCTGCAAGCAGTGGAAAAACCTCCCTTTCAGCTATCAATAGAGGAAGAAAAATACCTTGGGTTCTATGATAGCTGTGGATGATACCTGTGTGTGCCACCACAAATAGCTGCAGTTCCAAATGCCAAAGATCTAAAGTGCTATTTGTCTCCTATAAAGTATTCATTCATTGTATGTTCATATTTTCTTTGTATGGACAAGATCCTACTAAAGTGTTGCAACTGGTACAGTATATATATGCCATGTCTTCTGATTGTGCACAGGACCTATGAGAAACTATAGCATTGTTAACTGTATGTATTTCCTCAGTAACTCTAGGTGAACCACTGAGTTGGTAGGGCACCTTTTAAGGGGACAGTTGGCAGGTGCAATAAAAGTAACTCATATAGTAACTTATATACACACGTGGACAAAATTGTTGGTACCCCTCGATTAATGAAAGAAAAACCCACAAAGGTCACAGAAATAACTTGAATATGACAAAAGTAATATATAAAAATTCTATGCAAATGAACAAATGAAAGTCAGATATTGCTTTTCAACCATGCTTCAACAGAATTTTTAAAAAAAGAAAACTCATGAAACAGGCCTGGACAGAAATGATGGTTCCCTTAACTTAATATTTTGTTGCACAACCTTTTGAGGCAATCACTGCAATCAAACGATTCCTGTAACTGTCAATGAGACTTCTGCACCTCTCAACAGGTATTTTGGCCACTCCTAATGAGCAAACTGCTCCAGTTGTCTCGGGTTTGAAGGGTGCCTTTTCCAGACGGCATGTTTCAGCTCCTTCCAAAGATGCTCAATAGGATTTAGGTCAGGGCTCATAGAAGGCCACTTCAGAATAGTCCAATGTTTTCCTCTTAGCCATTCTTGGGTGTTTTTAGCTGTGTGTTTTGGGTCATTATCCTGTTGCAAGACCCATGACCTGTGACTGAGACCAAGCTTTCTGACACTGGGCAGCACATATCTCTCTAGAATCCCTTGATAATCTTGAGATTTCATTGTACCCTACACAGATTCAAGACACCCTGTGCCAGATGCAGCAAAACAGCCCCAGAACATAACAGAGCTTCCTCAATGTTTCATAGTAGGGACGGTGTTCTTTTCAAGATATGCTTCATTTTTCTGTCTGTGAACATAGAGCTGATGTGCCTTGCCAAAAAATTCGATTTTTATCTCATCTGTCCATAGGACATTCTCCCAGAAGCTTTGTGGCTTGTCAACATGTAGTTTGGCAAATTCCAGTTTTGTCAGATTCAAGTTATTTCTGTGACCATTGTGGGTTTTTCTTTCATTAAACGAGGGGTACCAACAATTTTGTCCATGTCTGTATAAGGACAGCCTATCAAACACTGTGTATGGTATCAATTGGCAAGTCACTGATTATGAGACACCTGACAAGCACTGTATACGGGGGTATCTGGCAAGCACTGGCATCATATTGTAGTTGTCATTGTTTAGGCGATACAGTGTCTGTGATGTTGCAAGGAATGCCATTTTAGGCCGGCGCCCCACGTTGCGAAAACGCAGCATTTTGGCCGTGGCCAAAGCACCATGGCAAAAAAGCGCTGCGTTTTATAGTACCTGCAATGTGGATGGGATTTTGGCTAATCCTACACACACATTGCAGAAAAAATTCCCCCAGGGAAAAAGCTGCAATTTCAAAAATGCTTGCATTTTTGTAAATTGCAGCATGTCAATTATACCTACAGAAATGCTGGAGTTTTCCGTATATTTATAATAGCGGTAGAAAGTCCTCAGAGGAAAACTACGTTACATGGGGCCTTAGCCTTTATGGGTTTTGTGAGAGTAGAGCTGTGTTTTGCTAAAAGGTTAGATACTGTAGATGTGCTGCAATACAGTGTAAGGCTAAGGCGAACTACAACTAATAAAATGCTGCGGAAAATACATCACATTTGTTTCTGAAGTATTTTTTATAGTATTTTTGTGGGGTTTTTTTTGCAGTTTTTCTTCCTTTATTAAATCTGTAGGGAAAATGTTTGTATTTCCGCAGGTAATTTGCATTTTGCATTTCTGCTTTTCAAAATGCAGCTTTTTCACAGCGTTTTTTTTTACCGTAATATGCGGATGGGATTATCCAGAATCTTATTTGCTTTGCTGGTACTGTAAAACACAGAATTTTTTTAATGTTGCATTTCTGCAGCAGCCAAAAATGCTTCGTTTCTGCAAGGTGGGGCCTTAGCCTAAGATAGAATGCAGTTTTGTGTGTGTAAATAATATTTAGCTACTGTATAGTATATGTGTGTATATATATATACTATATAGTATATGTGTGGTCACATTATTTGGCCACTGTATGGGTATGTTATTTAGTTTATGTATGAGTATTATTTTTTAACATAAGTTGGTATTCTTTGGTTACTACATGGTGGTATTATTTGGTCATTGTAAGGTATAACATACTAGAAACAATTATACATTTGGCACGCAATCTAACATAGGCCAGTTTCACATATAGGCGAACCAAGATGATAATGGTGCAGTTGAGAACAACACCAGATTACCAGATATTGGTAACAGTATACAGGATATAAGCATGATACTAAGTGGCTTTTTTAAAATGGCACCAACTCCAATATTATAGATGCTGACTACATGAAATATTCCACATTGGCTAAAAAGCACTAGAGTCTGTAGAGGTGTAAGTAACCCACCGAACCCCAGGTATTTAACTCCTTCACCATCATAAATATTTTAGAATCATAAAGAAGACATTTATTTGCTATTTTTTTTTTCTTTTTAACCACTTCTGTACCGGGCTAATTTCTGGTCCAGGACCAGACACATTTTCGGGTTTTTTTGTATGTGCGGTTTTGAGGGCTGTAACATTTTATCATTTGTGTTATTCAACTAATTTCTGCGCCTTTTTTTGGTGACACATGGGGCTTTATTTTTATGTTGTTTTTATTTTTACATGTGTTTTAATTTTTTTTATATCTGGGAAAATATAAACAAAAGAGGAGGGAAAACGTGTCTGTTTTTCACTTTTCATTTTTTTTGTATTTAATAGTGCTACTAAAAATCTTTTTATAATAGTTTTTCCTCTCCATTATGGTAATTTTTATTTTGTATGGTGTCATCAGACACCATTTATTTATTTCTTTATTTATTTATTTTATTTTTCTATTCAATTTATTTATTTATTTATTTTACATTGTGTCCCCATAAGGTCATAATAGACCTTTGGGGACATCTGATCACAATTTTTTTGTGGGGGAGGCTGATTTTCCCTCTAACTGGAGCTGATACATTTAGCCCCAGTTGCAGGAGGAATACAGCCTCCTGCCCATAGCTATAGAGCTGATCTGGGTGATGTAGGACCCAGTAGCTCTTACAGACTCTGATCCTGTCAGATCACGTGACTGCCAGGTCAGAGGGGAGCTGCATCATGGCGGCGCCCATAGCTGTGTATATAGTGCTCATTGATGCTGTGTACACAGCAATCGGGAAGACAGGGAAGGAAATAAACCTTTCCTGCCTTCTCTAGGGAAGCTCTGGCTGTAGTTACATCCTTGCAGCTGCTGAAAACTGCAAGGACATACCGGTACATCCTTGCAGAACAAGGAAGCCAAAAGGATGTAAAAACCCAATGGGAGGTCTGGAAGGGGTTAACACAAGTGAGTCTATTTGCCTATTGTTTTTTGCTTTACAAAATATTAAAATACATGGAAAATACAAATACTTTTTTAGAGTGTCCAACCTGAATATGTTCATCATTAGAGAAAGGGGAGGTGTAAAAAATAAACCATTAATGCTTCCCTTCCCTTACGTCTTCCCTTACGTCTCATACAGGGCTCTCTCTTGGCCTCCTCAGTGACTTCATGTGCTCAGGGTCACCACTGAGGCCTGTGATTGGGTCATGACATCATGACCGCTGTTGGCCCAATCACTGGCCTCAATGGTGACCCTGGGTGCCTTATGTCATGATGAGAGCACTGGACGCCATGAGGAGACCCAAACAAGTGCAGGGCAGGTGAGTATGAATGTTTTATAGTTTTTTTTACCTCACCTGGGCCTCCACCCATTAAACTCTGGGGTCTGAAGAGACCACAGAATATAATGCAGTGGCCATTTTTGTCTTTCCGAGATGAATTTCCATTTGTTTGGTTTCTTAAAAAAAGAACAACTTGGAACATTCGGGTGGAACCCAGCTTGGTACAAGTCGATTTGTCCAGATTGTACCATCTTTATGCTGATGACACCCAATTATATACGTCATCCCGTGCCATCACCCCCGCACTAATACAGAACACCAGTGACTGCCTCTCTGCTGTCTCAAATATCATGTCTTCGCTCTATCTGAAACTGAATCTCTCAAAGACTGAACTACTGCTGTTTCTACCATCTAATAGATGTGGAAAGTCCCTGATATCTCCATTGCAGTCTCCAGCCTTACCATAACTCCTAGGCAGTATGCCCGCTGCCTCGGGGTTATGTTTCAGTCAGACCTTTCCTTCATCACCCATATCCAATCACTCGCACGCTCATGTCATTTCCACCTCAAAAACATCTCCAGAATACGCCCTTTCCTTACCAGAGATACACTAAAGACACTTATTGTTGCCCTGATTCACTCTTGCCTTGACTACTGTAACTACTTTTCTTTTTTTTTCCTCTTCCCCTTACTAAACGCTCCCCTCTATTCTGAATGCGGCGGCCAGGCTCATCTATCAGTGTAGACGCTACAGCGATGCCTCCGGTCTGTGTTGGTCACTACATTGGCTGCCTATTCAATACAGAATACAATATAAACTTATCACCCTCATCCACAAGGCTCTCTGTAATGCTGCACCTCCCTACATTTCCTCCCGTATCTCTGTCTATCGCCCAACTCGTGCTCTCTGTTCACTCAATGACCTAATTCTAACATCCTCTATTATCAGAACCTCCCACTCTCGTATCCAAGACTTCTCCCGAGTTGCACCACTTCTCTGGAATGCTCTATCCCGGACAATCAGATTAACTCCCAATTTCTACAGCTTCAAGCGCAAGCTAAGGACATATCTTTTCAGACAGGCCTACCACAACTCCTAATGTAAACCCTTCCATAGTTAGAATCCCTAAAATGTACCCTCTGTTCATGCTCCTGCATTACCTCACAGGATATGATGCCGTATCAGACTAACTTTATATGTCCAGGCACCATCTGCATGTTAAAGGACACGACTGGTGATGGCTCATACAGCTTTATATATGTGTAATGACAGTAACCTCTATTACAAAATTGTCTGACCATTGTATAGGCAATGCTATCTCCGATGCTGCCCCTGCTACCTCATACATTGTAAGCTCTTACGAGCAGGGCCCTCAGTGCCCGTGTGTTAATTGGCTATTTCTTTGTAATGTATCTTTTTTGTCTGTACTTGAACCCTACAAATTGTAAAGTGCTGCGGAATATGTTGGCGCTATATAAATAAAATGTATTATTATTATTATTTGCCCAGCTTTAGTTGTTAGCTTCTAACCCATGCCTTGATAAAAGGGTAAATTAACCAAACATAACCAAACATAATAATTCTAATGTTTAAAATATCAGTATTTATGATGAACCCCAGATTTAGATACGTCAGCTTTATCAGAGTCATATGTCTGTCACATTGTGTATGTGTGTGAAAATATAAAAAAATCTAATGATGGACGTAAAACATTAGTTTACTAGTTGAACATTACAGACTGCCGCACTGTGCGGTGTTATTGAAGGAGGGTTGTTAACTTCTAGCAAAAGACAAATTATTTTTATGAAACTAGATTGACCTGCAATATAAAAATACAGCAGTTGACCTCTCAAGATTGAGCTACTTGAGAATTTGTGGAGTGACACTATGTATTGTCTGGACTAACGAAAGTGAAATGTGTATGTAATGATTCTCCATGTTTATTGTTTTCTTGGCAATTTTGCAGACAGAGCAAGAAATCAGAATGACCCGGCGTAGCACAAATGTAGCTATTGCTCTATTTAACAACAAGCCATGTGCCCTTACTTTGCCAGCTGCCCAGTCTCATTTCACTTGCTCATGCGAACAAGCTATAAGAGAATTTCCCATCATTTTGAGCATCAAACGTTTTTCTTCTTAATTTATGTAGAAAGTTGTTTTAGAAAAAAATTAAGTTTTTGTAACAAGATTTTAAAAAAAGCCAAAAAAAATCACAAAAACTACACTACAAGTCAATTAGTGGACAGCTCATGCTTCTTAGCACAGAAATTGGACTTTAATGGTGGAATAATGGCCTAATCTGATTTTGTCTTGCCTTGAGCTGGGCAAGCGACTGACCAATTTAGACAACAGAGAGTGGACCTGAAGTTTTTTTTTTTTTTTTTTGTACAAAATCTGTTTCTTTTCATGATCCCTCTTAATCAATATCTGCAGGTGCATATTCACAGCTGTCCACATTACATATGCTATCCATCACAAAGATTTAATTATGGCCCCATACTTGACTGTTTATCATAAAATCAGGCCTGATCCTAAAACAAAGCCCAATATTGCCACATCAGAAATGGCAGATGATTTTGAATTATTACATAAAGGGACATTCACAGTTTAAGACGTCTTGGAAGGGCAGAAAGAAAAAAAGTAGCAATCTTAATTTGCAGTTACTTTAGAACTTGACGGCTCTTATGGACTTCAAGATAGCCTTTAAATTGGCATCGCTGTAAAAGTTTAGTGCTGCCTCTCCTTTAGAGATGAAAAGAAGGAGAAGATTGAAACCTAAAAGGTTAGGATGAAATGCACTTTACTGCTATCTGGGAGAACAAATGAGTTAAAAAAATTTCAAATACCAGAATACCCTACAGGGAGGAGATATTACTATTAAAGGGTTGTTATAGCTGCAATAAATGTAGGAACAATAAAAATAAATTGATGAAGTAAATGTCAAAGCTTTTCCCCTGAGCTGCCCCCACACCTTTGTCCAAAACTAGAACATCGCCAATTACGGAGGGTGGATTCAGCTTTCAGTGACAATGTGACAAGAGCAGGATTCAGCATACTGGCACGGCGAACACAATTATGCATAGCCTTGAAATATTTTATCACAGTGCGATGTATGGGAGAAATCAATTAATGATTCAGGGTCTCCACCTCTGTCTAATATCTCTGTAACAGAATTAGAAAAAATCATATGTGCATGAAATACACGAAAGGGGGGGGGGGTAGAAAAATTTCTTGAGAATATGACCGTGAGTCACAATATTTAAAATTTATGGAGTGCTATGATACTTTGAATATTCGTAGGTTTAGGTGGTATGGAAAGACAAGAGCATTTATTCAATGTCTGAACAGCTTTCAGGGAGAAAAATGTATGAATAGAATGAATACATCCTCTAAAACAATGTGGCAAGAATGGAAAGGAGGAAGTTACAGGAAAATTCAAAGCATTAGGTTCTGATGTCGTCTATTGATACTGACTGCGGATTAAAAACACATTCCAGCTACAGTAGCATTGTGAAAATACCTAGGAGTCTTTAATATGTCTTGAGGGGTAGAAGGGTTAAATTATTTAAGGGGCTGTCCAGCTTTAAATAATTATTTTTTTAAATAATTGCTTACGCTAGGTTTACAAGAGCGTTGCCTCTCTGTTGTTCAGGTCTATCGTGTGACCCAAACAATGGAGAGGTGGACCGCTAACGCAAGTCCTGCTTGCTTTTTTTAAGCAGTTTCGGGGACGGAAACCCCAAACAGAGTTCACGCGATGGACCTCATTGACTATAAGGGGGCCCGTCGGGTGTCCATTGTTTTTAAACTGAAACGGGCAGAGGAACAAGTCCTCTGTGACGGAATTTTTCCTCCGATGATTTTCGGCAGACACCACAATGGAGTCTACAATGGTAAAGATGTGAACATAACCTTACAGTGCTATAAAATAATACAGTAAATGTTCTCCTTACCAGTTTCGTGCCGTTCCCATTCTAGTACTTCCCAGTTTCCCTCACCAGTCTGTGCTGATGATGTGCCATCACAGACATGTACTCCTGTAGCCTGCCCAAAGCAATGACTTCACTGGTGTTAACACATTAGTGCTACAACCAGTGCTTGATTGCAGCAGTCACCTGTCTATGTTGAGCAGGAAGTATAGAGGCCAGCAGGGGAAGGGGCAAATATCACACATGATCAGCAATTGATCCATTAGGAGAGAATTTCTTCTTTTATTAGGGCTTATTCACATGACCGATATAAAAACAATGATAGTGAATAGGTGTACTCAAATGTCTGCTTTTTTTTTTTTTTCGATGGAACATTTTACACGTCTGACACATACCTCCCAACTTTCAAAGGATAGAACGCCCATTCTCATCCATTTTTCTATATGCCCCCACACAGTATAATGCTCCTACAGTCACCCTAACATTACATGCCCCTCTCCTGGTGCCCCAGATTAAACTGGGGGAAACTAAAGGGGGGCATTAAACTGGGGCAGCTGGAGGGGGGACATTAAATCGTGGGGGTAGATGGTTGAGGACATTAAACTGGGGGGCTGCTGGAGTGGGACATTAAACTGGGGGCAACTGAGCTGCGGTGGGTACCCTGCACCATATCTTTTGGACGTGCCCTCTCATCCTCGGTTTTTGGAGGGAGGTCAGGACTCTGACGACTGCTCTCTTTTTGCAAGAGGTTCCTCTTGACCCTCTTCTTTATCTCCTGAACCTTCCCCCCAGACACCTGAGCAATAAGTCATCCAGGCTTTTCTTGCATCTTTGTACTGCAGCTAAAACTCTCATAGCTAGAAACTGGAAGAAGGTGAGTCCCCCATCTAGTCTTGAGCTTGTGGCTAGAATGAAGGATGTGAGGAGTCTTGAATACCTGACTGCTGGCCTACATAATTCACGGGAAGCCTTTGGGGCTATTTGGGCACCCTGGGACATGTATTGTACATTACAGGGTCTCTGATCTCTAGTCCTCTCCTTCCCTCCCCCCCTTCCCTTTGGTCCTACCCTTGTCTTCTTAATCCCTCCATTCCCCCCTCCCTTGTTCACTGCTTAATTTAAATGCATATTGCTTAGGGGGAGGAGGCAGATAGCCTCTATTTACCTCAATGCTTCCTGTTTGTTTGATTATTATTGTTTTTTTGTTTTTTCTTTATTCCTTGTTAATGAAAAATTTTTCAATAAAATTACAGTTATATAAAAAAACTGGGGGCAACTAAAGGGGGACATTAAAATGGGGCAGCTGGAGGGGGACATTAAACCATGGGGGTAGCTGGAGGGTGACATTAAACTGGGGCAAGTAGAGGCAGACATGTCCCCCTCCAGCTACCCCCACAGTTTAATGTCCCCTTCCAACTTGCCCCCAGTTTAATGTCCCCGTCCAGCAACCTCCACTGTTTAATGTCCCCCTCTAACTTCCCCCAGTTTAATGTCCCCCCTCCATCTGTCCCCAGTTTAATGGCCCCCTTCATCTGTCCCCAGTTTAATGTCCCCCTTCATCTTCCCCCAGTTTAATGTCCCCTTCATCTGCCCTAGTTTAATGTTTAATGTCCCCCTCCATCTGCCACCAGTTTAATGTCCCCCCTTCGTCTGCCCCAGTTTAATGTCCCCTTCATTTGCCCCAGTTTAATGTCCCCCCTTCATCTGCCCAAAGTTTAATGTCCCTCTTTCATCTGCCCTCAGTTTAATGTCCCCCTTCCATCTTCCCCCAGTTTAATGTTTAATGTACCCCCTCCATCTGCCCCAAGTTTCATGTCCCCCCCTTCATCTGCCAGCAGTATAATGTTCCCCTCAATTTGCCCCCAAAGATTACCATAACAAAAACACAGGTACTGAACTCTCCTCACTTCCCTGCTGCTCTGCAGAGGTCTCTTCTCCCAGAGTGTTCAGGGAGCTGCAGGCATGATGTGAGTAACATCATCACAACCCGCCTACAGCGACTGGGGCTGAAGCACACAGGGATGAGTGGTGGGGCAGAAGCTGTCTGTGGACGGCTCCTGCTTCATCATTGTATTTAACTCATCTGCGTCCGGAGAGGACGCAGATGAGTTGATACTGGGACATACTTCCCGCCGACTGGGACAGTGGGACAGGACCCGGCGTTTGGGACTGTCCCACTGAATCCGGGATGGTTGGGAGGCATGTCTGACATGCTTTATCTTGTCCTTTTTGACAGATAAAAAAATAGGTATGTGAATACACCCATAGAATTTCATGGGTTTTAAAATGGCTGTGTGGTGGCTGTTCAAAAAACAGCCGTTTTTCACTGTCATGTGATTGAGTCCAAAAACAGACCAACATGTAGGTTTTTCATGGATGTATGTCGTGAAAAACAGAACTGTCATGTGCATGAGGCCTTACTTTATAGCATACTAAGCAGTTTTTAAAAAAAAAAAATTAGGATGAGATTCTGTCTGATTTTATGGTATTTTTTATAGCAAGAATAACACTCTTAGGCTAAGGCACTACCTGGCGAACCGCAGCATTTTTTTCCATAGTGTTTTTCATTGCATTTTTTCTTCCTTTTTCTCTCTGCAGTTTTTATTCCCTTATTAAATCTATAGAAAAAACACAAGTCTTTCTTCAGGTAAAATTGACATGCTGCATTTTTGAAAAACGCAGCTTTTCCGCGTAATTTTTTTCCCCGTAGTGTGTGCATGGGATTAGTTAGAATCTCCTTCACTTTGCTGGTACTGTAAAACGCAGCATTATTTTACAGCTGAAATTCCACAACAGCCAAAAATGCTGTGCTTCCGCAACATGGGGCCCTAGATTTAAGGCCCCAAGTTACAGAAACACAGCATTTTTCCTTCTGTGGTAACATAGCAAAAAATAAAAAAACGCTGCGTTTTACAGTACCTGCAAAGTGAATGAGAGAAGTTCACTATGCAACCAAAATGACATGTTATCTGCATTCTATGGGTGGGTATAATTCCAGGGATACTAAATTTATATAATTTAATTTATGTTTTAACCTCTTTAAAAAAAAAAATCCAACCTTTGCAAAAAAAAAAAATTCTTGGAGTCGCCATATTCTGACACTTGTAACTTTTTTTTATATTTCCATGTACAGGGATGGATAAGGTATCGTTTACTGCGGGGCCAGATGTACTTTTTAATTATACCATTTTGTGGATTGTCTATTGCTTTGATTACTTTTTACTTAAATTTTTATGAAAGGCAAAACAGTGAAAAAATGTCAAATGTTCACCTTTGGGCCCAGTCATTCTTAGTTACGTCTCTGGACTGGGCGTTTTTGGATACCGGAATACCTAATGTGTATGTTTTTAACATTATTGAAGTACTTTTATATGTGTTGTAGGGAAAGGGGGGGTGATTTTAATTTTTTTATTTTTTTTTTTTACTGTAGTTTTTAGACCCCCTAGGGGTCTTTAACCCCTGGCGGCACTTTTATTACAGGTTGTATAAAGCACCCTGTAATAGAAGTAATGCAGAGACAAATCTGGGAGCCTTCAATAGGCTCCCGTCTGTGATGTGAATAGATTAGCGCTCCCAGATCTCGTTCATGGGACCGGTGATCCACTCCAAAATTACAACCCCCATGTGTCACCGGGACAGTGTTGCCTTGGTCAGCTTTGACCGAGGCATCTTGGGAGAGGGTTAATGCAATACAGTGCAATACAGCCGAGACTCGGCAGCTATGGCAGGCATTCAGCTCCTGAGTGGCCACCATATTTAAATACCTGACATCCACCGTACTATTACGGCAGAGGTTAGTAAAGAGTTAAAGTTAATGGATTTGCTGGTATCTACTGAAAAATAGATCTGGCATAGCAGACATGACTCCATTATAAATAACCAGGATGCTAATGTGAACATACATAGAGTTTTTTCTCTGTAAAAGACAAACAGAATCTGAGGAAAACACCGTTCCATTAATGGTGAGATATTAAGAACTCCTCAGTAATATGAAGTTGTGTGGAGTCACCCTATGGCCATTCTATGAATGCCTATGGAATTTGTAGTATGGGTCTATAAAGACTTGTGGTGCCATACAGAATTTGTGAATTGTGGTAGTTTATTAATCACCTGGTTGGAACAACAGTACTATATTAGTGGATATCCTATGAAGCTTGCCTCCCTGTAACCATAGTTCTGTATGTAAAAGTAGCTTCGGAGAAGTGAATAATTGCCCTTCATGATGTATTTAATAATAAATGTTTAAAGGCAAATTTCCCCATGTTTTCCCGATGGTACCTGTCCCCAATACACAAATGTTTTGTCTCATCTACCAATTATTCTACAACATGATTAGATTTGTCACTGCTCAATTCAATTAATAAATTATGTAATAAACCCTTAATGAAGTATAATAACAGTACACCGAGAGCATTCTATTGAAAGCCAATTAGTATATCAGCCCAATTGGAAATCTACTGAGAAAATATTGTGCAAATACTCATCTATAATAGCATTCATTCTGCATGGTGCCCATTAGACTATAATATTATATTTGCTAATAGTATCTTAGAAATGTGGAAATGTCACTTCACCTTTTAAAAATTAAAGGGGAACAAGAATTAAACTATTATCAGGGTAATTTGAGTAATACGGATTGTGTATTTGAGTAATCTTTAAATTAAGGTATAGATCTCTAAGTACATGTGTGGTGTACTAATTAACCTTGTCACTTCTATTGGTGGCCCAATTAACCATTTTACAACTTGCTGAAGCAATTTAAAGCTACTGGTTGTGTTGTGTTAAGTAGCCCTGTCATTGTTATCAGTAGTGAGTCAATTGTCATCTTCCTTAAGGTCAATTAACCATGTTGCTGTCACACTCATTAATGAACTGATTGTTAGAAGGGCCAGAGCATGCAGCTGTTTCCCTTGTAACATTGCCATTGCTAGCAGGACATAATTAGGCTAAACTGTACCATATTCCTTTTATGTAGATAGGGCACACGCATACATAGTGCTAGATATTCCATGTATGTCCAGCATGCAACATATATTCTATTAATTAAAAGGAAATCGAAACGTCATAAGACAAGGAGTTTTCGTAAAGATGGACTCATTATAAGTATCAGTATATCTCTGCAACCACAAAGTGCCTATGAATGAAACTCTTCACACCGGAAAGAATGAGACAACTGTTTACCACTAGTTGTCTAAGTGTACAAACAGCGCCTAGTCTCAGTCATTCACAAGATGGCGACCTGGCAAAATAAGGAGTTTTCAGCAAGATTGAATCCGCAATTGCAGTGCAGCCTGGGTTACAATGGCGTTTTGCCACTGATCCACCAATGCCAATGAGCATCCATTATTGGTACTAACAATTTGAGGAAACAGGCTGTTTGTGTAAGGAGACAAGTACAGGATGACCATGCACTTCAGAGGAAAATAGAATTTCAGAATTCTAGAACATTTTCTGTGAATACTGTGCAAGTCCATTCATCTTGCCAGTCGAGAACTTACGATCCCTCATACGCTAGCTTGTGTTAAAGTGACATTTAACTATCAGGCCATACCGTTGCAGAATTGTAGAGCATGAGTGTAGTTCTTTGAAGCAAATGCAGTATATGCCATTTCGCAAAGGAAAGTTTATGGTTTCCCTTTCTTTTTCAAGGGAAAAAGTTGCAGAGCAAACATTTCTCAAAATGCATTGCCACATTGCTACCTGCAGGTTTGAAGTTTTCTAAATGATACACTCCGTCAACATCAGATATGTTGCACAGGATCCACAGACCTGGCATTACAGTGTTGGTCCCCAAGATCTCCAGACTTTTAAACTTCGCAACTTTTTCTCATGGGGATAGGTCAAAGACTGTGATTTTATGCAACCATTAGCTACTAAAACAGAATCACGACAGCGGTAACCTTAGTGGAAGAAAACACTGGGGGGGGGGGGGTTTGGGACAAATTTAACTTTGTCCATACAGCAGGTGGAGGGTACATTTGATAACTGATTTTGTAAATTTTTGTCTAATTGTAACAAGTTGCATGAAATACAGTGGGGAAAAAAAGTATTTATTCAGCCACCAATTGTGCAAGTTATCCCACTTAAAAAGATGAGCGAGACCTGTAATTGACATCATAGGTAGACCTCAACTATGAGAGACAAAATGAGAAAACATATCCAGAAAATCACATTGTCTGATTTTTAAAGAATTTATTTGCAGATTATGGTGGAAAATAAGTATTTGGTCAATAACAAAAGTTCATCTCAATACTTTGTTATATATTCTTTGTTGGCAATGACCGAGGTCAAACGTCTTCTGTAAGTCTTCATAAGGTTGGCACACACTGTTGCTGGTATGTTGGCCCATTCCTCCATGCAGATCTCCTCTAGAGCAGTGATGTTTTGGGGCTGTCGCTGGGCAACACGGACTTTCAACTCCCTCCAAAGGTTTTCTATGGGGTTGAGATCTGGAGACTGGCTAGGCCACTCCAGGACCTTGAAATGCTTCTTACGAAGCCACTCCTTCGTTGCCCTGGTGGTGTGCTTGGGATCATTGTGATTCTGAAAGACCCAGCCATGTTTCATCTTCAACGCTCTTGCTTATGGAAGGAGGTTTGCACTCAAAATCTCAAGATACATGGCCCCATTCATTCTTTCATGTACACGGATCAGTCGTCCTGGTCCCTTTGCCAACCCCTTGCTTCACAGTAGGTATGGTGTTCTTTGGATGCAACTCAGCATTCACTCTCCTCCAAACACGACGAGTTGTGTTTCTACCAAACAGTTGTACTTTGGTTTCATCTGACCATATGACATTCTCCCAATACTCTTCTGGAACATCCAAATGCTCTCTAGCAAACTTCAGACGGGCCTGGATATGTACTGGCTTAAGCAGGGGGGCACGTCTGGCACTGAAGGATCTGAGTCCCTGGCGGCGTAGTGTGTTACTGACGACAGTCTTTGTTACGTTAGTCCCAGCTTTCTGCAGGTCATTCACTAGGTCCCCCCATGTGGTTCTGGGATTTTTGCTCACTGTTCTTGTGATCATTTTGACCCGTCGTGGTGAGATCTTGCATGGAGCCCCTGATCGAGGGAGATTATCAGTGGTCTTGTATGTCTTCCATTTTCTAATTATTGCTCCCACATTACTACAGGTAATGAGTGGAGGAAAGAGGAGCCTCTTAAAGAAGAAGTTACAGGTCTGTGCGAACCAGAAATCTTGCTTATTTGTAGGTGACCAAATACTTATTTTCCACCATAATTTGCAAATAAATTCTTAAAAAAATCAGACAATGTTATTTTCTAGATATGTTTTCTCATTTTGTCTCTCATAGTTGAGGTCTACCTATGATGACAATTACAGGCCTCTCTCATCTTTTTAAGTGGGAAAACTTGCACAATTGGTGGCTGACTAAATACTTTTTTTCACCACTGTATACTGCTTTGAAATTGTCTACATGTGTTTGAAATGCCATGTATATTATATACTACAAAGCTAGGAATATTGGTAATAATAATAATGATAATAAGAATAAATACAGTTATCATATATAGACATAAAGGAGAAGGGGAACCACAGTAAATATCAATTTCCATCCTCCATCACTTTGTTCTCCTCCTTTGCATTTATCACATCACCACCACTTTTTATCTTCTTTTATGACTGGCAGCTGAGGCACCACATTGTGGAATCGCAACTTTTTTTTGTTGGTGTTTTTTGAGCCAAAGCCAGGAGTGGACTGAGCAGAAGGTAGAAGTATAAGTACCTCCTATATATTTCTCATTCCTTTTGTAGCCACTCTTGGCTTTGGCTCAAAAAACGCAACAAAATCTGCAACCAAAAAAGCTGTGTTTCCGCAATGTGGGGCCTCAGCCTAAAAGAGTTTTCCCACAAACATAGCCATATTAAAATTTATAGACAATTAAACGTTAAAATTTTTTTTGCAAATATAAATAATTAAAAACTTTGCAGAGTTTTAAAGATTTTCTCAAATCATCTCAGTTATGACAGTCTTGATCAGCTGATAATGATAAAGTACTCTGAAACCCAAACCCATGATTTTCTTATTGTGGCTGTATTATCTTATTGTGCATATAGGGGCCCTGGCTGGTAATCCAGCCACAATAAAAAAAAAAATTATGGCTGGGTTTCTGACAAGCAGCAGATCACAGAAAATTCCTGCATTCATGGTCATATCCATTGGCAACCAATCAAAACAAAAGACACTAGCCTTTAGAAGCTATGTGCTATACGTACAGTACAAGCATCATTGCTGATGCCAATTAATTTGGAATATCTTTTGATATGCTTATACATAACAGGCAATAAAATAAGTTAGCTATTATGGGATCAGGTTAGGAAGTTGTATTGGGTGCAATGTGTATGTATACCAAGAATGTCTTTGTGTCTGCTCCCATCAACGTACCCATAACGGTGGTTTCACAAGTCTTTTTCAGAACACTGGGGCATTTCATTGTTAGAATTCAAAAGAATTGTGGAATATGAAGTATTTATTTCTACCTGCAGGATACACATCTGGCTTTGGTTTAAAAAACTGCAGTAGATGTTCTTCCAAAACACTGTTAGTGAAACCACCCTTTAGGCTGTCCATGTAATGGCTGGATTTACTGGCCCAAATGTAGCTCAGCTGAACTGAATACAGCACGTCAGTTCCTCAGTTCCGCTGAGGTTCAGGCTACTAAATTCAGCAGATATAGTGGGGAAAAAAAGTATTTAGTCAGCCACCAATTGTGCAAGTTCTCCCATTTAAAAAGATGAAAGAGGCCTGTAATTGACATCATAGGTAGACCTCAACTATGAGAGACAAAATGAGAAAACAAATCCAGAAAATCACATTGTCTGATTTTTTAAGAATTTATTTGCAAATTATGGTGGAAAATAAGTATTTGGTCACCTACAAACAAGCAAGATTTCTGGCTCTCACAGACCTGTAACTTCTTCTTTAAGAGGCTCCTCTATCCTCCACTCATTACCTGTAGTAATGGCTCCTGTTTGACATTGTTATCAGTATAAAAGACACCTGTCCACAACCTCAAACAGTCACACTCCAAACTCCACTATGGTGAAGACCAAAGAGCTGTGGAAGGACACCAGAAACAAAATTGTAGAACTGCACCGGGCTCGGAAGACTGAATCTGCAATAGACAAGCAGCTTGGTGTGAAGAAATCAACTGTGGGAGCAATAATTAGAAAATGGAAGACATACAAGACCACTGATAATCTCCCTCAATCAGGGGCTCCACGCAAGATCTCACCCTGTGGGGTCAAAATGATCACAAGAACGGTGAGCAAAAATCCCAGAACCACACAGGGGACCTAGTGAATGACCTGCAGAAAGCTGGGACTAACTTAACAAAGGCTACCATCAGTAACACACTGTAGAGACAGCCAATGTTGTCTTAAGCTTCATTTGTCTGTATAAACTGTTAATGTTGAATGTATTTCTGTGATTCTGTCCTTTAAGACAGCAGCCATTGTAATTGTGACATGATGCTGGAGTGGCCCCCCCTTTATGTCGCCTGCCTGTTCTGCAGACAGGTGTGAGCAGAGAGCAGGGTGCGAGACAGAGGCAGCAGCCATTTTGGCAAGTGTTGTATTGACTGGTGTGGGATTTTTCTGTCAGCTAAGCTGTATCTTGGTCCAGAGACAAACAGAGTGTAAAGAGACAACAGGACTGTGGTCCACGTGAAAGGAACTGTGCTCAGTGGCTGATCAGTGAGACTGACATTATGACTGTGTATATGGATACCACAGATAGAGACTCGCAGTGCTGTTGATGTCTGGACGGCACCTGCTAATCCCGGCTCATCCCAGCTCAGTGTATGGATTCGGCAGGACTGTCAGTGTGCTGAGTGGAATCTGCTGTTGGATTACATTGCATTCAGTTGGTTTCCCTGTCTGTTAAAGAGGACTTCATTTCTCCCAAGATCCTGATAACCGTGAGGAGGGCGCTTCACTATAAGAAAGGCGACTTTGGGCCCCACCGCGCGTTCTCGGACTGTGCGGTCCACCTGGCCCTGGGGAAAGGGGGTGCACCCAAATGTGAAGTCAGGGTCAGTTAGGGATAGTTTTGAGTATATTGTTCATTCAGTGTCCATACTGCAGAAGTGGACAGAGTAAAGTAGAAACCATTGCAGATTTGCCTTGAAATTGTTCATGCTATATTGTATATTTTGCTTGTCTTTAGCCCTGTCATTTTACCTTTAACTAGCCTTTATTAACTTATAGTTCATTTCTGGTTGCGGAGTCCAAACCACCTGCCTTGCTCTCGGTTCACAACACTACGCCGCCAGGGACTCAGATCCTGCAGTGCCAGACGTGTCCCCCTGCTTAAGCCAGTACATATCCAGGCCTGTCTGAAGTTTGCTAGAGAGTATTTGGATGTTCCTGAAGAGTATTAGGAGAATGTCATATGGTCAGATGAAACCAAAGTAGAACTGTTTGGTAGAAACACAACTCGTCGTGTTTGGAGGAGAGTGAATGCTGAGTTGCATCCAAAGATGTTACATCCAAAGATACCTACTGTGAAGCATGGGGGTGGCAACATCATGCTTTGGGGCTGTTTCTCTGCAAAGGGACCAGGACGACTGATCCGTGTACATGAAAGAATGAATTGGGCCATGTATCGTGAGATTTTGAGTGCAAATCTCCTTCCATAAGCAAGGGCATTGAAGATGAAACGTGGATGAGTCTTTCAGCATGACAATGATCCCAAGCACACTGCCAGGGCAACGAAGGAGTGGTTTCGTAAGAAGCACTTCATGGTCCTGGAGTGGCCTAGCCAGTCTCCAGATCTCAACCCCATAGAAAACCTTTGCAGGGAGTTGAAAGTGGGTGTTGCCCAGCGACAGCCCCAAAACATCACTGCTCTAGAGGAGATGTGCATGGAGGAATGGGCCAACATACCAGCAACAGTGTGTGCCAACCTTATGAAGACTTACAGAAAACGTTTGACCTCTGTCATTGCCAACAAAAGATATATAACAAAGTATTGAGATGAACTTTTGTTATTGACCAAATACTTATTTTCCACCATAATTTGAAAATAAATTCTTTAAAAATCAGACAATGTGATTTTCTAGATATGTTTTCTCATTTTGTCTCTCATAGTTGAGGTCTACCTATGATGACAATTACAGGCCGGCCTCATCTTTTTAAGTGGGAGAACTTGCACAATTGGTGGCTGACTAAATACTCTTTTTCCCCACTGTACTTGAACTGAATTTATTGGCTTGAACTTGGTTGTATGAAATAAGCCTTTCCCTTCTGTCCAACCAGCAGCACAATATTGGTGTATATCTGCCCCTGTGCACTGGTATGACAGAACGGAATTTTTACTAAAAGACCTGTAAATAGTTAAATTTAAGACCCTCCTCTCAAGAAAAAGAAGGAAGACCAACCCCCAGCTGTGTTTTTTTCTGTCCTGTGTTGGTGGGACAGTTGGGGAGAAAGGGTTCCTTCCCCATATTGAGTTTTTTTCAAAACTTACCCCCTCCTCATTCCTGCTCAGTTTGTGCTTGCTTCAGGCTTCTCCCTATCCTTCTGTGAAGGAAAATTTGGGAGGTTTTTTCTTTTCCCTGCTTTGGACAGCATCTTGCGCACACTCTGCTCACATCGCGCCTGCAGCTCCCTTAACACTCTGGGACAAGAGACTGCAGACTGCACAGCAGGGGAGCGAGGAGAGGTAAGTATCAGTGTTTTTTATGTTAAACTTTGGCAGATGAAGAGGGACATTAAACTGTGGAGGCATATGAGGGGGACATTAAACTTTGGGGGCAGATAGAGGGGGCATTAAACTGTGGGGGCAAATGAAGAAGAACAATAAACTGGGACATATGGAGGGGGCATTACACTGGGGGCAACTGGAGGGATACATTAAACCCGGGGTAGCTGGAGGAGGGCATTAAAATGGGGACAACTGGAGGGGGTGATAAGGTCATGACCCTTTGTGGGCCAGATGACCAGGTTCCCCAGGTAACTGTCATTGTCCTAATTGATATGAGCTAAGTGCTAGCGGCGAGGGATAGACACCAGACAGAATGTTGGTATATGTCCCTCTTTCTTAGCCGAATACAGGAGCGCACACTGACATACAGTACTTTATTAAGGCAACATAAGTTCATATAGCAGCATGTGTAAGAAAGGGTTAACAAAGCAACGTAAGTCCTCATGTTTAATTCTAATTGGTGTAGTATATATTGAATGCATAGATAACAGATATAAGCAGTTCTGTATATGGTCAGCCATCTCCTGACTTGTGCTGTAATGCAGGGAGCTGTCTTCTGGCAGCAAGCCAAGCACATGTCTTCTTGGACACAAAGGATTCTCACTTTGGTATGCAGACACTATCTGGTAGTATAACATTACATTACACTCAGTTTTAAGGATAACAATGTTTTTTACACACAGTACACCTTAAGCAGATACGAAAATATAAAACAGATATAAAAGTATAAAATTATAAAAAGTTCATTATGATCCTTCACATGGGACATTAAATCCGGGTGGTAGCTGGAGGAGGACATTAAAATGGGGACAACTGGAGGGGGACATTGAACTGGGGGAAATAGAGGGGGACATTAAACTGGGGGCAACTAGTTGCCCCCAGTTTAATGTCCCCCACCAGCTAACCCCACATTTTAATGTCACCCTCCATCTGCCCCAGTTTAATGTCATCCACCAGCTAACCCCACAATTTAATGTCACCCTCTAGCTGCTCCAGTTTAATGTCCCCCTCTAGTTTCCCCCAGTTGGAGGGGGACATTAAACTATGGAGCAGCTGGAGGGTGACATTAAACCGTGGGTGCACCAGGAGAGAGACTTTATACTGTGGGGTCAATTTGAGGACAACATTATAATGTGGGGGCATATAATATTAGGGTGACTGTAAGAGCATTATACTGTGTGGGGAGCACAAAGAGAAATGGATGGGAATAGGCGTATTCAGTTTAGAAGTGGGTGGAGCTAAATTTGCCACGGCACACATTTTGTCCCTCTTTTCCACTAAAAGTTGGGAGGTATGTCCTGGTTGCCAGAGCAGCGTGCACATGTTAGGTGTGTCTCCAACCTCCCTGAGACATCATCTGACATCTTCCTGTCTGGTGATTCCTCGGCACTTACCCCTCCCTGTACTGGCGGAAGGGAGAGTTGAACCCACCTGCTGACATCCGCCCTTAGTTGGCATTTATTTCTTAGCTTTCTCCTTCCTCCTTTTGTTTTAGAAAAGGGGAAAGAAATAAAAGGGTTAGATAAGTATAAAAAAGAGCAATTACAGATAGTTCTGCTATTCTTTGATTTGCAGCAAGCTGTGCAGATGTGTGCTAAGTTTGGCTGAGCAGCAGGGACACACAGCTAAAGTATATTGCTACAGCCCTGAGTCAGGGAATATATACGCTGCCAGCCTAGAGAGAGGAGCTGGGAGAGTAAGAAATGCCATTTTGGAGAGAGTCTGTTGATATTCCTTGGAATAGGTAATTCAGCTCTATAGAGAGAGCATGACAAAAGAACTGAAATTTAAAAAAAAAAAAAAAAAGGAGAAATCTGAAGGCACCTGACGCTGGGAGGAAGTAGGCGTGAGTTTGTCTAAAGCCACTCCCCCAGTTTCTATATAACTCTGCAGTTCTCCCTTGCTCTGCCTCTTTGTTTCTCCTGAACTGAGAGCCAGCACAGCTTGTTTGATTGCAGTGCTTTATGCGTATTGGAAGTTTTCTTCCTTTCTTACAGCTATATATATATATATTGAAGTGTTTATTATTTATTCTGAGATGTCTTCCTCTGCATTGGGTGGCGACCCCTTTAGACGAAAATCTATGTTTAAACTAAAGCATCTATTCTGCAGGGAGTGTAACATTCCCTTACCTGATGGTTAAGAACAAACTACCTGCCGCCAGTGTCGCCCTAAAGAGCCCACTGACGAACCTACCATCAGATGTCATCATTTGGGTTAAGGAGTACGTGCAGGATACGCTGAAGGACCTAAAAGAGTCCTTATCTCATATCATAAAAAACCCAGATGTAGTGAGGCATCTTCCTCTATTGTGTACTCTAATGAGGAATTCAGAATCCTGGACGAGACCAACACTTCTGAAGATTCTGACATGGATACAGGTAAGATCCTATTCCTGCTGGAAAAAATCCAGAAATTGCTAAGGTCCATCAGGTCGGGCGACCATGCTGTTAATCCCAGGGAAGCCTCTGATTCCACCTCTAGGGGGCCTAGGGCCTTCAAAGTGGATGACATTCTGTTTATGGCCGTGTCCACTCATTGTTCTCTTCAGGAGATTTAAGATCTTGTTTCTGGTGAGAGATGACCAACAGGAGGTTTAAGGTCCGCCACCTAAGGTGGATATGGCTGTCGCCAAATTATCCAGATGTACCTTGGTCCCATCAGAGGACGCATCCAATCTACAGGATCCTATGGACAGGCGTGCCGAGTGCTCTCTAAGAAGAGCTTATTCCACCCATTGTTTGGTGAGCATAGGCTCTAGTGAAGTGGCGAGAAAATGATATGCAGACCTCTCCTCCCTTAGAAGGGATATAGATGCCGGGGATTCCAGACATGATCTACTGACTGCCTTGAAGGGTATATCTCTGGAAGCGGACTTCCTGAATGAGGCTGCTGTACACCAAGTGAAGCTATCTGCCAAAAACATGGCACTCACTACGGCCACCCGCAGACCACTTTGTTTCAAG
Source organism: Leptodactylus fallax (assembly GCA_947044405.1). NCBI lineage: Eukaryota > Metazoa > Chordata > Amphibia > Anura > Leptodactylidae > Leptodactylus > Leptodactylus fallax. The sequence goes on along the minus strand of CAMRHE010000009.1, from coordinate 1,370,163 downwards.
CCTTGGATGGCGGACAACACGTATAAGTTTAATATATGCGGTTTACCCTATGAGCCTGGCAAACTTTTCGGTCAGGAACTTGACCATATTATGTAAGGTCTTGCAGATAAGAAGGGCAAATCCCTTCCCCAGTCTTTTCCCGGGTGTTATAAACAACACCACAGAGGATCTTCTCCACAGAGAACCCAACAGTCCAGGGGCCAGTATAGGAGACGTCCCAGGTTCCAGAGGGGATATCCTGGCCGTTACCTTTCCAGGGATGACAAGAAACCCAGGAAACCTGATTTTTGACAATCACCCTCATCCTCTGTGTGAGATTCCTGTAGGTGGTCGTCTCTCCTTTTTTCTGAAAAATTGGGAGGAAAACATTACAGATCACTGGATTCTGGGGATGATTTGGTTGGGTCCGGGTACAGCATAGAGTTCTCTGTGCTTCCCCAGGACAGATTTATTCGGACCACCTGTCTTCATTCCATCCATCAGCAGGCGCTAAGGTTGGTCAAGGAATATATAACAAAGCACATCTTGGAGGAGGTTCTTTGTTCGTCATCGAGGGTCTGGCGTCTATTCTCCAGTCTTCCTAGTACCAAAACTTTCAGGGGATTAGAAGATTCCAAATGGAGACGGTAAGGTCAGTCATCTCTATTCTCCAAAATGGAGATAATATGGCCACGCTGGATTTAAAAGACGCCTATCTTCACATTTGCATCCTTCCTGCTCAGAGGAAGTACTTAAGAAACTTTCCTCCAACAACTAGGTTGGATGGTGAATTGGGAAAAATGAAGCATAATTCCAGCATCCCAGAAACAGTTTCTTGGGTTCGTCATTGATTCCAGCCTGATTAAGATCTCTCTCCCTCCCTCTAGAAAAGACAGGATTATGGCTGCCACAAAATTCCTGTTGATTCCCCGTCCTATTTCCATCAGGACAGGCATGAAATTTTTGGGCTAATGTCTGCAGCTGGAGTTGTGGTTATCTGGGCATTATGACATCTTCGCCCCTCCAGAGGGAGGTTCTATTGGCCTGGAATCGCAGTCCCAGTGGGCTAAACAGAAAATTCTCCCTGTCATTAGAGACCCGTCTATGCCTCAAGTGGTGAATTAATCTAAGAGATGGGAAGTCCACATTCCAGCATCAGTGGACCCTGTACACTACAGATGCATCACCCTCAGGTTGGGGAGCCCACCTAGATAAGATTCCTGTCCAGAGTCTCGGAATACCCTCGAGAAGATCATATCATCCAATTGGCTAGAACTCTGAGCCGTATGGCTAGGACTCATGCACTTCTCCAATCTGCTAGTGGGGAAAGCAGTCAGAATACAGTCAGAAAATATGACCACAGTTCTCTACTTGAATAAACAGGGAGGAACTCGGTCTCAACCTCTTCTAAGTCAAGTTGGGAAGATCTTGAGTTGGGCAGAGAATAATCTAACTCACTTTTCTGCCGTACATATCAAGGGATCACTGAATGTGATAGCGGACCAATTAAGGCATGGTCTTGCCATTCCAGGGTAAAGGTCTCTCTTCCAGGCGATCACTGAGTAGCTGTCATCTTAGGTCTTCTCCCCAGTGCCACCGCCACACTGATTGGCCGAGGATGCTGCATAGTGAAAACATTAACTTTCCCCAAATCCTATTCAACATTAAAGATGCTCATACTGGTTCAAATGAACTGGTTTCAGCTGAAACTATGCAAACAGTTTGGGTTCCAACACAATTTTTTGGCAGTTTCATATGCACAAACCATCTGAAATGGAGGCCACCACAGGAAAGTATGGAGAATGCAGAGAATAATCACATGATCAGGCAGACTTCTCTGTAATGCCTTGCAAGCAGCCCTTATGACAGGGCACAGGCAATCATGAGGGACTGTAGGTTGAAGGTTATTGATGTCTCTTTTGTGCAGAGAGATTAGAGAGATGTGGTCTGAGACAAACAGAGTGAGAAAAATAGGATAATACTGAGATAATACATTGTGAGGAAATCTGGTGTTAGGACTGGAGAAGAAGACTTTGATTTAATTGATAGAGAGAAATACCAGTAGTCATGCCCTATCTGAAAGGTAGCTAGAAAAGAGTTGGATCTTTAGAAGCCTTCTGAATGTCATACACAACTCTTTAAACCTATTTGAACTTCAAATTGAATTCAACATTTGGTCCAAACCAACAAACCTGATCGTGAATCGAACCTTAAAGTTTTGCTCATATCTATTTTCCAACTAGCATTATGCATTAGAGAGTGACTCAAGATAAACTCAAGATGAAAGTTTATCTCCATAGCTCATGTTACTTGTTTGTCCAAATTGTATTTGCAGCTGCAAAACTATGCTTTATGGCATTTCATGCAGATCTTTTTTGTTCCTTTAAACAGAGTCTGTCACCAGAGCCGATCTCATCAACTCAGCTATTCAGATAGATAGGGTACGGTCACCTGAATCAAACTGTTTTTCCCCTTGAATCAGAACCTTTGTTGCCAAGATACCACTGTTTTTTTTCCAATATGCAAATGATTGGAAGTGTTCAGGTTATTGCCACGGATCTCTCTGGAGCAACAGCAACACCCTTGTTGCTTCAAAGAGGAAATTTTCATATTGACAAAAATAGTGATTTTTCAAAACAGAAACACTGTTCACAAGAGGTAAACACCATTTGATTCAGGTGGTGCTAACCTATCTATTTTCGGGGCTAGGTGGATATGCTGGGCACTGGTTACAGACTACCTTTAAGCCCACCTCTGTATAAATTACTAGATATTTGTTTGACAGTGTTTTGGTTTTACTTTAAAGAGGTTTTGTCATTTAAGTCATTGATATTATATAGCTAGATATGGTATTGATGTCCAATTGGTGAGAGCATGTCCAAATTTAAGCCTTTCTATTATGAGAAGAAGGAAGTGCTGTGCTAGGAATGCAACGTGCCGTTTTGAACCCTTTGTAAGCCCACCCATTGACTATAATGGGTCATCCACTAGCTACAGATACAGTATGTCTACCCTTAAATTCTAATTTGGTTAAGAATTTCAATTCTGAATAAACCAATTCAATACATTTTTGCAACATTCTAACAAAACCCTTGACAGCTTATAATTCACACCAAAGTCACTGGGTGCATGCACATAAACACATATAAGACAGATCATAGCATATCACTTTGTGGAAAAAGTTGCTGATCTCATCATTCAAATATCTGGACATGTTCAGCCAAGTGGAAAGGTAAAGAGGGACACATCTATAAAGATGGACCAAGTAGCCTCAGGTAAAAACTGAGTGAATCCAACAGAATCTTTAGGGACATAGCTTAGTCTCGGCACTGCTGTCAATTCTGTGAATGAGCAATAGCACAATGGTTTGTCTTCACTGACTTTGTTGGTAGATTCCAAAAGACATTGTAGAACAATTAGTTAAGCACTCTTTTTAATAATTATAAATGTCTTTCTTATAATGTCTGGACCACACAACTTTGACCACAACCATGATGCTCTCATGTGCCCCTGCAGAGTAATGCACTTTGAATGACCTGCCAAGAGGAGTGGGTAATGGGAATTGACAAGTGATCTGTCTGCCTATCTTGGTCATGGTCACAGCTGTCTTTTCTACTTTTCAGTTTTTGGCTGGTTTAAGCTGGCCATATACTTCAGACAGCTGTTGGTTAAATGCTTGTTTAGCCCAAAGCTAGTCCTCCTGATCTGACTCGTATACATGCACTCTCAGTTCAGCTGAATATTGGTGTTTTTCAATTGGAAAAGAGGAATAAGGGCACATTCACACAGCCAAGTTTCAGCCCTGAAACTCGATCCGTGTGTTGGCTGAATTTACCGGCTTGCTCCTTACGCTAGTTTCACACCTGCATTAGGGTTTCCATTCTTCAGGTCCACTTGGGGACCCAAAAAACAAAGACCCAATATGCTATAATGGGGTCCACCGGGTTTCTGCCTGAAAAATGCGGAAAGAAAAGTCTTGCTTACAGGACTTACACTGGGAGAGTGACTCCTAGCTATATACACATGTGGACAAAATTGTTGGTACCCCTCGTTTAATGAAAGAAAAACCCACAATGGTCACAGAAATAACTTGAATCTGACAAAAGTAATAATGCATGAAAATTCTATGAAAATGAACAAATGAAAGTCAGACATTGCTTTTCAACCATGCTTCAACAGAATTTAAAAAAAAAAGAAAACTCATGAAACAGGCCTGGACAGAAATGATGGTTCCCTTAACTTAATATTTTGTTGCACAACCTTTTGAGGCAATCACTGCAATCAAACGATTCCTGTAACTGTCAATGAGACTTCTGCACCTTTCAACAGGTATTTTGGTCACTCCTCATGAGCAAACTGATCCAGTTGTCTCGGGTTTGAAGGGTGCCTTTTCCAGACGGCATGTTTCAGCTCCTTCCAAAGATGCTCAATAGGATTTAGATCAGGGCTCATAGAAGGCTACTTCAGAATAGTCCAATGTTTTCCTCTTAGCCATTCTTGGGTGTTTTTAGCTGTGTGTTTTGGGTCATTATCCTGTTGCAAGACCCATGACCTGCGACTGAGACCAAGCTTTCTGACACTGGGCAGCACATTTCTCTCTAGAATCCCTTGATAATCTTGAGATTTCATTTTACCCTGCACAGATTCAAGACACCCTGTGCCAGATGCAGCAAAGCAGCCCCAGTACATAACAGAGCCTCCTCCATGTTTCACAGTAGGGACGGTGTTCTTTTCAAGATATGCTTCATTTTTCCATCTGTGAACATAGAGCTGATGTGCCATGCCAAAATTTCGATTTATGTCTCATCTGTCCATAGGACATTCTCCCAGAAGCTTTGTGGCTTGTCAACATGTAGTTTGGCAAATTCCAGTTTTGTCAGATTCAAGTTATTTCTGTGACCATTGTGGGTTTTTCTTTCATTAAACGAGGGGTGCCAACAATTTTGTCCACGTGTGTAGTTATCTATGCTGCTAGGAGTCCCTGCCTCCCAGGGACATACTGTCTTGTACCGATTATAGTATGGGACAGCATGTCACTGGAAGCAGGGACTCCTAGCAGCATAGATAACTATACTGCTAGGAGTCCCTCTCCTGGCATAAGGTGCAGGCTGGTAAATGTGCTCTAAGCCACTGCTATATATCTTATTTACAGTGAGAACATAAGGATCAACATGTTGCTATTGGGATGGGGACACACCTACGCCTACTAATAAATGTGGTTCTCTGAGCCTGAACTAACAGGAAAAATGAGAAGGAATTTGGTAAAGTATATTTTCATTGCAGGCAGAGAGCAGGCTGGAAGCTTCATTATAAGCTAACAATGCTGCGTATATGTTATGGTACAGTTTGCAGTTCACATGCACTGAGTGGGCTGCTTTTCATTTAGAAAAACTAATTATATTGTTAATTTGATTAGACTTCATACACAATAATTACAATAGAACAGTGCATCCTTTGTGTATACTAAAAATGGATTATGTGACATTATCACCATCATTCAAATCAAATCCTTGATCCTACATCTTAAAATGTGCACAGCGTGCTTTATCAAGAAATAGGCTCTGGGTTCTGCCATTATGCAGAATTATCTATTTGTCTAAACAGGCGCAGGATACCTCAATGGCCGTTCATCATTGACACAGAAAGACAATAACGTGGGATTGAAAGAGGTGATATTTCAGACATTATCATTTCTTCATCAGGTTAAACAGACTTTTATACATACATGTAGCTAAGATAAAAAGACGCATTCATACAAAAGAACGCAGGACTAAATGCACATGAATGGTACAGTCTGAGAAGTGGAAATGTATAAGCAGGAATAATAAAAGATAAGAATTTTTGGAGCTGTGACTAGGAGCAGTGCTTAACTCCTTCCCACTCTGTGGCTAATAAATACATCATGGGCCTCAAGTCCAGGCACAGCAGCTATGGAAGGACAGCTCTGACAGGTGCACCTTTTCTATGCACAGACAATAATATAAAAGTATACTCATACAATACATAAAGATTTTTTTGCACATTTTTGTGTCTTTTTTTTTTTGGTTTATTAAAAACACTATCAATCTTATGTGTTTTGTACACAATATTTACATAGGCTGGATTCACACTGGCATTGGAGTCTCTATAGAAGACTCCACCACTGAATCTACCTAAAATCTCTCTGCCGGTTTCAGCATAAACTCAGCAGAAGATGGGTGGACCCCATTATTGTCTATGGGGTCCGCGGGTTACCGCATGTGACCACTTTTTAAGTGAACTGGGTTTCTGTCTTTCAGGTCCCCATGCGGAGCTGAAGGACGGAAACCCGAACGCTGGTGTCAACCTAGTGTCACAGAGAAATTTTGCCATGCATTTTTTTAGCCGTTTTTCCCTTATAGAGAGGCTTTGTGGAAAATTTTCTGAAAGAAACCCATAACTAAAGCATGCTGGGGGTTATTTATCAAGACAGGCTTATTCTACACTGGTCTTGATAAACCCTGCAGCGGCGGAGAATGTGCCTAATTTATGATAAGACCCAGTGCAACAGTCCATGCACTAACACTGAAATCTACGTCAGTCATCATATATATACCATAAAAGTGACAAAAATAATGGCGGGGGCGATCGCTACACCTACAGCACACCCTCAACACATCCTCTATTTGGAAAGTGGCAAGTACACCACTTGCAATAATTTTTGTTCTGTTGCAAGTGGCATTTAAAAGGTTGCAAACACAAGGATTGCGATTTTTGCCACTTTTCTGGCATAGAGGCTTGATAAACCTATAAACCTATTCAGTGTTTAGAAAATAATGCCATTGACCCAAAAAATACTGTACACAAAAAGTGAGGAAAAGCACTGCAGAGATCTACCATAAAAGCACTTAAACTGGTTCCCCTCCCCCTTGATATAATTCTATACTTATAAATCAAGACACAACAGATGATGGGTAAAGTGGGGGTCGGCCACAGCTTTATTAACAAAGTGAATAACCATATGTAGAACCTTGTTCACACTAATGCAAAACATAAAAACATTTTTTTTTTTTAAACACGTCAATAAACCCAAGCGAACATACCGATGGAAATAGTTAGAGAGCCAACAACTAAAGCGCTTCATCTCCTCCTCCGGCAAACCAGCTGCTGCAGCTGCCTTTGCTGCCCCAATGTGGAACAAATGGGTCCCAAACTCGGAAGGAGAGACCCCCACTGCAGCAAAACATTGTTTGACCAAACTTTCAAATTGAAATCTAGTGAAATATGAACCATCGCAATGAACCAAAAATTGGCTATGAGGCAGACACAGTGAGGTGCAGCACATAACCACCGAGACCAGACACAAGGTGCCAGATAACTTAGAAACTAACTGAAGTGCAAAGACCTTGGTCACATCAGGTAGACCTAACAGCTTAAGGCCAAAGGTCACCCCTGCAAGGCGTTTACCTGTCGAAACCGCCAACAAGACTACTCGAAGACTTTAAATGGGACAAGTAAGAATAAGTCAATTCCAATTGTCAATAGTTGGGGGCCAAAGTCTTAGCCACAGACCCAAAGGACAACCACTATCTCCACAACTTACTGTGTCCTGACCAAGTCGATGCCACAATCTAGTTTCTCAGCAACGGGGTTAACAGTTCACCACCAGGTCCCAAAGGAAGGGAGGGCACTGGAGACCCACGGAATCTACCCGATGCATATCCCTGAAGTCTTCCCACTGGAAACAAGAAAGAGCATCAGTCATAACATTCTCAACGCCTGGAACATGGCGAGCCCTAAAAACAATATTGAGCTGCAAAGGAACTGGAAGACAACTATTTAATAGCAGAAACAACACTTTATCACTCCAAAGTAACATACATTTGTTCACCATGGCAAAGCCCCATAGTTCAATCGACACCACGATGGGGAACAACTCGAGCAATGTCAAGTTCTTCATAAAACCGGCCGCTACTCAACTGCCTAGCCAAGCCTTAGTAGACCAATGATGGCCAAAGACTGCGCCATAACCTACCACACCTGCTGTATCGGTGAAAAGCTGGAGGTCCAAATTACTCAACTCAGGCTCTGGGAAACATGATATACTAGAATTATCCAGCAAAAAGGACTTCCAGTCTTTCAAGGCATCCTGCAAAACCCTAGTGATACGGACATAATGATGGGGCATTTTTACTCCCAAAATCCACATAGACAAACGCCTGGAGAAAACCCTCCCCATAGGAAATATACGACAGTCGAAGGTCAGCTGGCCCTAGAGTGATTGCAGCCGAGACAAAGGAACCTTCTTAGCCATCAAGCATATGTCAATATTACATTTTAGATGGGACAACTTGTTGTCAGTATTGTCTTGTGTGCAGTTGGAGAATCATACACTCCGAATCGATAAGAATGCCCAGGAATGAGAGGCAAGTAAGTGGACCCTACTTCTTGTCACTGGCTATCAGGACTCCGGAGTAAACTGTGAAAAAATGAAAAACGTTCAGTAAATACAAACAATGGAGAGAATCAGGAGGACCAATGAACAAGAAATCATCCAGATAGGGTATGATTGATGAAGAGCTAGCCAAACCACCCATTCCAAGAAACTGCTAAATACTTCAAAGTAACAGCAGGAAATGGAACACCCCATGGGGAAACATATATCATAATAAAAGCCTCCTTGCAATTACCAACCCAACAAATGATAACAAGCAGGGTGTACCAGCAAAAGACAGAAAGCCGACTTGACATCCAATTAAGTGAGCTCAGTGTCTAGCACAAACCACCGTAGGACATCGCTGCCCTCAATGCAGTTGGTGCACTGCTATCGGTGACACCCAGCGCAGCACTAACGGGGATCCATATAGACCCAGAAGGGGTTGACAAAATGGAGGCTGGAGCAGGGCAACATTTATGGCCAAAGCTGAAACCTTAATGGTATGTGTCCTGGTCTCTCCCCCCATTCCCCCCCCCCCCCCAGGCCACAGACCTCACACTCCTCCCGGCATCAGCCGGAGCCCAGGAGGTGCGCAATCTAAGGGACAACCTAGCCGTGGCTAGAAGCCACTGCAGGCTATTGAGGGGGAGCAGGAGTCAGAACTGGCACCCTGCTATCATTAAGCAGGGACGCCAGGCTATCAGTCCCCTTTGCAGCTACCTTCTGATTGAGGAGGGCTAACAGCCATGGGTTCTCCAGAGAGGGTTCCATGATCTTGAATCGATGCTGGGCGGTGTCCAAGAAGAAGTGGACCGCCCAGCGCCAAGCTTATATTTAACCATGGCCATGCCCCCTTCCCAACTCCGGGCCCAACCTGAGGAACGGGAGGGCCAGTAGGCGAGTATAAAGAGGAAGACTTGGAACACGACGGGTCAAGAGTCTCCGGGCTTATACTGCTGGAAGGCACACTTTTTTAGTGCATTTCATATTTTCCTACAACAAAAATTTTGCAAGAAAATTTTTGGAGAAAAAATGTATTTTATTAGGGCTAAAATAAATAAATAAAGAACATTCAGAACAGTTAATTTATAAAAGTAATAGCTGTGAAAGAAAAATCTATTTATAAAAAAAAAAAAAACATTTTTATCATAGAATTATATTAGAGGTTTTATAAACAGCATGTAATATATAAAACCTGAAAAGGTCATTGTCAGTTTTAACTACACCATACCCAACATAGGCCTGATGTTGTAGGCTTTTATTTTATTTTATTTTATTTATTTTATATTATTTTATAGTCTGCAGAAAAAAATGTCACATGCATTTATGAAAGATGAATGATAAATTCCTCTCGCTATCAACATTCATCCTATCAAAAAAGTGATCTATTTGATTTATATAGAAAGAATATATGACACTGGACCTTCTGCATATTGTAAGAATGTCATCAATCCCCCAGCTATTCTTCTCTGAGGGCTCCCAGCTTCAATCAATAGGAAGAGCAGAACAATGTAATTGACAAACACCTGATATTTGAATAACTCCTATACAAACTCCATGTAACGGCTTTATTATAAATTGCTGAGTGGTGATAGACCTTTCCGAGCTTGTATTAAAGGCCTGACAACAGGAGAAATAAAGTACCTAAAGTGCTTATCTAGGTCATATTCTCATAAAGAACAGTAAACACTCTAGGAAACTGTAATTATATGAATGTGTTCAGACATCACATGCATAAAGCATCAAGCAGCTCTTTAATCATTAGTCAATGCCCCATGTTGCGGAAAAGCAGCTTTTTTGTTGTTGCAGATTTTGGTGTATTTTTTTGAGCCAAAACCAGTAGTGGATTGAACAGAAGGTAGAAGTATAAGAGCTTCCCTATCTATTTCACATTTCTTTTGTAGCCATCCTTGGCTTTGACTCCAAAAAACGCACCAATACCTGCGACAAAAAAGCTGCTTTTCCGCAACGTGGGGACTTAGGCTAAAGCCCCACGTAGCGGGCCACAGCAAAAAGTACTGCGGCAAAAAATGCAGCGTTAGCACAACGTGGTTTTTCCCACAGCACTTTTCAATCCATTATACCTATAGGGAAACCGCCAGCGCTTACGTAGGTATAATTGACATGCTGCGATTTCGAAAATTGTGACGATTTTGGAAATTGCAGCGTGTCCACTGCTCTTATTTTTCTGCAATGTGTGGATGGGATTTGCTAGTTTTTTCAAACCATGGCGTTTACCAAACCACCGCGTTTATGCCATGTGGGGCCCTGGCCTTAGCCTAAGGCTGCATGTTATAGAAACGCAGCACCTTTTGCTGCTGTGGAAACACCACACATCCACACATTGTGGGAGAAAAAAAATCTGCGTTTTTTTAAAAATGCACTATGTTAGTTATCTGTAGTTATCTGTGTTTTGCCCATACATATAAACATGTATATATATAATGTTAGTGGAAGAAAATGCACAGCAAAAATTCAATGAAAAATACTATGGAAAAAATGCAACACGTTTTTGTTTCTTTTTTTCCACAATGTCTTATAGCTGCATTTCATTAGATACATGAACAATCATCAACCTTTCAACGATCATTCGACTACCCCAGACACTTGGAAAATTAACAGGTGAAAGTCGGTTAATGATAATCTGAAACTCTGAAAAGAGGAAATGATGGACATATTGTAGGTGTGTTTTAATAGCACAAACATATGCACACAATACAAAAAGACAACAGATCATGGCAGAAAAAATTCAACACAACAGATTTTGGTTCTGACCATTTTTAGTTGATGGTTGGCTGTATGGGGTGTACTGTCGTAAGTTTATGTACGACCAACCAACAGCAGACAGTCCAAGGGGTTTCTACCATTACACTGAATTAATCCTGAGGAGTAGTGGTCCAAAACTGGACAGTCCCATCTACTTAGGCTAAGGCCTCAAGGAGACAGAGTTTTTGGCTGCTGCAGAAACAGCGGTAAAATTTTGTGTTTAACAGTACCAGCAAAGTGAATGAGATTTCATTAATCTCATCCACAAGTTGCAGAAATAAAGAGCAGCGTGTTCATTTTAGCTACAGAATCACGTGGCTTTTTCCTACATATTTAATAGGGAAAGAGAAAACATAAAAAAAAACAGCATATACTCAATGAAAAACGTTGTGGAAAAAAAAAGCACCACATTTTAACTGTGTATTATTTGCAGAGTTATTTAGCTGAGTTTCTCTACTGGGGACATTAGCCTTATAAAGGTCTTTTAAGAATGGCAGCTTATCACTTATCTACAAGATAGCAGATAAGATTCTGATTGGTGGGGGTCACAGCATGCATGCTCGAGATGACTCCCGTAATTGTTTACACATGGTATAATGCCACACAGTAGCCCCTCCACACAGTATAATATCCCACAGTGAACACTAATAATAAGAAAAAAAAACATATACATAGGGATGACTGAACTAGTTCTCATTACAAATTTTCCAACAATTTCAGGTTCTCCCGAATGGAAATATTTGGGGTTCATCATGCCCAGTGGATGTGAGTAAACATAACATACAGTGCTACTCATCTCCCGTGGGCTCCGTCCTCTTTGAGTCTCCTCCGCTTGCATCTATGCATCATAATGCCGGTGTGATCCAGGTGACTGCTGAGGCCCAATCACAGTCTTCAGTGGTTCCTGACATTCAGGAGGCCAAAACAGGCCTGAAAAGGTTGGGAATGTGCGCCAGCGCCCGGGGGTGGTGAGTAACAATGTTTTTTATGTTTTCACACCTCCCCTGGGCCTCCGCTAATTATATTCTGGGGTCAGAAGAGATCATAGAGTATAACAATAGCTGTTCTGGTACGGGTATATTCAGTCCAAACAAAACCTCCGGGCGAACCTCACAGATATTCACAAGACGAATATGTCATAATGTCATGACGTTCAGCATGCTACTGTCACCACTGTAGCCCATCACAGGCCTCAGTGGTGACCCCATTGATCACAAAAGAGCCCCAGAGGTCACCGAGGAGGCTGAGAGAGTGCCAGACATCGCAAGGTGGCCCAATAGAGGTAACCTAAGAGTAGAAAGAGACTCCAGAGTATAATAAACCAAACAATTTGGAATATTCGGGTCAAATCTTGTTCGTTACAAACCAATTTGCCCATCTCTACCTATAATCTACCCCGGACATGGTGCACGAGTAAACAGCCAGTATATAATGATGTACTGTTAATATATTTCAGCTAATTGAAAACATCTTTATAATTCTAGTTGAAGGAGGTGAAATCCCCCTACACTATATTGTAACCAAAGTGAACAATCCATTTCTTATTAGTCCTTATAAAGTGTTTCTCATTGATATACCTTTCCCCGACTAGGTTTGTCTACTTGTCACCTAATACACATTGGAATACTATATAAATTCTGGGAAGCTTAACTTACATTGTAAAAAAAATCCTTCTACACCTTAAGTTTTTGTAGACTTCTGACATCACTTAAGGTCATATACTTGGCAAAATAGATATGAAATAGTATGTTACAAAGAGAAGTATTATTAAGATTCTTCGTGAGAGTTAACCTTGCTTTCAATTAAATTCTTCTTCTTTTTAATCACAATAGGCTCTGTTGTTGGAATTATTCAAAAGGTCCCTGTCATTCTTTGCCTGGGGCAAAAATCTGTTGAAAATATTGTTCTTTATTATAACCCCATGAGATAACTTTCCGGCTCTTCCTTCTGTAATGGTCCTTCCTTTGCATTACACTCTTAGGTTTTTGCAGTTTTAAAATTGATGATGTGGACCACAGTAAAAATGAAGATCACGCAAGCAGACGTTACCTTGAGATTTTCAACCTATGAAATATTCTAACTTTGATGCACTGTAACATTGCTGTTTTAAAGTTAAAAGGCTAGTCTATTGGTGAAAAAGTTTTTTAACTAGTCCTAGAACTGTGCACTTGTATAATACAATATATATAAGATATCAGTGAATATAATTATAATGCAAAATTATTTTATGGAAATCATATGTAGAATTTTTATTGTTACAAATTCTTTATTGCTTTGAATTATTTTTGTTACCTGCCAGTTGTCCCTATGGTCCATGCAAACTGGAATTGGTATAACAGACCATTTTTGGCTATAAGTACACTCACACCCCAGGTGTTCATTCTTGCAGAAAAAATACATTTGGTATGCTGAATTTTCCTGGTTGAAATCTATGGTTTATTCTATGATAAATAGCAGTGACGTGCCTAGCAGCATAATTGTTGACCATAATTGTCCATTGGTAATCTCTCAACATTTATCACCTATCCACAGGATAGACTGGGAACCCGCAGATCATGAGAGCATGAGCACTGGGGTCCTGTGATGACAGTTCTTTCTAACCTCATGATCACAATGAAGAAGTGTTTAAAGGGAGTGACGGTCAATTCAAAATCCATAGAACTGATGGGGATAGATAACTATAGCGCTTGGTTATCTTCATCTGTCTCAAAGACATTGAATAACGTGACAACCGCAAATTCCATTCAAACTCCCACTTACCTCATTCGTGCAGAATAATGAAACAGGACCACCATTCTTGTGATCGGTAGGAGTTCCAGCAGTGAGGTACCCAGGTCTCAGAAACCTATCACCTATCCTATGGATCAGTGAAGGGGATAAAAGTTGATTCTGGATATACCATTTTGAAGTTATGTGTATGGACAACATTTAGGCTATATATGTACAACCCTGTCCATATTCCATAAGGACGCCAGAAATGGTTGTCCATAAAGGGAATACTGGAATATAGTTTGGCTCCTGCTATGGTCGTCAAATGTACTACAATGATTACCAACTTTTTTTTAGCTAATATTTTTTAAGAAGAGGTTTTCTAGATAGGACAACTTCTTCGAAGCAACTGACACACTACTCTAGGCCTTAAATATTATAGACCTTAATCCCTATATCCACATTAAAATTTATAGTGTACAAAAATATTATTGTTAAATGATACCTTATACTCTGTTTTTCGGTAAAATTTGTGGTTGAGTAATACGTGATTGGGTAAGTTCTCTAATGGTTCCAGTCAAAATCAAAAGTTATCCATCTATTTAAATGGAAGGCACATTACATGGGCGTTCTGAACAGTGATGCAGGTGGCCACTAGGGGCGCCATAACAAGTATGTAACAGCTTTATCTAGACACAAGAGCAATTTTATAAATGACTCCATCTGTAAAATTGATTTTCTTTGTGTGATCTAACACCTTTAATAGAAAAAATGAAAATGTTGTGACTTTAGTAGATAGATTAATTATGGTATTCATTGAGTAGATAAAGCATTTCTTGTTTATTTTTCTGTTATTATAAGAATCTGAAATCTTCTTTAAATATATATATATATATATATGCTTTTTTCTCTGTAATAAATCACACATTGTTTTGTAGACATTGATAGTCTACTATAAACAGCGTAATTACATTTGTTATTATTTTTGTGCATGAGTCTGAATTAGTAGTGTTCTGAGATCAAGGTTGTTTGTTTTGCATAGTTTGTGTTGAATGCCACCATCAACTTTTCTTATATCCTTGGGAATATGAGTGATATTCAGTGCAAATGACAACAGCATTGTGCTGTTAAGGGACCAGTGAGCGATAGAGTGCTTGTAAAATGGAAAAATGTTAATTATGAACATGGGAACTATTGTCACATTCAGAAGGTCTGATTAAACAGCGGGGATGAAGTAGCCTTGTGTTTGTAACAAAGTTCTATCATCTCACAATCCAATTAATCCTATTAAGCATTTTCCCTTCAGATATAATGAAAAAAATGACATTATAGGATAGGGTAAACAAGAAAGCGCATTCAAGTTCTAAAATAAAAAGATTAAGACATGTTTGCAAATCTCTCAAATTAAGGTCTCAAATACCTGGGTGTATTATGGTTTTGTGTTCTACGTATAGAGAAACATTGGGCCTCCTTGTAGCTCTGTATGATCTTATTTCATAGAATGATGAAGATTTTTGTAATAGTGCAGCTTGGCCATCACAAGTACTACACCCTAAGCTGAATGGACTTCACACATGAATTCCCAAAAAGCCCCAAAGGCCACTCTTTATACAGTGCCTTCACCCCTGAATAACCCAATATCACATCACAACCAGTGAATAGCCATACCCTAGAACTCCTTCTAAAGCATAATTCTTCTTTGCAACCAATATTTTGCCCAGTTCCACGCAGTAAAACACAGTCAAAACAATCAAAAGTCACAGCACATCCAAGGGAAACCTAAGCAAAATGTTTAGCAGCAGAAGAATAAACACTGATTATATTAGAATAACTCTGTATATGGCCACTACAGGCCCCACTTAGGGTCACTGATTAAGGAAGTTAATGCTTTCAAACCCTTAAAGTACTCCAAAGGTATTCTTCCCTAGAAACTCCACTGCCTTGGCTGTGTACATAAATTGGACCACCTCTGGTCACTTGGTCATTCCCATTCACTAATTTCCAACTGGCCCATTTTTCATTGTCAACACTTTAACCACTTCCGTACCACCCATAGACTGTATACGTCCAAGGGGCGGTTGCCTTGTTCTACAAGGACGTATCGGTACATCCAAGCAGAACTCAGCAGCTGCACAAAATCATGCAGCTGCTGAAACTGGGAGCCGGCTGTAACTTCAGCCGGAGCTCCCAGAGAGAAGGCAGGGAAGGTTTATTACCTTCCCGATCGCTGTGTATACAGCACTCAATGAGTGCTGTATACAGCGCTATGGGCGCCGCCATCTTGCAGCCGCCCTCTGACCTTGCGGTCATGGGATCCGCCGGGTTCAGCGCCTGCAAGAGCTTCTGCGTCCTACAGGACCAGATCAGCTCTGTAGTAACGTGCAGGAGGCTGCAGTCCTCCTGCAACTGGGGCTAAATGTACCAGCCCCAGTTACAGGGGAAATCAGTCTCCCCCACAAAGAAAAACTGTGATCAGATGTCCCCAAAGGTCTATTATGACCTTATGGGGACACAATGTAAAAAAAAAAAAAATTAATAGAAAAGTTAAAAAAGAAATGTAAATAAAATAATTAAAAAAATAAATAAAATAATACACCAATAAAACGCCGTTATCAAAGGTTATAACCCGACCCCCGACGACACCATACAAAATAAAACTTACTGTAATGGAGAGTAAAAACTATTTTATAAAGTTTTTTAGTAGCACTTTGTTACAGCCCTCAAAACCGCAGATACAAAAAAACCCTAAAATGTGTCTGGTCCTGAAATTAGCCTGCTACTGAAGTGGTTAATGAGCACCGCCCATCCTACTGAAGTCTATGTAACTATGAAAAATTAGACATGAGCATCTCCATTGAGATGTACAGAAAATGTTATGGATGGGAATCAGCAAACAGGAGTCACTTAAACCCCAATCTCCCAAAAAGTGAGTCCCCTGGAAGATGGGTCTAAGCCTTCCATAAAGTTAATGTTTATCCATTAGATATTCCATGAATGGTTATGATGGGAATATCCTTTTAAGCACAGATTACCCTTATAACCTTGTGGGAAAAATTATTGCCAAGAGCAGGTGTAAAAGGTGTAAGGATTGGCCATAAAAACACAAATCCTAGACAACACCTTCAATATCAGCTGAACATGATGAGTGGACCAATTTTGTCTGGTCTAATGCCCATCAATTCCTTTCCTTAGGCCGCTGAGCACGTCCGCTGCTGGCACAAGCGGACAGGTGAGAATGATTATTTTTTTTTTGTTTCACCTTCCCCGGCCTCCTGTCCAAGTATTGAGATTCCTGGATAACCCCTTTAAAGAGGACCTTTCACGTCCTCATGTATATGCTGTTTTACATACTGCTAGAAAGCTGACAGTGCGCTGAATTCAGTGCACTGCCGGCTTTCCCGGTATGTGCCCCGGGGCTGGAGATATCGGCGGTGTTAGTTTCACGGTTTACTGTCAGAAGGGCGGACCTAACAGTCTAGCTGCACTGTGAGGAACGCCTTCCCTGACAGTTCTTGTTCATAGACTTGTACTGGGGGGGGGCGTTGCTAACAGCTCAGCATCATCACCGGGCAGTAAGGAACGCCCCCTCTCTCTGTACTCGCCCATAGCCTGTACTGTCAGAGGGGGTGTTCCTTACAGCCCAGTGATGACGCTGAGCTATGAGGAATGCCCCCCCAGTACAAGTCTATGAACGAGAACTGTCAGGGAGGGCGTTCCTCACAGCACAGCTAGACTGTCAGGAACACCCTTCTGACAGTGAACGGTGAAATTTAGACCCCCGATATCTCCAGCCCCTGGGCACATACCGGGAAAGCCGGCTTTCTAGCAGTATGTAAAACAGCATATACATGAGGACATGAAAGGTCCTCTTTAATGCATGGGAGATTACATCTTTTACTATATGGAATGGGCTTCATACTGTTACTGTGGTGCTCTATGCTATTGTAGCCCATAACCAAAGCATTTTGATTTAAACAGGATCATTTATAGTTTTAGAATTATAGCATCACAGTATTTGCTTGAAAGCTATGGGAAGCCTATCTTCACGGGACATCAGAGCCTACTGCCAATGTAAACATTGGGTCAGGCAAAAGAAAGACCGTGCAAAGTTAAACTAGACAGTCTTAAAATGTACTGTACCAGATTTATCATAGTATCTGATGCTAGATGATAAATCTGTTGCATTATTAAATTGTCTGGTTTAATTTTACACCTACTATCAGTTGGCTTAGTGTACGATGGTATTTTTGCTGCACATTGTCACGGTTTAGATTACACCTACTTTCCACTAACCCACGCCCCTTTCCTACCAAGCCATGTCCCTTTTTCATATAAAACATAAAAGTGTCTAAAAAGCTTTATAAATGGGATGCAAGAAATGCTAGACAGTTTTTTTTTTACACACTTTGCTAAGCGAGTCTCCCGCACTTTGTCTAAAAATGGCAATTTTTAAGGGAACATGTAACTATGAAGTTAACACTCCTTTTCACACTGTTAGGTGCAACACCAGAGAAGTAACTTCCTGTCATATAGTATATGACATAAAACTCCAAGGCTGCCAGAGCTTTCAGTGACCAAATTAATACTCCAGTCAATCATTTCTGATACAATGCAATGAACTCACTCTTTAAACATGACTCATTTCCTTACATTATTTTTGTATGCAAATTAGTAATTTCGTCAAGAACTTGGACAGAATAAATAATCCGTTGCAAATTAAGCGACTCCCAGTCCCCATTTCATGGTATAAATTTAAAGTATATTTCTAGATATTTGATGAAAACCTGTTCAGGTTGTTTGTCTCTGGAATTGTAATACATTTGTAGCATCTCATTGCTACTAGAGATGGGCACACCTCACGAGATTCATTTTGATGAATATTCATGATAATCGGTGCTCCAGTTTGTTTCAGGCTGAACTGGAAGTGCTATTATTATACTCTGGGGTCTTTTCAGACTCCAGATTATAATAAGTGGAGGGCCAAGGGAGTTTAGTAGAAATAACAAAGAGTTATACTCACTTTGCCTCACCTCCCCTGGATATTCTTGCGACGTCTGGCGGTGTTCCGGCATCCTCTTCAAGCCTCTTCTGGACTCTGACTGATGTCACATGCCACAGGGTCAGGTGGGGCACGTTAACATAATGGACTTGGAATGTATATCCACTCTCCTGAATTGCAGACTTGTTGACTACCCTTGGAAAGGCTCACTACTTTTCTACATTAGATCTGGCCAGCAGGTATTGGCAGGTATCTGTGGTCA
Source organism: Leptodactylus fallax (assembly GCA_947044405.1). Lineage (NCBI taxonomy): Eukaryota > Metazoa > Chordata > Amphibia > Anura > Leptodactylidae > Leptodactylus > Leptodactylus fallax. Next base: position 1,351,053 of record CAMRHE010000009.1, on the reverse strand, counting down.
AGAAAGACCAATAGAAAACAGTCTTTGTCATCCAGATATGACTATATGAATTCCTGTGAATGACCTTCAGGCTGAATAATGCTCCGGCCATGTTTCAACAGCTCATGGAATTGGGCCTGGGGGAAGTGAACCACAAATGTCTGTAGATTTAACTTGATGCTATCATAATCTTATTGTCAATGTTTGAGGAATATATGGTGCAACAGGATCGAATTCTGGAGGAGCATGGGTTAAAGTACCTTTGAGTCCATAAACTGGACTCTCTCCTTCGCTCCACATGTCCAAGGTACTCTAAACTCTCTTGGAAGAGATGGCAATCATTGCCATCTCTTCCAAGAGAGTTTAGAGTACCTTGGACATGTGGAGCGAAGGAGAGAGTCCAGCTTATGGACTCAAAGGTACAGGCAGTGCAACAGGGTAATAGGGCTTGCAAGCATAGTATATGAACAGAGCTCTGCTGCAATTATCTGCTGCAGATGAAGGAATGGTGGCCAAACTACATTGCAGAGTTTGTGTGGGTGTAAAACAATAATATTCACTCAGCTATTGGGAATTTACCCTCCTTTAGGAGAAAGAGCAGGAATGATCAAGAATGGTGGGTCCCAGAGGTCTCTGCCCAGGAGTTGGCATCCACAGAGAGTAGGGAGTCCTTGGAGGCTTCTCCTGGGGCAAGCAAGAGAGGTGCTGGAGAAGTGGAATCATCTGCCCCATTAGGATACTCACAATGCAGCAACTTTTGTAGACAACTAGCCAGGTATTAAGAGTACTTTGGGAACGCTGTGACATCCCTTAAAGTGTAAGTAAACTTTTATTTATTTTTTATAAATAAATGAGCTTAACTTCATTTGTGCCAAAGTGCAATCTTGCTGCCAAGAAAACCCCCTTTTAACCATATGCAAATGAGCTATTACATTGTCTCCTGTGTTTTCCAAACAGCACCACCACCTTACATAAAGTTTGACAGATCACATTGTGTAAGACCAACAGGTGCTCCAGCAGGCAGAGCCACCAAACAGCTTTGACAGAACTTTGACGCAAAAAATTTATGTTCACTATGCCTACCCCAAACCCTCTACAACACCATGATGCTAAGACCCCACATAGCGAGCTGCAGCCGAAAACCGCATCACGTTTTTTTCCTCAGTGTTTTTCACAGAAACTCCACAGAATTTTCCTCTGCAGACTTTCTCATTCTATTATACCTATACGGAAAATGCCAGCATTTCTGTAGGTATAATTGACATGCATTTCCGCTGCAGATTTTTTTCTGCAATGTGTGGATGGGATTAGCCAGAATCCCATCGACTATGCAGGTACTGTAAAATGCCACAGATTTTGCCACGGCCCCGGTCTATAAGTGATTTAGAAGTAATATGGTGGTGGTAATCTCTTTATAAGTAGTATAAATATAATTCTGATTAACCCTGCCAGATGAAATTTAACTCCACCTTTTAGTTATTGAGTACTATAGGGGTCCATTCACACTGAGGAATTTGCATCTGATTTTGAGGCAATCAGCTCCAAAAACAACCTGATTCTTCCTACCTTTGTTTTCAATGGCAGTGACAGAAAAAGAAGCATCTGGCTTGATCTTCCTGAGGTTTCAATTGTTCAGATTCAGCTGCAGAGCCCAAAGGGCAAGATCTAAGCAGTTTAACCCCACTGTATCTGGGGCTATATCAAGGCTAGACAGCTTTAGAGTTTGGCAAATAAGTTCATAACTAGATCTGACCCAAATATTCCAAATTGATCAGGCTTTAAGAAAACTGAACAATTTGGGATTTGTCTCGGATGAACTAAAATGGCCGCCGCACTGCATTGCGGTTAATTATTATACTCTGGTGTCTCTTCAGGGTGGAGGGCCAAGAGAGATGACAAAAATAAAAAAACATTTATACTCACCTTCCATTACCTCTTTTAGGCCTCTTCGCAGTCTCCTCTGTCTCTGCCTCCTTGCGGCATCTGGTGCTCTCCTGTGATGTCATGATGCCTGGCATGTCCATGTCATCGCTGAGGAGAGCGCTGGACGCCACAAGGAGGCCCAAAAGAGGTAACGGAAAGTGAGTATAAGGCCGGGGTCCACGTGGCGTAAACGCCACAGTTCACCCGAGGCAGAAATGCGCAGAAAAAAACGCTGCGTTTTACAGTCACAGCAAAGTGGATGGGATTCTAGCTAATCCATGCCCAATTTGCGGTAAAAAATGCGGTGTGGACACGCAGCAATTTCCAAAACTTTTGCGGTTTTGGAAATCGCAGCATGTCAATTATATGTACGGAAAACTCGGCGGTTTCCCTATAGATATAATTGAAGCAAAAAGTCCGCAGAGGCAACCTCTGCGAACTTTCATTGCAAAGCGCTGTGGGAAGAACAGCGATGTGTCACCGCGGCGGCTTTTCCCGCAGCACTTTTTTGCTGCAGGACCCCACGTGGGGCCTTAGCCTAAATGTTTTTATTTTTGTCACCTCCCATGGGCCTCCACCTATTGTCTTTTCAGACCCCAGAGTGTACTAATTCCATGTCCAGTTCTATTTGAACAAGTTTGGACTGAACCCAAGGATCGCTTCTTCCGAACACAGGGCAAAATTCATCTTCAGAGGTTCGTCCATCTTTAGTCAGCTTTCTGCCATTAGCATTCACAGGGTCATAATTTGGAGAGAAATCTGAGGTGCCTCAAATTCTTCTCTAAATTCCTCCTTGTGGCATGTTCTCATATGGAAAATTTATTGCAGAAATTTCAACAACTGAAATGATCTTATATACAATTAAATGAGTTTGTTTTTGCAAAATGTGTATTGGCTCTTACAAGTCCCACTCCGATGTATGAGAAATTTCTGTAACAAATCTGCTGCATGTAAATACACCCTTACTGTAAAACAAGCAGTCCAAGAATGGCATGCCCGTTTTCTAACATTTACCAGGCGCTAACATCTTGTATCAAATCTTTAATTAAGATATAACCTGGTCCATTTGACTATTTTAACATTAGGATTCACATTCCTGAAATTCTAACAAATGTCCCTGGTAAACAGGAAAATAATCAGTCTATATTCACTTTTATGTCCATTAATTTCTTTTAATTTAAAATACAATAGATAACATCCGGCCACCGCTCAGGCATAAGAAAGCCATTGCAAATGTCAGTTAAAATTGAAATTTGGAAAAATTCTTAAACCGTCTTATCCCAGAATCAGTTTGCACTTTTATTTAAGGTTACCTTTTCATATTCTTCAATTGCCACAGCTTAAATCATGTTTAAAATAACATCTCAGCTGCAAACACATATTTTCCAGTAAATTACTTTTTTGGCTGTGAGCATAATCCTGTTTTTATCCTACGCTGTCAAATAAATATAATTTTGACAGAAATTAGTGACAAGTTATAGAATGCATGGTAGCTAGGATTAGGAAGCCGAGGTCCGAGGATTTAGATATTAAACAATGGTCACCCTTTTTGAAATTGGCCTATGGGTCTAAATCTGGGCTATTATTGACAAAGGGCAAAAAAATTATTTAAAATGTATGAATGTATTCTCGTGGCACACATGACATTTTACATAAGATTCAACACTGACGAGTTTTATACCTTATCATTTAAACAACTGATCAGATTTGATGTTTCCGACCAACTTGAGACATTTTTACATGGATATTTGAACATTCAGTCGTGGATTATTTTCCTATAGCAACAAATTGGAATCTTCCATTAGCTTTGACTTTTGGAAATAAAAACGGAAACTTGATGGTTTTAATAAAACTCCCGCAATGAACAATAAAGGGAGCCTGTCAGGTCCAAAATGCCTTCCAAAGCAATAATAGTACTGGGTAGTGGGCTTCAATATGAGCAGAAACATATCTTTGTGGCCACAAACCAATGAAGCAAGACACAGATAACCATTTTTTGTGGGTATGCAAATAAGCCTGCAAATGCACTGGGGGTGGGCCTTATTTGCCAGATGGACATACAGATTTGCTGCCAAATGCCACCACTTTGGCCATGATTGATATCAGTCACAACTGTATGTAGGCAGATCTGGCAAATTAGGGCCACCTCCAGTTCTCTTGCAGGCTAATTTGCAGGCAACTAGCCCTGATGCACATGATAAAAATGCACCTTAAATAGCTGCACTCTGAAACTCTGTGCAACTGGTTAATTCCTGCCATGTTACTTCAGCAACCTTGAATATAGTTCACCCATCTGCCCAGTCTTGGACAATGAGCAGCTGGAACTCAACACCTCACTTACTTTACTCCCCTTGCTCAGTACCCCAAGACAAACTAGCCCCAAATGAGAGACACATCGCTCAGGCATCTATTAGTGGTGCCTGCCCTCATCCCTAAAACATACACTCCTCTGGTTACGCTCCCGCATTACCCCACAGGAGATGATGCCGTATCAGTCTGTAACTTTATATGTCCAGTCACTACCTACACGTAAAAGGACACAGACTGTTGACGGCTCATATAGATTTATTATTGTGTAATGACAGTAACCTCTATCACAAAAATGTCTAGACCACTGTATAAGCAATGCTACCTCCGATGCCGCCCCTGCTACCTCTTGTGTCAACCCCTCTACCTCATAGATTGTAAGCTCTTGCGAGCAGGGCCCTCAGTCCCAGTGTATGAATTGACTATTTCTCTGTAATGTATCTTTTTGTCTGTACTTGAACCCTACAAATTGTACAGTGCTGCGGAATATGTTGGCGATATATAAATAAAAGGTATTATTACTATTATTATATTATCCATGTGAAATGTACATTTCCTTGTGAAGACTGGCAATTTCTGGCAATTAATATTAAAGGGAGTCTACCAACTCCCATAACTGCTGTCACCATGTTACAGAGCACATTACAGTGATAAATAATCTTTGTTATATATGTCAGTTTTGTAAATTTAGAGGAAAAACAACTTTGAATTATTATGCAAATAAGGCAGTGGATGCATTGGGGGCGGGCCTTCAGCTCGATCAACTCCATCCAATCTGGTTGAGCTTGAGCTATTTTGCAATGAAGAATGGGCAAAAATCTCAGTCTCTAGATGTGTAAAGCTGGTAGAGACAGACCCCAAAAGACTTGCAGCTGTAATTTCAGCGAAAGGTGGCTCTACAAAGTATTGATTTAGGGAGGATGAATACTTTTGCACGTTACACTTTTCAGCTTTTTATTTAATTAAAATTTTGAAAACCATGTATCATTTTCCTTCCACGTGACAATTATCTGCTACTTTGTGTCGTTCTATCACTTAAAATCTCAATAAAATACATTTAATTTTGTGGTTGTAAGGTGTCAAAATGTGAAAAAGTTTTTATGGACAATCCAGCTCTGGACAGCTATGATTATTACATTATTTTCAGAGAGAAAACACTCATTTCTGATTCAACATAACAATACATGAACTCTAAAAGCTCTGAGTTAGCCATCAGTGATTGATATTAGAATGCAGGTAGAAAAATGTGCTTTTCCATCCATAGAAAAAAAAAGTTTAAAAACATCCATTACTCGGTTAAAAATTGGAAAATGTACAGTACATCTCCAAAGCATACTTTGCTTATGCGCTTTAGACCATTACTAGTTCTTACTAATAGCTAAAAACCAGAAATGGTTTGAAAAGTATAAGTGAAGGATGCTTCGGAGAGGCACATTGTCTGATTTTTAACCATGTTTCATATAAACTTTGAACATTTTAAAACTTTTTTTCTATGGATGTTGGAAACATACTTTTTCGGCTTCTATTCTGCGTTCTGCTTGTATTGGATGATCTGTGCAGCGTGAGTAGAGAACATCCAAAAAAATGAAAATCAATCCTAGAAAATGGTGCAAAACGTCTTAAAATTACAAAAAGAAAATTTACAAAAGTACAGTACAATACTTTTATCTTGTTTGTTTAAAATGCTCTTTTGACTCTACCGCTACTTTTTCTGATCATTTACTTGTGGGCTTGTGAGTCTTTTGTGCTAGTTATCCATGTTCCATAAAACATAATGATTGACAAGAAATCACATAGGCCAGATTTACTAATAGTTAGACAATGTACATTTAGGAAGTCTGAAAATGTGCCAGATTTATCACTGATGCTGGATGATACAACTTATGTATCTTTATACTGGCTAGCCTAAGTTTATACCATCTTTTAGTTGATTTAGTTTGAGCCAGAATTTAATGACACAATTGTGGCACATTTAAGCCACACTTCCTTTTCTGACAAGCCACTCCCACTTGCTTAGTAGCACCAACATGCGCCGCATTTACATCAGTGTCTAGTCGCAGTTTCAGTACAAAAGCAGTGCAAAAGCAGAAACTGCACTGATAATGGCAGTATTGTGATGACATCATCACCAAGAGTCAAAATGGAGTCTGCAGGCACAGACATATACTTTAGGTAGGATGCTCTTGTCTTATTTCCTCTCTGTGTTGTGGAGATACTCTTGTAAGTGTGGAAGCTTTTCTCTGGAAAGCATGCTGCTAGGTAGAAAGGGGGAGACAGGTCCTCATATTAGGGAAGTAACTCTCCTGGGGGTCTAGTGCTTCCCTCACACGGTCACCTGATAAATAGCCTCTTTCACCCCTATGAATTTACAGTTTAACTTTATTCATTTTTTTCATAAGGGATCTGCACCCAGGAAACAGAGTATGCAACGTTTTTATTCTACTGACTGAGCCACAAACTCAGTTAGTATAATATTAGTTTCAATAGAGTTTTTTTTCTTAAACCAAACTGCAATAGTATAGTAATGAGCCTACATAATGTATTGGTATATAGAGAAATTTCAGTACGTATGTCAGTACATTGACGTCTCTGCTGTACTGCAGTGTTTGGTGCTCTTGGTATGAGATTTGCGGTGGTGTTTGGCTCTTCTGCTAAGATATTTTACCCTGCACAATGGTATTTGTTTGCCACTGCTACAGTGAGATGTTGTGTCGCACTGTGCTGTCTGGCACTGTAGGAGATGTATTTTGTGGTGCACTGTGGTGTTTGGCACTGCTAGAATGAGATGTTGTGCCGCACTGTGGTGTTTGGATAGGTATTTTCTGCTAGCCGCTGGTATTTACTGGGGAGGTATTTCATGTTACAGTGTGTTATTTGATGTTGCTACAGGTATCATAGTGCTGTCCTGTAGTATTTGGTTGTGACTGGTGAGGGTATTATACGCAATACAGTGGCATTTGTTTTACATTCTGTAGTAATATTTCTTTGCTGGTGAGGCACTGACAGCACAACATATTGACTGGTGAGGGCAGAGTCCTAAAATCTGTGTGGTGTGATCCTGGGTTTAAATGTGTCCCTTGTTTTTGTGAGTTTCCCACTCCAAAAACATATTGATAGGTAAAATGACTTTCTAGTCAATGGCTTTCAGCCTTAGTGTAGGTGTTAGGCCCCTTGGAGACGACCGTGGTGAGGGTCAGTGTGCTCTCCCTGTATTCACACTGACCCATTCTTTTCTATGGGCCCATACACATGACCATGAATTTCATGGTCCTGTGTGCAGGCTGACAGTCTGGGCCGCATCAGATAGAACAGGTCCTATTCCTGTTCTATTTTGTAGCCCATGTTTTTGTGGCTCCTATTCAGGGGCGCACCGCTAATGAGGCGAAGTGAGGCGGCTGCCTCAGTCGGCACTGTCCGGCACTGTCTGAGGGTCAGCATTTTTACTATTCAATGTAAATCAGCCCAGGAAAGGCCACTTTAACAAAAAACTAAGCTGAGCGGGGCCTGTCCTGGGCTGGTTTACAAATCGTCGCATCTCAGCGCAGGCAGCGATACAATTACATCATCGCGCCACCTACGCTGAGATATGGACGTCGCGGACAAGAAGAGGCGTCAGCTCCATCAAGGCAATGGAAGGTGAGTATAACTTTTTTTTTATATATATAAATAGGCCATAACCTGCTGGAGTATCCCCAGCAGGTAACGGCCTATTTATTTATCTACCCTCGGCCTGCTCGTAGCCGCCCCCGCTTCCCCTTCTGCTATGGGACGCAGAAGGGGAAGTGGATGCCACTGAGCAGCCGCGGGCATCGGTAAGTACTATTATTATTTTTTCAGACCCCAGAGTAATCGGAGACCTGGGGGAGGTGAGGGAACATAAAAACCAATGCTACTTACCTCTCCTGCGATCGGTGTTACTCCAAGCAAGCTTGGGGCCTCTGGTGACGTCATCAGGTCGCGTCGCCAGCCTGATCACGTGACGTGTGTGCGCAATTAAACAGGGCCGAAAGCTGCAAAGAGTGCACCGGTGTCCAGGATAGGTAAGTAACACTGCTTTTTATGTTTGTTACCTCTCCTGGGTCTCCAATCATTATACTAATATATAGTATAATAATAGTTCATGGGTGGGCCACTATGGGGCATAATACCATGTGCAGGGGCCACTGTGGAACATAATACCGTGTGCAGGGGCCACTGTGGAGCATAATACCCTGTGCAGGAGCCACTGTGGAGCATAATACAAGTGCAGGGGCCACTATGGAGCATAATACCCTGTGCAGGGGTCACTATGGAGCATAATACCAGGACAGGGGCCACTATGGAGTATAATACCAGTGCAGGGGCCACTATGGAGCATAATACCAGTGCAGGGGCCACTATGGAGCATAATACCATGCAGGGGCCACTGTGGAGCATAATACCATGTGCAGGGGTCAATATAGAGCATAATACCGTGTGCAGGGGTCAATATGGGGCATAATACCATGTGCAGGGGCCACTAGGGAGCACAAAACTGTGTGCAGAGGCCGCTGTGGGGTGTTATATCATATATTTTATAATTGGGGGTAGCAGCAGGATGGGGGCCTTCTGTAGGTGAGGACAATGTGGGTTGGATGCCTGGAAAAGTGAGGAGCCAAAGATGTCTGTGTTGCAAACTTTACAGAGACAAGTCACAGCTGGAAGAAATGGTCATGGTGGTCCAAAGGGAAGAGAAGGGAAATGTGAAGGGTTAGTCAGAGACGTCACCTGTAAGTCACAAAATGTTACTGCCCTGTATTCACCTAAATGATAGAAGATAAATACCTGAGTGATGGGGGGGTCTGTCTGCTGAGACCACCACTGAACCTGAGAATTGGGTTTTTTCCCCCACTAGGTGGGAATTCAGCCTGACCGCAGCCATATATATAGGTGTGTCACTTGGTGAAGGGACAAACCCGCGTGGCTCTCATTCGCTTCAATGGGAGTGCCGAAGATAGCCGAAGTCCAGTACTCAGCTATCTGCGGGGCTCCTATTATAGAGAATGGGGGCCACGTGGGCTTGTCTATCCACCAAGCAGAAGAAGTGTGAAGTTACTTTCATTGTTAATGCCGTGTTGTTGATCTGATACTGAAGTAATACAGGAAGAACAAGTCATAAAAACTGTATTATAACTTTGTGTATTGTTTATATTGTGTGACGATAACAGCGTGTGAAGCTAGTAGCATGGAATCACAATTTTTTTTTTTTTTTTTTTGGGGGGGGGGGGGCGTCTTTCTATAGTCCGACTCAGGCAGCAAAGAGGCTAGGTTCACCACTGCTCCTATTCATTTAATGAAAGGAGCTGAAGGAGGCATGCCGCATGCACGGGCGGCACATGGGTACTCCCTGTGTTCCCTGTGTTCTGCCCGCGCTTTTAATTCACGGCAGGCCGGTTGCAGCACAGTCGTCTGCATCCAACCTTAGAGACACTGAATTAAACTCCATAGGACACATTTTTTTGATAACCTCTATATAGTGCTATATGAGAGAATAGAAATAAAAAATAAATAATAGAGAATAGGCCTATCCATAGGACTCCCTATGGGTTACTTATGTGAAACAACCCCTTCAATTAAAAAAAAAAAAAAAAAAAAAAAAAGAGATCCATTTTTCTTTCTTCTTCAGATAAAGTTTTTGGCATGGCAATGTGTTAGAACCTAAGCCAACAAGAGTCCTGGGTAGAGAGGCCATGGCAAAAAGTGGAGAGTTGAAAAATACAATACAGTAAAAAAAAAATGTATAAAGGAAAGTGCAGTACTGTTCATGTTAGATATATTGGTCTGGCCTCTCTGATCCTTGGGTTATCAGTGTTTCAGAGTTTTCATGAAAGGCCGAGATAATGTACACTGAAATAAATAACAGATTGCTGAAACAAAGACGCATTCCAAGAAGGTTTCTTTTCTTGTCCTAGGCGTGGCGACAATGGCTTGTGTAACGTAACATGTTACATTTAAAAGAGAACTGTAGAGAAATACAATTTTCACTGTGCAGAGACATTTCTCTGTGCAACAATACATAGCAAACATGCAAATGAAGATATCTGCCATCCATTGCACAAAAAGGCCTAAAACATTCTGACTTACCCTGACCGATTTATTGAATTTCCTGAATTAATTAAGCAACGCACACCACATGTTTTATTCCTCAATTACTATGCTTATATAGAAGAGCACCATCCCGTTCCCATGGAAAACAACAGTGGCTAGCTAAATCTTCACACCCATTAATTGCCTCTACTGTGCGCCTCTCTCCTGACATACTTGAGATTATAAAGGATGTTTTTAGCAGCTAAACAATGATATGATCATTAATATACACTCTTCCCTAATTATTTCAAAAATGTTTTGTTAGAAAAAATTGAAAAAAAAAAATTCCCCTGCACATTTTTTCATTTTATTTAAAAAGCATCTATCATCGACATCTATTTTCTGTATTTTAGGCCATTCAGTCTGGAAAAAAAAATGATATTTTTGAACCCTGTTCTGTGTCATGGATGCTTTACAGATCTGGGAAGGGGGAAATAGGGGATGGAATAGGTGAAAAAAGCTTCTTTTGTTATTTTATAACAGTACCTGCCTTTAACTATTTTTTGATGGTTCACAGAAAACTGTTCTAGGGTAAGGCACCACATGGCCCCCCCCGGGCAGAAATTAGCTAAAAATGGCTGGTTTTCACTGCTGCTTTCAGCCACGATTTCTGGGCTACTGTTCTTATCTTTCAATCTTTGCATTACAAAGCTTGAAAGCCACAGGCAAACATGTAGCAAAAATTCACATGCTGTGTGTTCAAAACCCTCAGTGCAAGACACATTGGGGCACATTTATTAAGCTTCTTGGGCATACATTGAGCTTTTTTAAGGTCTTTTTCTGCCCTCCGCTTCATTTATGAAGCATTTGTGCCTTTTTTCCCAAATGTTATGCTTCTCTCGCACATTTTTGCTTTTTGTGGAGAAAAAGAGGCATGGCCTAAACAGAGATCCTTTTCATGTTGTATTTATGACGTGCCTTTTAAAAAGGGGCAAAAAAAGGCACAAATGCAATTCAGTCCATCGGCAGCGTAAAAAAGAGCCTGTCAGGTCAGAAAGCATTAAAAAGGGGCAATTGCGTCTTTTTGAACAAAAAAGGGGCAAAGTGCACATGGCCTAAAAAGGCACATCTACACTAACCTAACCTGTGCAACATTTAACAAGGAGGTATGCTGACACCATAAATAAGCACCGCAGTAAAACTAGTTTAAAAAAAGGCGTACCTGTGAAAAGTATGGCCAAAAAAGGGGCAGATGATAAATAACCCCCATTGTGCTTCAGGTTTGTTTCGGCGTGTTTTTGTTAGTGGACGTACTGTTTAAACCCCAGAGCATAATAAGCGGCGTAAACATAACTAACAGTCTTACTCACCTCTCCTGGGTTCCATCATGACGTTGAGTGTCGGTCTCCATTATCTTTGGACCTCTTACAGCCTCTTGAATGTTGTCAGTGCCCCAGGTAGCCACTGAGGCCCAATTTTATATATTTTATAAATATTTATAAAATATTTTATATTTATATATTTTTCTTGCAAGGTTCTCCCAACATTAGTTATGGATATAGTGCAGTGCTGTGTGTATGTTATGCATAAAGTACAATACAGAGCTATGTGTTTACTGCCCACAGCTTGGATAAAGTAGATTGAAGAAAGTTAAGCAAACTTTTAACTTGGGGTCTTCCCCCCCCTTTTCTCGCCTCCCCACAGTATAACGGCCCATTTACACACACTATAATGTCCCAAACTGGCCTCTAGACAGTATAGTGTCCCATAGCAGCCCCTCCTCACAGTATAATGTCCCATATCAGCCCCTCCATAAAGTATAATGTCCCATAGTGGCTCCTGCACACAGTATAATGTCCCATAGCAGCCCCTGCAGATTACTCCAGCAGGTAACAGCCTATTAAAAAAAAGCAGGGGCCCATCGGGCCTCCTAAGGTCACGGGCCCCATGGGGGACATGGGGAACTTCTCAAACTATTTTTCAGGAATATTTTTCCTCCTTTAATTCTCTGAGAACCATTCAAAATTTTGGGAGAAATGAAATGAAAAAATGATCACTTCTGGATGTAAATGCAGCCTAACTTATTATCATAGTCTAACAGAGTGATCTCAAATCACAGACATTTGATTTACAAAACCGTCTAGGTGATATTGCTGCCTTAGAAGCTTATAGCTGTGTTTAAGTAAAAAATATACAATTGCATATTCAGAGATAAAAAAAAAGTGATCAAAGAGCAGATGTAAGCTGTGACAAGCAGGGCATAGTCCACAAGCTTCAATAAGAGGGATAGGGTGTAGTGAATATGAAGTAAAAAATGTAAAATGCTAATTTTAAACCTGACCTCAACAATATATGCAAATAATCATATAAGAAGTATGATTCAGAAGTATATAGTAAAGCACTGCCATGCGGTTTTACAATTAATGAGCCTGGATCAGAGTAGCCACACAGTGGAGGAGCTGCTTCACTGTATCCTGCAGCAAGTATCCCACTGGATGGCTCCTCGCCAACTCCAACTGGGCAGCATTGCCAATGACCATGGCACTAAAATTGTTGCTGTGGTGCAGTTAGATTGAGTAAAATTGTCCCTGTATGGTGCAAGTGCATAATCTGGTGGTATTAATCTGTATAGTGGCTTAAAAGAGGTGCTCCTCTTGGCCAGGAAAGTCTCTGTGTGTTTCAGCAGTTCTTATGTCCCAAAAACACCCTGCTCAGTTTGCAGTGACAAAATGGTCTGCCTTTGAACCACTTTATCTGCAACGTTCCAACTCAGTGGAAGTCGACCTTAAACATACTGGAGCATCTGTGTAAGCAGCAGAAGGCGGTGAACAATTACTGCATACAGCAGACCACAGGGACATTGTGTTACTTTGAGATATGTCATTAGAGGCTTATGAGGGAAATGTGTCATCTTCTCAGGCCCTTTGAAGGGGCCACCAAATTTGTTAGCAGGAACAACTGCAGCATAAGTGATGTGATCCCTTTATTGTATATCTTAAAGGAAACATACTCATGCAACGAGGGACGGAGGAGGTGGAACAGTTTCCACCTGTTTGTCAATATCATCGTCCTAGGCTGATGAAGGAGGATGATGAAAAATTGCCATATTATCAGGATAGGCTGCATATCCAGCTTACCCCAGTGTTTAGGGAGACCACTGCAATTGCCAATCACATCACACATGCCCAGGTAGCCTCTGTCCACTCTCAGTTCATCTCACTCAGCCAGTATTTCACCTCCTCTGCCATTGCCACAGCTACAAGCATCAGGAGTAAAAGCAGCAGCAGCCAGTACAGTATCTGGAACAAGATGAACCAGAAATCGTTCAGCTCGCAGCGCCAATTGAAAGAACAACAGGCACTGACACCCATCGGCTGCACAAGCAGATACAGTCATACCTAGAGTGCACCTATATTCCAGCAGATAACTCTGATCCCATGGACCAATAGGTTAGAGCAGTGCAAGGAGCTGGCCCAGTTTACTATGGGAGTTTTATTTTATGCCTCAAGCTTAGTGGCTAAGAGGATGTTCTGTGCTGTCAGTGGCATTGTAACACCTAGAATGACAAAACTGTCCACATGTAGTGTAGAAAAAATTACTTTTGCCAAAATTAATCAGGCATAAATCTGTGATGATATTTACACCTCTCCAAATAGTGGTGCCAACATCTCCTTGTATCATGTTCCATTTACTGTCCCACTGATGCTGTATTTGACTCCTAAACAGCAACCGCCAATGCCTCCATGCCTTACCGCCACACATTTTGCCACAGACACCACCACTGCCACCACATGTCCTGCAGCCTAGTCCATCACATGCCACATTCCGAGCCACCAGAAATGAAACAAACCTTGGGAGATTTGCTCATCTCTAGTACTGACCTTCTCTGATCCATTTTTTTACTTTACATAGTCCTTGCAACAGTAAATTCCTATGCTTCCCTACATTTTGAATTTCTGTTTGACATCTCAATGATTGCATAAAATGACCCGGAGAGATGTGACGCTATTTGGGCCACATTGAAAACCTACAGGTCATCAGTGACTTGAGATGGGTTTCAGGATTATGTACAGTTTCCCAACTGCACTGGGCCCCACAAAGGCCAGCATATCCGTGTGAAGAAGTCCAGCACCAGGGTTTCAACATTATAATTGCAAACTGTATTTCTCTATGGTTCTATTGGTTTTTTCTTATAGCAGGTAGTGGTTTGTAATTGTTAATATTGCACTCTAGGAAGGGCTGCTTTTGCTTAAATCTCCAGGGTTTCCAGAATGGGTCAGCAGCTTCTGAATAATGATCTTGGCCTCCTTGACCCCTGTGAGAGTGTGAACCTAGAGGGTGCTGGAGAGCGACCCAAAAACAGGATTGAAAAGGTCCTCGACCACACCCATACCTGGGGCTTCACTCCAGAGGACAGTGCTGCTGGTGACCTGCAGGGAGCAGGTGGACTGTGGACCAGTTAGAGACAGACAGGTGGTCTGTCCCAAGAGGACTGGATTCCACAAACTGACTTGGTTAACCTCAGTGTGAGCCTTACTGCTGAGGAGAAACCTCAGCAAAGCATCTTGCCCCAGAAGTTAGTCAGGGCTCAAGAAGTGAGGTATTGCCCTGTGTGTGGGCTAGGCTGTTTTGTTATTTTTGTTCCTGTTTACTTTTACAAGCTGAATAAAGCCATTTCCTTTGGATTGCTGTTACCTGCTCTGCTGTTTATTTGGCACCCAGCGCCACAAACACCTCTGTTAAATCGAGGAAGGTCCTACCTTTGATGCTAAACTACCTTCAATTGTCACACCCCTTACAAGTTCATCTATTCTCCCACTCCCTTTTTTGATTGGGGCTGATAAGGAATCTAGACTCAACACTTATGACAAGAGTCCTGGACACCCCTAGGTGTATTTTCAACTTTTAGCTTACCCAAGGACATTGATTTGTTTTGTACGCCTTTGTGATTTTAGCATCTCAATTGAGAATTTTCTTGAGCACTACCCAGTTGTGTCCCTCCAATGTCCAGGTGATCATCAAAGCTGTGGTGTTGATTCATAGTTTATCTCAGTTCAGTGATTCTACAATAGATCCATTGGAGGAGCAGCAACACCCTGGAACACTAGTGCCTCTGGACAGGTCAGTGCAGGGATGGTCATGCTCACTTAGACTGCGAGTCTGTAACTTCTTTATTTTATTTTTATTCATTTTTTTTTTTCTCCCTATTTTTCCCCTTTTTTTTGGCTGTGTTTTTTCACTTAGGTTTTTTCAAAATCATTTTACCTTATGGTTAGTTAGGGACTTGCAAGACAATATGGGTTGCAAGTTTATGTATTTTGCCCAAAATACACAAGTAGATGCTCAAACGTTTGTATTTTTGGCAAAGTGCAAACCAATACTTCATTTCCTTTATTACTATATTTTTTTCAATTCCTCAAATTGTTAAAATGTACAATGTGTATTAAAATAAATGTTGATCACAAGCTAAAGCAAAATGTCTCATTTTTATTCCTTCACTAATGTATAATAATTGATTGTATATATATTTTAATTTACAGTAGTGAAGGAGTTTACCAACAAATCATAGCAGTCTTTGGTTGCATGATGTGATAATCTGCAGATTTATTTTGTTGCCAAAATATGTAAAAATATGGGATCCAACCACTGGTGTTGCAGTTGGGTTCAGCTGTATTTTACAGCTACCACCTACTCTCGAAAGAACCCACTTAGCTTCTGAGTGGGTGGCATTGCCCTGTCATAATAGTAGAACATGGGGCGGGAACGGCTCCATGGTGCACTATTATGTCATGATGCAGCAAGAGGTTAAAGAAGTTCAAGAAGGTTTTGGAGGATATAATCTAGGTAACAGATTTCTGGGGGCAGGTTGTCAGCCCAGGGAATTACGTTGATTGCCATATTTAGAGTCAGTGATGATTTTTCTCACAAATATGGGTCAATTCGCATTTGCATGTGGTTTTTGTTTTGCTCAGGATCAGCACTGAAGAATTACACTAGCGTTCGGGTTTACGTTCTTCGGGTCCGTTTGGGGACCTGAAAAATGGAGATTCATATGTGGGGAGGTATGAGACTGCATGGACAAAACTGAATTTATGAATTTCATAGCAATTTGCATGGCATTTACTGTTAAATTGTTAGAGAGACACAGAGGTGTACTATGAGGAGACCAAAGATCCAATATACTACTGTAGTTTCATATCATGTCCGCCGCTTTTTGTGCCTGTCCCTGCAGCATTAAAGGGTACCTGTCATGTAAAGTGACTTTCCAGGATATGGTGTAATGTGTATGTAGATGAGGAGTAGCACCACTTCTGACCATTGTATGACTTATATGCAGCCGTTTCCCCCTCTGCATGCTATATATTTATATTTTGAAAAGGTGGGTGGAGACATACACTGTACGCTGTAAGTACAGAAGAGGATACACTATGACCATTTCTCTATAACTCGAAAACATCCTTAGGACCATACAGGACATATATAGAGAAGTACTGATATACAGTGGGGAAAAAAAGTATTTAGTCAGCCACCAATTGTGCAAGTTCTCCCACTTAAAAAGATGAGAGAAGCCTGTAATTGAGATCATAGGTAAGCCTCAACTATGAGAGACAAAATGAGAAAACATATCTCAAAAATCACATTCATTTTTTAAGAATTTATTTGCAAATTATGGTGGAAAATAAGTATTCGGTCATCTACAAACAAGCAAGATTTCTGGCTCTCACAGACCTGTAACTTCTTCTTTAAGAGGCACCTCTGTCCTCCACTCATTACCTGTAGTAATGGCTTCTGTTTGACATTGTTATCAGTATAAAAGACAGCTGTCCACAACCTCAAACAGTCACACTCCAAACTCCACTATGGTGAAGACCAAAGAGCTGTGGAAGGACACCAGAAACAAAATTGTAGACCTGCACCAGGCTGGGAAGACTGAATCTGCAATAGGCAAGCAGCTTGGTGTGAAGAAATCAAGAGTGGGAGCAATAATTAGAAAATGGAAGACATACAAGATCACTGATCATCTCCCTTGATCAGGGGCTCCATGCAAGATCTCACCCCGTGGAGTCAAAATGATCACAAGAACGGTGAGCAAAAATCCCAGAACCACATGGGGGGACCTAGTGAATGACCTGCAGAAAGCTGGGACTAACGTAACAAAGGCTACTGTCAGTAACACACTACACCGCCAGGGACTCAGATCCTGCAGTGCCAGATGTGTCCCCCTGCTTAAGCCAGTACATATCCGGGCCTGTCTGAAGTTTGCTAGAGAGCATTTGGATGTTCCAGAAGAGTATTGGGAGAATGTCATATGGTCAGATGAAACCAAAGTAGAACTGTTTGGTAGAAACACAAATCGTAGTGTTTGGAGGAGAGTGAATGCTGAGTTGCATCCAAAGAACACCATACCTACTGTGAAGCATGGACGTGGCAACATCATGCTTTGGAGCTGTTTCTCTGCAAAGGGACCAGGACGACTGATCCGTGTACATGAAAGAATGAATGGGGCCATGTATCGTGAGATTTTGAGTGCAAACCTCCTTCCATCAGCAAGGGCATTGAAGATGAAACATGGCTGGGTCTTTCAGCATGACAATGATCCCAAGCACACTGCCAGGGCAACGAAGGAGTGGCTTCGTAAGAAGCATTTCAAGGTCCTGGAGTGGCCTAGCCAGTCTCCAGATCTCAACCCCATAGAAAACCTTTGGAGGGAGTTGAAAGTCCGTGTTGCCCAGCGACAGCCCCAAAACATCACTGCTCTAGAGGAGGTCTGCATGGAGGAATGGGACAACATACCAGCAACAGTGTATTCCAACCTTGTGAAGCCTTACAGAAAATGTTTGACCTCTGTCATTGCCAACAAAGGATATATAACAAAGTATTGTGATGAACTTCTGTTATTGACCAAATACTTATTTTCCACCATAATTTGCAAATAAATTCTTAAAAAAATCAGACAATGTGATTTTCTGGATTTGTTTTCTCATTTTGTCTCTCATAGTTGAGGTCTACCTATGATGACAATTACAGGCCGGCCTCATCTTTTTAATTGGGAGAACTTGCACAATTGGTGGCTGACTAAATACTTTTTTTTCCCCACTGTAGCAGGGATTTTAGCAGAGAGGAGGGGGAGCAGGAAAATATTCATTTTAATTTTATTTTACTTTATTGCCTCATGCTGTGCAATGGTAGAGTCTTATCTTAGTGCCAGAAAAATGCAGCTGCAGCTATATATATGTCTGTTACAGCAGCCTGCTTCCTCTATATAGACTTCTATGTAAAAAGTAACTCAGCCTACAGAATAAAACATATTTCTTTAATAAGGTATATTACAAAGTTTCTTAGATTCACCAGCAATATTCATTTATAAAAAGCGGTTTTAAAATTGGAGATACGCTGTAAAGCTCTGTTCATGTGTCATTTTTTAAGTACATTAAAGGAAATCTGTCACATAGAAAATGCTTTTTAATCTGCAGCCATCATAGTATAGAGCATAAGGAGCTGATTTTGTGGCGAAAGATTCAGTATGACTTGTTATTTATGCTTTTAAATCTCTACTCTCTCTATGCTGAGAAGGAGATGGCCCTATCAGTGATTGTCAAAGAGGAGGGGCTGTCAATCACTGATAGGACCGCCTCCTTGACCTCCAAGCATAGAAAGAGTAGGTTTCAATAGATATGACAGTTAAAAATGACAGTTTATACTAATCTACAGTACAGACCAAAAGTTTGGACACACCTTCTCATTCCAAGAGTTTTCTGTATTTTCATGACTATAAAAATTGTAGATTCACACTAAAGGCATCAAAACTATGAATTAACACATGTGGAATTATATACTTAACAAAAAAGTGTGAAACAACTGAAAATATGTCTTATATTCTAGGTTCTTCAAAGTAGCCACCTTTTGCTTTGATTACTGCTTTGCACACTCTTAGCATTCTCTTGATGAGCTTCAAGAGGTAGTCACCTGAAATGGTTTTCACTTCACAGGTGTGCCCTGTCAGGTTTAATAAGTGGGATTTCTTGCCTTATAAATGGTATTGGGACCATCAGTTGTGTTGTTCAGAAGTCAGGTGGATACACAGCTGATAGTCCTACTGGATGGAGTGTTAGAATTTGTATTATGGCAAGAAAAAAGCAGCTAAGTAAAGAATAACGAGTGGCCATCATTACTTTAAGAAATTAAGGTTAGTCAGTCCGAAAAATTGGGAAAACTTTGAAAGTGTCCCCAAGTGCAGTGGCCAAAACCATCAAGCACTACAAAGAAACTGGCTCACATGAGGACCGCCCCAGGAAAGGAAGACCAAGAGTCACCTCTGCTGCGGAGGATAAATTCATCCGAGTCACCAGCCTCAGAAATCGCAGGTTAACAGCAGCTCAGATTAGAGACCAGGTCAATGCCACACAGAGTTCTAGCAGCAGACACATCTCTACAACAACTGTTAAGAGGAGACTGTGTGCAGCAGGCCCTCATGGTAAAATAGCTGCTAGGAAACCACTGCTAAGGACAGGCAACAAGCACAAGAGACTTGTTTGGGCTAAAAAACACAAGGAATGGACATTAGACCTGTGGAAATCTGTGCTTTGATCTGATGAGTCCAAATTTGAGATCTTTGGTTCCAACCACCGTGTCTTTGTGCGACGCAGAAAAGGTGAACGAATGGACTCTACATGCCTGGTTCCCACCTTGAAGCATGGAGGAGGAGGTGTGATGGTGTGGGGGTGCTTTGCTGGTGACACTGTTGGGGATTTATTCAAAATTGAAGGAATACTGAACCAGCTTGGTTACCACAGCATCTTGCAGCGGCATGCTATTCCATCCGGTTTGCATTTAGTTGGACCATCATTTATTTTTCAACAGGACAATGACCCCAAACACACCTCCAGACTGTGTAAGGGCTATTTGACCAAGAAGGAGAGTGATGGGGTGCTACGCCAGATGACCTGGCCTCCACAGTCACCAGACCTGAACCCAATCGAGATGGTTTGGGGTGAGCTGGACCGCAGAGTGAAGGCAAAAGGGCCAACAAGTGCTAAGCATCTCTGGGAACTCCTTCAAGACTGTTGGAAGAATATTTCAGGTGACTACCTCTTGAAGCTCATCAAGAGAATGCCAAGAGTGTGCAAAGCAGTAATCAAAGCAAAAGGTGGCTACTTTGAAGAACCTAGAATATAAGACATATTTTCAGTTATTTCACACTTTTTTGTTAAGTATATAATTGCACATGTGTTAATTCATAGTTTTGATGCCTTCAGTGTGAATCTACAATTTTTATTGTCATAAAAATACAGAAAACTCTTGGAATGAGAAGGTGTGTCCAAACTTTTGGTCTGTGCTGTATATATCAATCCGTTCAAGTATTTCTGCTCTATAACATGCTGCCTGTATACCGTACCGCATTTATCACATGGCAAGTTCCCTTTAAGTGTATCCACCAGTTATTCTGCCTCTGTAGACATCAGGTATATATTTAATAATTTAATATCCATAGGACTCCATGCACCCCATGTATACCAAGAGTGTTTTTTTTGCATATGGTATCCTGGTATGCCTCTTCTACTTGTTTACTATATAGGAATGTATAGTGCAGTGTCCTTCAAAAGTAGTAAACTATTTTATTCATGTATGACAAGCAAATATACAAGCAAAAAAGTAAGGTGTAAACAGAGCTAAGAAGCAGTCTGGTAGAAATAATCTACTGTATTACTGCATCCCTCACCTTATATCTATCATATTTTGCAATTCTTTTTATATATTGTAGTTTAATGTCTGAAGTTCAGCCTCTCCTCTGCTCTGAAAAGACACAATGTTCATTTCAGATTTCTCATTCTCCATGCTGTGCTATCAATCCCATAATACCCCAGCACAGCGGCACATAGGCAGCTAGAGACTGTACTATCTCTATATTCTCGGAGATAGTGTAATTATCCTTCTTTCTATATATTTTCCTAAAAATCAAGGAGACCATAAATACCGTGTTTCCCCGAAAATAAGACACCCCCCGAAAGTAAGGCATAGGAGAGGTTTCGGAGAATTGCCTAATATAAGGCATCCCCCGAAAGTAAGGCGTATGTTCCCGAACAGAACATACGGTATATACGATATGTGAGGCCGCGGGAGAAACCCACAATCTCTGCTATCATTATACTCCGGGGTCTTTTCAGACCCCGGAGTATAATAATCTGAGGCCCGGGGAGGTGAGCGAACATAAAAAACTATGTGCTTACCTGTCCTACGCTTCTCCAGGCTTCAGGCCTGTTTGGTGACGTCAGCGGACGTCATTTTGCGTCGCGACGCCGGCCGGATCACGTGATGCGGCCTGGTCTAACATTGAAGAAGGCCGGAGTAGCGCACAGGCATGCACCGGAGCAAGGAACAGGTAAGCAACGTTGTTTTTTTATGTTTCTATCCTCTCCTGGGTCTCCGATCATTATACTCTGGGGTCTGAAAAGACCCCACAGTATAATAATTGTTCATGGGTGGTCCACTATGGGGCAAACTACTGTGTGCAGGGGCCACTATGGGGAATGATACTGTGTGCAGGGGCCACTATGGCGAATGATACTGTGTGCAGGGGCCACTATGGGGCATGAGACTGTGTGCAGGGGCCACTATGGGGAATGATACTGTGTGCAGGGGCCACTATGGGGAATGATACTGTGTGCAGGGGCCACTATGGGAGATGATACTGTGTGCAGGGGCCACTATGGGTCATGATACTGTGTGCAGGGAAATTAATGGTTTGGATTGTTATGATGATGTCCTAGAAGATGATGACATAACTGTCATTGAATAAATTTTACTTTCTATTCGTACCGTAAATATTGGTAAATGTACCATACTGTTAATTGTTGTACATGGAAATAATGGTATGGTAGTAAGAAATTCTTGATAGGATTCACAGTTTGTCTGGTTATGCTGGTTTGTGACAACTACTGTACATTACCGTATATAATAAATGTTCATTTTTTTGTTCAGCAATAAATGTGAATTCTTCTTCATTGAAAAAAAAATAAGACATCCCCTGATAATAAGACACAGCACATCTTTGGGAGCAAAAATTAATATAAGACGCTGTCTTATTTTCGGGGAAACAGGGTATATAGCCAGTGAGGCTGAACTGTTATTATCTTCATTATAACTGTGTCTAATCATCAGCAGTAACTGGTATACAAGTTTATGTTTCCCCTGTCTGAGTATCTCCATGTAGTTTCACCATACGGGAAGTAAGATTGTGAGTAGAAAATCTCAGATGGTTGGAATAAGTTTACAGGACCCTATGGAGGAGAATGCTCCCATGAATTTTTAGACAGAAAGCAAAAACGAAACGATGGCTGAATTATATATATTGGTCATATAGGTACTAGAGATGGGCAAACCTCTGAACATTTGTTTCGTCTTAGATTTGGACAAGTTGACTGTCCGGTTCATTCGGTCTGTACTTGTTGGATAGAACCAGAAGTGAAATCATGAATATGTATAACAGATAATATAATAAAAGTAACATAAAACATAATAATAATGATGCTCGAAGACGCTGCAAGGAGGCCCAGAAGAGGTGAGTAGAAATGTTTGTTATTTTTTTTACACCTCCCCTGGGCCTTTGTCTGTTATACACTAGGGTCTGAAGTGACTTCAAAGTATAATAATTTAACTTCCAGTTCACGTATGACGAATTACAAAAGTTTCATGTTTGGACGAACACAAAACTTTTGGAAAATTCGGGTCAAATCCGATTCAATCCGATCTGATTTGTTCATCTCTAATAAGTACATAATGAAAGGAAGTAAAATTACCAGAGTGTCACTTTAAATCAGTCCAACAAATTTCTGTTGCTCATTCACCCATGTCTTATGAATATAGTCTAGCAATGGTTTGTTAAAATATATACACCTATATTGCCTTGTGCATGTACATAGTTTTGTAATTTTTTTTTAAACAATATCTAGACCTTACCATTTAGCACCATTAACAGCACAATACATTGTAGCAAAATATTTCTATATATACTGGTTATTTTGGGTGTCTCTTGAGACGTGAAAGGTGAAATTGCCCTGATGATAACTCAATTGCAGAAGAGAATTATTGCAGCTGCGTTAACCTGTCACATTCAATAGCTCGTTTTGCATTTTATATTAAGCGATGTTCAAATAGTGTCACATATCAGACTCTTACGGCCAGAGAAAGTAAGATGTTACTTCAAGCTTTGTGATTGCAGGTAAATAAAATATGACAAAACACCAAGGTGCCCGTTTATCAATGATTTACGGCCCTTTACATTATAAAGCTGAGCGCTGCTTCTATGTGGGTAAGAGGAGACTATCTCATTTATCAAGCAACTGCTGCCACTGTGCCTATGCTTTAGCAATTGCAGTTGTGGGTAGGAAATAAAAATACATCTAGTCTGAAAACAATGTAAGCGAGTGGGACTTTACATTCACATTCAGTGAGTGTATGTTTATTTATATGGCACTAAAGGGGGACAGTTATAGGATTTGAGAGTCTAAGGTGTCTGCTATGTATACAGGACATTTTGTACATAAGAATAATTTTGTAAGCACAAAATACATGCAGTAATGGACCAGGGCAAACTTAGAAGAGTCTATGATATCAAAGTAATGACCAAGACTATGAAAAGGGTTATCCATTTTATAAAAATTGAGGCTAAAAATATTATTATTCATGACTATGACTAAGGCTTCGGTCACACCTGCATTGGGTCACCGTTCGGGGACTTTGTTTCCGATTCTGCTTGAAATATGCAGAAGCAGGACTTTTCTCACAGCCGATTTAGGGAGGAAACTGCGCAGAAACCCGGCGGACCAATTATAGTGTATGGGATCTGTGGGTTTCCTTGTTTTTAACTTTTTATTTTGGAAATAAAATGTGAGGTTTTTTAACTTTTGCCTGGATCAGTGTTGAACACCTCACCTTTGTCTATATATTGTACTGATAACCGATTTGGAGTTTCCAGTCTGCTCACCAGTGTGAATGTGGAGCGTATTCTTTCAACTCTAAGCGATCAAATAACTTCTTTTTCGCTGTAAACTAGTACATTGTAGGGATGATTGAACATTTTACAAATCCATTTTGACCACAGGAATTAAACCCCCCAGAGCCCCGGTCAAGGCACTGCTATTTCGGGGTGGTTCGCCAGTCCCCGCAATGAAATCTGGGAGTGGCGATCCATTTACATGACAACTCTATGAGCCTGTAATAGAAGTGCTGGTATTTTGCAACACATCAGATTCCCTGGAGTAAAAGACCGATAAGGGGTCTAAAAATTACAGTAAGAAAATAAAAAACATTCAAATCACCTTCTTTCCCTAGAACACATATAAAGTACTTTAATAAAATGAAACACATACACATTAGATATCACTGTGTCTACAAAGTAACAAAATATTTTTTCCCATATGGCTAATCAAAAGAGTTTTTTTGCTGTTTCGCCACCCATAAAAATTTGTATAAAAAGCAATAAAAGCAATAGACATTCCCCAAAATGGTATAACTAAAAAGTACATCTGGCTCCCCAAAAAAGTCGCCTTATACATCCCTCTTCACAGAATTATAAAAAGATTATAGGTTTCAGAATATGGTGACACTAAGAAATTTTTAAATAAAACCATAAAAATTTGTTATCCCTGGAATCGTACTGACCAATAGAATACAGGTGACATGTCATTTTAGCTGCACAGTGATCAACTTAAAAACAAAGCCTGTAAGGAAGTCACACAAACACAGTTTTTCTCCAATTCCACCTCATTCTGAATTTTTTTCCAGCTTCCCTGTACATCATACGGTATATTAAATGGTACCAGTATGAAGGACAATTCGTCCTGCAAACATTAAACTGTCATATGGGTCTATGAACACAAAAATTAAAAAGTTATGGGATTTGGAATGCGGGGAGTCAAAAATGAAAATAAAAAAATGGATTAATTGAAAATCGAAAAAAAGAGGTTAATTTGTATATCCTGAGTTATGTTATTTTTCAGTTGTTTGGGTTTTTTATTATGTAATTTTTCATGGGCTTTCATTGATAAAAAAAAATTTAAACAGAATGCCTCATGTATTTAATCACATTCTCCAAGACATGATATTTAGAGATGAGCAAATTTCTCAAAAGTTCGATTCTGCAGTTTGATTCGAAGTTCCAAAAAAATTTGCTTCAATCTGAATTAATTTGCGGTGAATATTGCTAAAAAACACCTATTTCCTGGCTTCAGAGAGCCTGTATAGTAGTGTAGAACACTGTGCCTTGCAGTAACATGCATAGGGAGCCTACTGTGGTAGTAAACAATACTGTGAGTCAGTATGACACGCATATGACAGGCGTCGCTCTTACAACCACTGAACACTTCACTTATTTGGACAGTTACGGGACCAAAACTGACCAAGTGACTCAAGTGTGAACTCAGCCTTACAGGTCTACAGAGTGCCGAGACGACATAATGTGGAGTTGGCAGCAGCATGAGGAGGCCATAGAGTGGCAAGGCGACATAATGTGGAGGTGGCAGCAGCATAAGGAGGCCATACAGTGTCCCAGTGGCAGTGGCATTAGGAGGACATACAGTGACCCAGCAGTGGCTGTGGCATGAGGAGGGCATACAGTGGCCCAGTGGCAGAGGTGAAGGTAGTGGCAGCCTTAGGAGGGCATACAGTGACCCAGTGGCTGAGGCATGAGGAGGGCATACAGTGACCCAGTGGCTGAGGCATGAGGAGGGCATACAGTGACCCAGTGGCACCAGCACGAGGAGGCCATACAGTGATCTGGTGGCAGCGGCATGAGGAGGGCATACAGTGAACCAGTGGCAGCGGCATGAGGAGGCCATACAGTGACCCAGTGGCAGCGGCATGAGGAGTACACAGAGTGACCCAATGGAAGTGGCATGAGGAGGACATACAGTGACCCAGTTCCTCCCCTGTGTGACCTTGTTCGCCCAGGCAAACAAGGTGTAGAACAGTGTGACACCGCTGTGCCCTGCACATGTGGTATGCTGGAGGAGCACTGTGAAATGTCCCTGCAGTGGAGGCTGAAGAAACAGTGGAGGATGAGGTGGACATTGTTGCAGGACCAAAGGCGTGAGAACGTTGAGGCGGAAGCGGCGTAACCTGGCCAAGTTGCTGGTGACAAGTTGACAATGTGAAGTTGGCAGCAGCATGAGGAGGGACATAGTGACCCATTGGCAGTGGCATGAGGGGGCCATACAGTTACCCAGTGGCAGCAGCATGAGGAGGACATAGTGATCCATTGGCAGCGGAATGAGGAGGCCATACAGTGACCCAGTGGCAGCAGCATGAGTAGGCCATACAGTGAACCAGTAACATTGTGGAGGTGTCAGCAGTCTTAGTAGGCCATACAGTGACCCGAAAGAGAGTATGGAGGTGTCAGCAGCCTTAGTAGGCAATACAGTGACCCAATGACATTGTGGAGGTGTCAGCAGCCTTAGTAGGCCATACAGTGACCCAGTGGCAGAGTGAGGAGGTGGCAGCAGCATGAGGACATACAGTGACCCAGTGGCAGAGGTGGAGGTAGCCAAGGCCTTAGGAGGCCATACAGTGTCCCAGTAACAGAGTATGGAGATATCAGCAGCCTTAGTAGGCCATACAGTGACCCTGTGTCAGAGTGACCCAGTGGAAGCAGCATGAGGAGGACATACAGTGACCAAGTGACATTGTGGAGGTGTCAGCAGCCTTAGTAGGCCATACAGTGACCAAGTGGCAGAGTGAGGAGGCGGCAGCAGTGTCAGGACATACAGTGACCCAGTGGCAGAGCTGGAAGTAGCAACAGCCTTAGGAGGCCATACAGTCACCTGGTAACAGAGTGTGGAGGTTTCAGCAGCCTTAGTAGGATATGCAGTGACCCTGTGTCATAGTGACCCAGTGGACGCAGCATGAGGAGGACATACAGTGACCCAGTAACATTGTGGAGGTGTCAGCAGCCTTAGTAGGCCATACAGTCACCCAGTGGCAGAGTGAGGAGGTGGCAGCAGTGTGAGAAGGCCATATAGTCACCCAGTGGCAGAGTGTGGAGGTAGCAGCAGAGTGAGTAGGCCACAGAGTGGCAAGGTGATATAATGTGTAGGTAGCAACAGCCTTAAGAGCCAATACTGTGAACCAGTGGCAGAGTGAGGAGGTGGCATCAGTGTGAATAGGCCACAGAGTGGCAAGGTGATATAATGTGTAGGTAGCAACAGCCTTAGGAGGCCATACAGTGAACCAGTGGCAGAGTATGGAGGTGGCAGAAGAGTGAGTAGGCCACAGAGTGCCAAGGTGATATAATGTGTAGGTAGCAACAGCCTTAAGAGGCCATACAGTGAACCAGTGTCAGAGTGTGATGAGGCAGCATGGATCATTTAATCAGGCATTGGTGGGTGGAAATCGTGACTAATCCACACCTGATTCATCTTCACAAAGGTCAGTCTCTTCAAATTTTGGGTGGACAGGTGGGTTCTCCTTGGGGTAACTATGGCCCCCGCCGCACTAAACACCTGCTCTGATGCCACACTACTGGCCGGGCAGGACACTTTTTCCAGGGCAAACTCGGCCAGTTGCGGCCACAAATCCAGTTTGGCTGCCCAGTAGTCCGGTGGTTCTTCGATGACTGGTGGCAGGGTGTATTCTAGGTATGCTACCACCTGCTGGTGCAAGTTCTGCTCTGTGTGTAGCTATGCGGCTGAAGAAAGCTGCTCATCAACGACTCATGACTCAAGCACAAGCTGCAACCCTCTTCTCCTGATGACGATGAAGCCCCTTCGTCACCCGGCTCCCAATTACGATCGGCTACATCGTCATTCACTACTGTCTGCAGGTCACTGATGTCCTCCTCAACACCAGCTCCCACACCAATCTCCTCATCACTACTTGCCTGCCTACCGCAGGAAGCAGCGGATGTCTCCTCCAGATCTTGGCTGAGCTGTAGCTGCTGACTGTCCTCTAGTACCTCCTCCTCACTGTACAGTGGATCTGATCCCACAGCATAGAGTTCTTTTCTAGCTGAGGGAACAGAAAAGGAGAGAGGCAGGTTGAGGACAGGTGATGGCACAGGGCCTGCTGCCGGGCCATGCCAACTATGGCTATGGTTGGGGGTGTCTGATGTGACTTGGGATGAAATGGATGACCGAGTCAACCAGTCTACAACCGTTGGGTTGCTGGTCAAGACACGACCGCTACTTGACACTGGGAGCTCAGGCCTCTGTAACTGACCCTTGCTCCCACGCCCCTTTACTCTTCTGCGACCTGTGTCTGCGCCAGAAACATTTAGGCCTGTGGCCCTCCACTGTGCATGGCCTCTCGCTTCTCTGTTTGACATACTGTTCGATGAAAAAACGTAATTGCAAAGGGCAAAAAGGCCTGTTATTTTCTACTTTGAAGAGAATGGCAAATATGCCCCTTATTTCTTTCCCCACTAATGAACACTTATAAAAGAAAGCGTGATCAAAACAGAGATTTGTGGCTAAGAATTATTGAATTATTGACAATACTGTATTGAAAAATGGCCAACAACTTTATACTGGGAACAAAATGGCGAATATGGTCCTCCTTATGGGTTTCCACACTAATAAACACCTTTCAATAAGTGATAACCGCTAAGAATTATTGAATTATTATTGACAATACTGTATTTATAAATGGCCAGCAACTTTATACTGGTAACAAAATGGCGAATATGGTCGTTATGTCTTTCCCCACGTTAAAGGCGTTTATTACAGATAAGTGCAGATATTATTGAAAGATAATTCAGTTTTCTTTGGCACAGTGGTACTGACAAATGTAATGTTATGCTGTGGAAGAACAGTGAATAAGCCCCTTATAATAAACACCTAAATATTAATAAACATTAGTGTACGGTTTCTTGCTGTACTGAACTGCAAAATGCTTGTGTTCCACCTTGAAGACACAGATATGAGTAATGAGCAGCAGTATAACAGCAGTGAGTGCTGCAATGTGAATTATGCTCTAAATTCTTGCTGTAAATGACCCTGCAACCACCACAAATTCCTCTCTCAATTCTCCCCTATCCTTTCCCTACAGTTCTAAGGCTCAGCCTCTTTGCCTGAACTTCTATCTGTTTTCTGTCTTTCCCTAGCTCCTGCCGACGTCTGTCCCTACAGTAAGAGCGATGTGAAATGACTGCACCTACAATGGCTGAGGGTTTTTATAGGGCTGTGACATCACAGGGCCGGCTGGCTGCTGATTAGCTGCACGCTTGGCATTTTGGGTGATCCCGTGCTCCCAGAGTCCCTTCCCCCTTGTCCTAACATGTGCAGTGGCCATTTTATAAAAAAAAATGCGATTCGATGCATCGAAGCATGAGGAAATCTGGAATCATGGTGAATCAAAGATTTCCTGAAATTTGGATCGAATTCCTCTTGTGCAGCTTCTATTCTCTCACTTCTAATGATATTGACGGCATATCCTTGGGGCATTCGGCACCGTCACCTATTAGCTGCTGCATCCACGGGTCTTCACAGTGTAGGGAGCTGAAAGCAAACATCTTTGTACACTGTATAGTGACTGTGTGGATATGCACTTGAATGGGAGCTGTGCTATCATAGCATGGTACATTTTCTGCACAGTGTAAGCTGCTTCCAGCTCTCTCTACAGTGTAGGCCCATGACAACCATAGCTGATCGGTGGAGAGTGTTGGACCCCAACCAATTTGATAATGATGGCTTATCCTAATAGGCCATTAATATCAAGTCGTGGACAACCCCTTTCATTTGAATTTAAATTTCTTTCTTTAAATTTTGTACCTAGTTGTGTTTTATGTGCAAAAAGTTCCCTGTACCCATATTAAAGACAAACCCTTCTTGTATTGTACAGCACATTATGTGCTATATGACATCTGAAATTAATGGGAGTCAGTTGACAGAAATTGTCATATATTATTACAGGCACCAGCGGGTGGCAAAGTACAGCCACTCGGAACTAGGGAGTGACAGGGAAGATCCATCAGAGCCTTATAGCCTAGGTTCTAACCCTGTGATATGGATACCTCATATGGTAAAAGCATTGCGCTTATGCTTAGATTGTAATCACTAGTTCATTGTATGATTATAGTCTTAGGAGCACTTTAATGATATTTGCTTAAATAAGGGGTTCTTGGCTTGAAAACACTGAGAAACACTGGTGTCTTGTGGTGCTAGCTTGACTCATCTAGGCTTCTAGCTGTATAATAGAACAGTCATTATCATCCCCATCCTCCTATACTTAATGACCTGACTCTGCTTATTTGCTTGAATCTATACAGAAAAGCTGATTAGTGGACTGCAGAGAAGGAAGTGTTAGCCCTTTGTGACTACTCTAGTGACCAGTTTTTTATGTGGATATCACCTGATTTTTTTTTTTTTTGTTAATTTCTGTTGATGTATTCTCTTTAAGTAAGTGCACAAGTGCTGCTTGGGTGTGGGAGGACAAGGGTACCAACAAGTTATCTGCCTTGCCTGGGTTATATAGGTATGGCTTAGGGTAAGGCAAACTAAATATTTGAACAAAATGAAGAAAATCTATACTTTAGGGTAGATTTATTAAAGAGGTCTAAAAGCAAAACTGTCTTAGTTTTCTATAGCAACCAATCACAGCGCAGCTTTCATTTTATATTCTGTTCCTGAAAAATAAAAACGGCATTGTGATTGGTTGCTCTAGGCAAATAAGTTTTGCTTTTAGACTTTTTTAATAAATCTGCGCCTTTGAGTTTATCTATCATAAAAGTCACAACTAACTTCTAACTTCACAATAAAAAATAATTAAAAATATATAGAAAAATACAATAATCTTGTAGTATAGCACTAACAATAAAATATGAGGCCATATATATAATAGACCAGCTTAACCTTCAATGTCAACATTTTATGCATTTGTCTTCAAGTTTGATAAAAGCTCATTTGCTCCCTCAAAATGAAGGACAGTTAAAGTACTAAGGTATGTCAGCACACTATTAAAGCTTTGAGAGGTTGTATACTATTGCATGGCTACAAGGTAAAATGTCATGAACACTTAGAAACTGAAACAAACATCATATGTATTTTTCTACAAACAATTACAGAAGCTTTATGTTTTTGAACACTCTGTATTTTGTAGGCTTTTTGACCCAATAATGACCCATTATCTGCCTGTTTCATAAAGGGCAGGAAATAAAGAATGTATGGTTGCCATTGTTATTCTGTCTACTCTCAAAGAGCCAAGAATGCATCTAAAAATCTACAAAAGATAGGAAAATAATAATATATTAGAAATCAATAATACTATAAAAGTATATAAGGTAGAAGGAATCAAGTACTTACTGAAACACATATGTCAGCAGAAGAGAGTCTGTCAGCAGGAAAATCTGTATCAACCTAATGACAGTATCTTGTAGGGTTGCTTCTACGCTTTCCAAAGATGAATGTCTTATTCTGCATTGCAGCTCCATTTTCATGAAAATCAGGATTTTAGTCTTATGCAAATCAGATGAAAAGGTCTTTAGGGGTGTTCCTTTTCCTGCTGGGGCTTCAGTCTCTACTGTAGATAACAGTTCCTAACTGCCACCCAGCTCTGCCTCCCATTGCTTGAGTGACATTTGCCACTGTGTCTGCAGCTAGAGGTGGTTATCTAGAACAGACAGCAAGGCCCGCAGTAGAAGAAATGTCCCTAAAGCCCTTTTCAGCTATTCATAAGAATAAAATGATTTTCAATAAAATGGAGCTGTTATGTAGAATAAGAAAGGCATCTTTGGAAATTGTAGAAGCCGCCCTACAACATGCTACATGGTAAATAGGCTATAGGTTTGCACTATGCCCACTAGATTCATAGCCTATGATCATTTACACACAATATGCCTACTAGTTTATCTTTATCAAGGCCTCTTATTGATGTCATAACATAACAGACTCTACTCTGTTCTATTGACTCTATTGCCCCTACTTTTGCTATTCCTTATTTTATTTTTAGCTTTTTTAAATACTTCTTATTGGCTCTTAATATATTTGTTCTCCTTTTCTAATTTCTTATCTGTAATTCGGAGTCAATTTTTTTTATTGCTTTTGTTCAAACTCTGACCCCTGACACTTACATGGCATAGTAAATGTTTCTCCTTGCCTCATATCAACCCATCATTTATTTTTTTAAATACAATACAGTATGTTTTATTCCACTATAAATAACCAGACCGGAGAGAAACAATATAATAAAACAGTGCAGGAAAGGAAAATATAACCTGCCACTTTTTCAAATATATATAGATAAAAACATAATAATAGAAAAGAAGACTTCTTTGCTGAAGTAGCAAAGTTGTGCCACCGGCTATTTGATTTAGTGCTGTGCAGCTGAGGTGCAGAGTGTTTTATTTATCTAAACTTTTCCAAGAAACTACAACAGGATGTGAGATCCTGTTGTGCCATCTGAGATGTGAATAGCTTTTCTTAATGATAACTATCTGTCTAGTGTTATAAGCTAATTTGCTGTACACATTTTTTGAGCATAGCGTTTTTTTCGGGCATGGGAGAGTTGTGGCTTCTTGTCAAAAATAAATTAAAATATATGAAATAAAAAATGCCTATGGCTTTAACTGTCCTGTGTTATTGATCTGAGCTGAGGTCATTGTACAGGGTGGGGGATGAAGTGAATTTTGACATCACCTATTGAGAATGGTTTATCCTGTATTATCTATATATAGGTCATAGCTGTCATTATAATACTGTCTTTGATGGTAAAGAGATGATCAATAGATCTGCAAAAATCAGTTATGGGGGGGCTTATTCTCTCACCTTCTTGCCCCTTTCCCAATTGTGGGTCCTAACAGTGGCCTTCATGCCTACCATGGCGTAGGCATGAAGCTAGAGGTTCCATGTGGGACCAATTTTTTTTTTAATTCCAAAAATCTTCAAAAAAATGTTTTCAAAAAAAGCAATTTCCAATTTGGAAAATAAAAATAAGCAGTAAAATAAACATAACTGATATTGTCACATCAATAGAAGCCCAAACTATTAAAACATCACAGTGTCCTGAAGACCAAAATAGACTAAAACCCTTAAAGGGGTTTTCCGGGCAAAAAAATAATTTTATAAAAAAAAGTCTGTTAGTACTTTTAATGGGTTAATAAGTGCAACCAAATACCTTTAGCAGTGTTTTGAGTGAATTCTGGGGTTCTCAGTGAGCTCCTGGCATCTTCTGCATTTGTTTACATCCCTAACTTCCTGTGGTTTGTTTCCTACAAGGTCCATGATGCCTCACTGCTCCTTCTTCTCTCACTGACTGACCCCTCCCTTTCTCACAAACTCCCCCCTCCCTGTTTCCCTAGCTAGCCTGCCCACTACACCATCAGCAGCCATCTGTAGACTCCTAGTTATAACTCACTACACCTCCCTCTCTCACTGACTGACCCCCTCCCTTTCTAATACACACCCCATCCCTGTTTGTTTTCCACCATACACCTTGATAAAGCCTTTTTTGCTCAGCCAGTGTAAATAAGACCTGCAATAGACGACAAACGTCTGTATGTCTTACATATAAGGGTGGGTTCTCACTGTGGGTCCTGCATGTCCGACTTTGATTCCAGCGAAAAAAAAAACGGCTTTGCGGCGCATTGAATGGGGTTTTAAGCAATGCGTCGCAAACCTTTCCCTATCCAGTGCCTATCCAGTTTTCCTACATTTAGGTTGGATTCATGGCGGATGGAGTGCCGCCGTAAGTGTGAACCCACCCTTAGATATACTTGCGATCCCCCTGTGAAGAAAGTTAGGCCATGCACATTGCCTAACTTTCTTCACAGGGGGATCGCAAGTACATCTAATATGTAAGACATGCCGGCGTTTGTTGTCTATTGTTCATGCGCGGGCTGGCACACATCTTTGTGGCGTTGCCAGGCATCCCACGCATGCGCAATAGGTTAGACCGGCTCAGGAACTCTTTTGCGCATGTCCGGGTTTAAGCTGTACTACGCACGCGTTGCTGATGACGAGGATGTTCCGGCAGGAAGAAAGGTAAGTATGACGGGAAAGGAAGGAAGGAAGGAGGGGAGCGGCGAAATGGAACATCACAGGTTACTCTGAGAATGTGCCTGGGGCACTGGGGGGGGGGGGGTTAGTTTAATGTCTAAATGTTTTTTATCCCGGATAACCCCTTTAAGGCCTCATGAAGACAAGCAGGTCAGCATAGCGTGCTGTGGGCATATGCTATACCTACATGTGCCTTTTATACAGAAAAAAAAAAAATCCCAGATCATTCCAAAGCATGACATTTTGCAGGGTATTCATTTCTAGAAGCATTATTATCTCTTAGAGAGAATGCATTACCTCACAGAGGCACCAAACAATGGCATATACAGTAGCGTACCTGCAGGTCCATAATCCAGACTTGTACAGATTCTGTGTTGACAATAAACTATAGTCTGTGGGTATACAGGACAGGTCCTCCAGGTCAAAAGATGCTGAATACAGGATACTCTCTATTCACTAAGAATTTCCTATTATGGTATATCAACATGGATATAGAAACACCAAGGTAAATTGACTAATAAATGTTGGTCAATGTCTCAACTGCAAACATTATTCTGTAACTACAGAAGAAATTATATCAACTGTGTCAATGAAATCTTAGAAGATATACTTAGAAATATGCATCTGACATAGTTAAGGTGTCATTGACAGGGTTCCTTGTGACATCTCACCTTTTGAGCATAAATGTTTGACTGCTCTCCTGTCTCCTGATTTTGACCTTTCTAAATACTCGCCTAGTTTTGTAGCACGGTGCTCTTCTGTTGCCAGTGCTGTGACAACGCTACTACCTGTTGATCTAGTATCTTTCCACTGTTCTGTCATTGTGGTAGTCTGGTGTAATCCTTGTTGATAAAACAAGACTGTTCGACTATGTTTTAGTCCTGCATCAACTTTCTCCGGTACACCTGCCTAGCATTTCTTTACCTTTCTTGTATTGTGACCAGGAAATACACCTTGTCACAAGGGAACATCCTTTTTCTTCAGTCCTAATCCAGTAGTTATGACCCAAGAAAAGTCTATGCGGAAAATGTTCTACAGGTGAAACCATGGCCTACCAAGCTTTCATCCTAATCACAATAAGGACTGAGAATTTTGGCATTTCAATAAATGTACATTTTGGAAATAATGATCACTGAACAGAATATGTTGGAGTCTTGTTGGCATCTTTTAGTCAAGATGCCAATTTTTATGCCAATAAGCATGTCTCATTATAAGAAAAGTACAGCACATATCAGGTGTTGGGGCTTAGCCCATGGGAGTATAATTAAACCTTCTCAGAATTGCAACTCCTTGCCTGAGCTATATGGATCCAAGGATCATGTTACTTTGTGAAGGTGTTTGGTTGTTTGCTATTTTGAGTTAGAATAAGACTGTTTCCTGCCCGCTTTGCCCTCTATCGTTCTCTTGTGTGGAACTCTACCATTTTGACATACCATCAAAAATTAGGACATGCCCAATTTTTGTCCCTTTTCATGGATCCATCAAAAGACTCAGGCTTATGAAGGATCTTTGAAGACTGGTCCCAGACCGAAGCAAAATGTCAGTGAAAAAACATCTGAATATAGCCCTAGACTCCAGTAAGCCAAATCTAATCTTGACACAGTAGGTCCACTCTGTTATCAGAGATCTGGCCAGGGTGTGTACAGTGTACATAAAGAGACTTTACATTTAAAGTGAAACTTCACTTTTTTTACATCATTTGTGCAATTACAGTATTATAATAGATGCCTGAGTTCCTCCAGGGGTAATTGTCCTTTCTTTGGAAAACAAAAAAAATCCTCATTATCGCTTTTAGTTCTAAAACATACCATGATACTGTGTACCCAAAGGGAAAGCACAGTATCTGGATCCTTCCTTGGTTGTTTTCGCTTCTCTCTCTCATTATTGCACCAATTGAGACAACATCTGCCTGTACAGTGACTGCGACACCCCATAAAAGTGCTATACAGGCTTTAAACTTTTGAGGCTTTGTTAGGGTTATTATCTTACCTAAAAGTTTTACCCACTCTGTCTGTTTCTTTCATTTTCAGAATTTGTATAAAATACCATAACAAGCATGATCCGTTTTAATGAGGTTTTCCAGGACTTAAAATCTTCTCAGCAGCTTCACTGATCTGTTAGAAGAGGCAAAGCTGCTCAGGTGAGTGCTTATGGCCGTTTGGTTATATGGCAGGCACATCTCTGTACATAACATAGTGGCTGTACCTAGTATTGCAGTGCAATCCCATTCACTTGAAAAGACTGCAGAAAGGTCATGTGACCAATCACCAACATATCACATGCCACAACGAGATGCTGCAGTGATTGTCTGAGCGTTGCGTTCCCTTTAAAAAGCTGATGGGCATGGATGCTGGGAGTTGGACTCTCAACCATATTTAACCACTTAATGAACAGAACATTTTTGTTCAATTTTGCCTCCTCACATTTCAGCAGCGGTAACATTTTATAGGGTAAAAAACGCAGCAGAAACAGAAATTTTACCAAAAATATAGACAAAAGCAATTTTTGCCATTGTTTTTTCAGATTATTTTTTATATTGTTCATGGTTTACAGGGTTTACAGGGTTACCAAATAAATTAATTCTTTAGGTTATTACAGATTTGGGGATGTAATATATGTATGTAATGTCAAAAAATAAAATTTCTTTTTTATAATTTTATTGTACTCTTATAATGCATTAGTATACTCCTGTATGCTAATACATTATGCTCTCAGTCTCTGTGACACAGGCTATTAGTATGACATAACAGCAGGAATACTAAACATACAGCCTTGGGTCCATTGTATTCTCCAGGGTTGATTGCAAAGAGGTCCCCAGGTGTCCAATTGGGTCACCCATAAACTCATTGGAATCCAAGGTGGAGTGCCCGCCAGAGCTTTCTCACACAGTCACTGTAAAACAGGAGGTTGTACACTGTGCCAGAACTATAGTAGGAACTTCATTCATGTATAGATTATTGCCCTACAAATGTTGCTGTAGATTTAAGAAAATCTCTTTAATTTTAATATAGTGGAGTTTGTAAAACCATGATCATTTTACCTAAGAGGAACAAGCTTGATACTATGTTTCTTTCATCCTAACTGCTTGACCAATACTGAAGACCTGAGCTATGTTGGGATAAGACATGGGTCTTGTAGTGATCACAATTTACTTAGAGGGGTTCTTGAGGGAGTGCTTCACCGTTTACTTTCTCAGTGGTTATTTTTTGGCCAAACAATGGGTTTCTGGACTGGTTCTGACCCCAGGTTATGTATTTGAGACCAGCACCTCTCCTCCCGAGTCCTCCACCTCCTCTCTCTTCTCCCATGTTCACTATTCACTTTTACAATGGGGATGATTGAATACATCATTATAATAGTAAATCCAGTCCCCATAGTACAAGTAACCAAGTAAGCAGCAGTGAACACAGGAGAGAAGGGAGGAGGTGGAGCAACTCTGGGGCTGGGTGCTGGTTCTGATCACATGACCCAAAGTCAGAACCAGACTGGAAATGTATGGTTTCCCTAGAGAACCCCTTTATTAATAGAAGGATTGAGAAAGGGATTCCTGTTTCTAAGCCTGAGGGAATTATTAAGTCAAATTTCATCACAGCAGCTTTTACTACAAATAGTACCATTATTGCTCTAGAAAATGAATGTCTGAAGGAATTGAAACCCATCCTGAGGTCTCGTGTGCACAGCAGTGAGACACACTATAAAACGTAGAAATTACGGGGTTACAAAGCAAAAGTCAGAATCGGACCCTCACAATTGGGCCCTCAAAAAAAAAGGCAGATTACTGAAGGACAGTGGTTGTAAAAATATCCAGGCAGGGAATGAGAGATTTTTGAAGAGGCTGTGACCTCTTCAAAAATCAGTTGGACTTCCCTGCGGCAGAATGGAAATCTATAGCATTTAGGAACTGGCTTAGATTTCCATTATAACTCTTTGACAGAAAACTGGCATGAGTTATAATGAATATGTCAGACTGAGGCTTCCTCGTCACGACCCACCCTGCTCCTCCCATATCTGCATAATGTGGCAGTCGAGGGGTGGATCGGTGATTGTGATGCACGTTTTGTGCAAGAAAGGGCCTTGTGCCGAATGTGTGCCCTGATGAAACCAGGCGGCAGAGATTCTGCTTCCTTCATATCATAGCCTTGTCCAAACATCAAAATCCCACTGAAGAAGGTCACATTACCGAAATGTCTGGGATCCACTGGATAGCTTGTTTTTTCATTTATTACTTACATATGCCGTTCTGTTCACATTATGTTTCCTGAATTTGACTGTCTTCTTTAATAAATATTCTTTCTACTGAATTACTACTACTTGGAGTACCTCCGATATATCATATGCTTATTTGGCTGTGCAAAGCTCTCAGGTTGGCACCCATAACATTGGAACAGAGTGCAATACCATTCCTTTACAACAATACGCCAGATAATTGGCATGGAGGGATTGATGATATATTTTCATAATTTTAAGTAAATGCTTTTAAAAAATAAAAAGGAAGAAAAAAAACCCACCAACAATTATAACAATGGTGTCCTTATCTCTGAGCAAAAGTGCACAAGGACAACTGGCAGACAGTAACCCTTTCAGTTTTATTTTTCTCCAAAGCCTCTCTTATTTGACTATATACAGACCTGTTACAGCTTTTTAAGGTTAGTGATCTCCTGATAGGGTAGGGGGAATATCTGACAAACTGTATCATGAATTTCAATAAATAGCGCAAGGGGGAAATATTTATGATACTTGGAATACCCTACATCAAAAGAGATGAACATGTTGTGAGAAGGACCTAGGGAACCCCTCCCTCTACAAGCCCCATAGCAATTGTTACCCTGCCTCCAAGTGCCTCTACAACTTGGTGTTACAGAGTTATAAGCACCTTGTATCCTGCCATATGGTACTCCATATGATGCTGCACTGTGGAAATATTCTACCTTACAACCAACGGCTCTGCTGGAAAATATAGCATTCCATGGACTATGCCATAGTTCTTACATAATCTGTATTTCAAGCTTATGAAACTGAGCCTTTACAGATGTAGAGTATAGCCCATGGAAGACTTTAGTGCAGTATTGCATCTCAGTACAGCCTCTATGTTGCAATACCTGCATTTTGTGTTCATGTGCACAAAACCTTACTATAGTAAGTAGCCATGTAGTGAAATGCTGTTACCCACCTTTCTTCATTTCTCTGCTAGTGCAGTCTATCCCATCTGTCATATATCTGTATAGTAATTGTTGTCTGCAACGGGCAACCATAATCGATTTCAGACAGGGATACATACAGTTCTAACAGGTTTAATAATAGAAATAGAGTGATGTCATCCTAAGGAAATGTTTTACCCACAAGAACCTTATCATAGCACATTTAATACCATGAGGGAAAGCTATAAATGGTTTTCTAATAGTAACTTCAGTGTTAGAAAAGTATTGATTATCCTGTGCATAACAAATCGCCCCAAATGTAATGAGACAATCAAGTCTTGTCCTAAAATCAGTATTCTAATATTCCTAAAATTGTTCATAAATGTAGCCTCAACTTACAGAAAAAAAATCAAGCGACCCATATGTATACTGAATAATATGTGAAAAGCCTATTTCTTATGTTCGGCTGCCAGGTGTGGTCAGCTAATGTGTTGTAAGTTATGAAATTTTTGTAATTGATGGTCCTTCTACAAATATGCCAGGAATTTTTGAGAAGTCCCCTTGAGCCTTCAAACATAGGTAAATTATGAAATTCCAATGGATAAGTTCAAAGAAAAAGGAGACACAGACTCTTACTCCAGATGTTCTAAGGCTGCATACATGTAACAGATCAAGGTAAAGAAATCTAAGTAAAAACAAATAGGAATATGTACATTTTATAGCTCTATAGGCAACCAACTTCCATCCACTGTCATCAAAAGGTTGTTGTTATTGCTTACTTGCTTTGCTTGCAGAAGAATCTTCTTGTTTAATGTTATCCAATTGACATATTTTACAACTTTATGCAATATATGCTTCTTTTACTAGTACAATAAATTCCCTATGCCCTATGCTGCTACAGCATTCAAGGGTTAAACCAGAATATGTTTAGACTGGCTCTGTCATACACAC
Organism: Leptodactylus fallax; assembly: GCA_947044405.1. Taxonomy (NCBI): domain Eukaryota; kingdom Metazoa; phylum Chordata; class Amphibia; order Anura; family Leptodactylidae; genus Leptodactylus; species Leptodactylus fallax. The sequence goes on along the minus strand of CAMRHE010000009.1, from coordinate 1,310,729 downwards.
AGCAAAAGTGAAAGATGGGATCACAGGTTACTCTTTGAGGCTCAACAGACATCTGTATCTGAAACCAGGAACTATATTTTTTTCTTTTTTAAGAATTGTAGCCTAGTGGGTAATTAACCCCCTCACCATCGTTTACCAGACACTAAAATACATTCATGCCGTCAGAGGGCTAAATATATGCAAGGGCAGAACGATATGTTATGTGGCTGCTTACATTAGTGTATTGATTATATCCAATTCCCAAAGTAGCAATGTACTCTTGAACTTGGAGGTGTCATTATTCTTGTTGCGGTCTTGCAGATCATCTCCAGTATTTATCTTGTATACTGTACTCAATAAATGTAGTATACAATTTAAGGTAACAATTTCCAACTTTAGAATTCATCATGGATAATGTGTTTCATTCAGCATAGCCTGTGATTTTAGGTAACAAGCATTGATTTTTTTTTTCTTTTTTAAAAAAAAAAAATAAAAAAAAGATCAATAATGAGAAAAAAAACAGGCCTAAATCTTTACAGTTTATTGTGTCAATTTAATTTCTTTTGTGTTTCAGCCTTTTTAAAGGCAAATGTAGAATGTATATTAACAATGATTCCTGGAATATACTTTCAGTATATAACAACAGTTTACATCACATTAAATTCACCCAAAATGGGTAACAATTAACATAACTGGCAGATTTGTTTTACCCTACAATATGTTATTCTGTACAAACTGCATTAAAAGGAACCCCCCTCCTGTGTATAATGCAAGCAATATTTAGAATTTCAGGCACTGATACTAGATCTCCTTTTATTCCGGATTTTATTGCGACTTGTAAGAACATAGAAGTGGAGCAAACCACAAAGAAAGAAAAAGAAAAATTCCTTGTTGTACCAATGGTCTTCAGTATCTTTGCAGAAAATACCTTGAGTGATACTATTGTCCCAAGAGCTTATACAAGATTCTAAAATGACACTTTTTCTTCTAAAGTATTTTTTGAAGTTGGCCTCAAAAACCTAACAGTAAACAGTTAATGATTACCACATCTTTTTAAAGTTTGACATTTTTTTTTTCGACATAGAAATATATTTATAAAATTTTCTCTGGACACTAGGTCATGCTTGCATGAAATTTTAAAGCAGCTTAAGAACACATTATGGGTGCCATATAAATCTGGTGCAGATTTCTAACAAACTTGAAAAGGCCTCAATGGTTCATGGTTTTTATAACACCATAAATTTATCACACAGTTAGAAAATGTCACACTTTGTATTACCATTTTTTTCCTTTAGAGCTCGGAGTACAACATGTCATTTGTAAATTATGTTCTTGTTGACTAGGTTTTAAAGCCCCAGTTATTGAGGCAGTACTGTATATTATCTCTTAAATAAGGGTATCATGAAGTCCTAAAAAGACCAAGACAGCAAAATGTATTGCCTAGGCCTGTAATTTTCAGTGGGAATTCTCCATCTCAGTCCAGCATATAGTAAGTTGAAATAACAGTAGCTACTTGTACAGTGTTATTTTTTTATTCTGCAAAATGTGCATTTGTTTTCCAAAAAATTAGTGTGAAATAATGATGTTGATGCAAATTTTTATATCTTCACAAGACTGTGATTACATCTTAAATCCTGTGCTGGCTTTTGTGGCTATTTGTCTTAAAAAAAAAGAGTCAAAGTCATGTCAATACAGGGAAGTAATGTACTCTAAGAGCATTCCTGCTAGGTGCAATGACCAATAATACTCAACTACAAGTGTAATACATAGAGGTCAGGTTGAAGGATTTTTTTTTTTCATTTACAATACGTTGGCCTGTTCATATTAGCACGATCGTCTTCTCCTTTGTCTTCTTTTCTTCCAAATCTAGGTGTTATTATTTCTGGCCAAATTGGTATGCATATTTGTTAACACTTTTGCATATCTTTTCAGACTTCTTGCCATATAAATTTGATTGTTCTGTCCTTAGCTTTAAAGATGCTGTATTTTCCCCCTAGAAAAAAAGGGATACAAATCACACTCTTAGTAAATAAAAAATGCACTACCATAAAGACATGGGGAACAAGAAGATTACAAACCATTATGCATAAAAAGAAAACAATATTGTGTTCTTTTTCCTTTTCTAATTGTGCGGCAAATTATTTTTTTGCCATTTGACAGAAATTTATAAAAAAAAACAAAAAAAAACTTTACAGTACATAAAAAATACAAATAGAAGCCATATGGATGGTAATGCATGCGCGGTTTGTAAAATGGAAAACAAATATGGGGACTGAAGGAAGAACAAAAAACTGACATTGCAGGCAACTTTTAATTAATAATTTGTACAGATACAAAAAAATAGTGAAGCTGGTGAAATGTGGGTTGATGTTGTGGTTATGTTTTAGAAAAATTTCCAACTAGTATGTAAAATTGTAAATATTGTATTATCAATTTTAAGCACCAGTTATTTTTTTCCTTTTCAATTTTTTTCATTGTGACTTAATTTTTCTTTTTTTTTTTTTTTTGCTATGTGTTTTAAGCATATGAATTCTAACTTAAAAAAGGAAGAACCATTGTAAGTGATTGAAAAAGTCTATGTATCAAGGTTATAAATGTAGAATATATATTTATGAATAGTGCTCTTATTAGTAACTATGATGCAACGTGTAATTAATAAAATAATTTAATTTGCTTTCCATGGTATTTCTTCCCACGCTATATTTCATAATAGTAGCAAATAAGGTCACAAGAGTCTGATTCTGTGTATTTTATTACTTTTTTATTTTTCAATAAAAGGGACAAAATGGGTATATGAACAGGATAATGCAGACAACTGCCAAAAAAACACAGACAGTGGTTTCTCCAATAGAAATTAACAGACCAGAAACAAATACAATAAAAGCCAGGTTTGCATGACCTTTGGTCATTGAAATAAAATAAAAAATAAGAAAAATATTAAAAAAAGATCAAAATATGTGCCTCCGTTTTAAACATAAGCACATGACCAATAATAAATAGTGACTCCCATAGTAAAAGATAAAATTTCAAGTTACGACAAACAGCTTTCATTACAGGAATAGAAAAGGCCAATAACAAAATATTCTACATTGCCATTTACAAAAAAGAAAAAAGTATTGACTTGAGTGATCTTGCACTTTAATATGCTTTGCATATGATTTATTTTTTTCCCCCAATCTAAATATAAAGCACCATATAGTTTTTGGCAATGAAAAGAAATAAAATGTGTTTCTTTTACTGCATATGAAGTTTTGATGCTGGAATGTAGGTGGAAAAAGGGACAGAAAGCACGCTACAGAACAAACCAATGCCATCAGCTTGCAGTACTGTGTACAGTATGGCAGCAAGAGAGAAGAAGAAAATAAAAAGATATGTACAGCCCTCTGTAAGACGGCTTTTTTGCATGACATTCTAATCGGTATTCCCAAGTAGCCATCATATGGCTTCTGTACTGTACAATGTCACACTTGATTTTTTTTATTTTTTGTTTTCAAACATACAAATAATTTGCACTATATTATCCTGCCGAAATAAAAAAAAAATATATTTATATATATATGTATATATATACTGTGGCAGCCTGTGTTTTATTCCACTACCATAAAAAGGTACATTGATACCTTTCCAAAAAGAACAAGTAACTGTTAAAAATACAAGCTTCAATATAAATACTATAGTTCCTACTCTAGATGAACATTTAAATTCAAATACCATTCTAAAAGTACAGAAAAGAAAGACAATAGATGTGTTTTAGCATAGGAATCAACATGAGTGTGCATTTCCCTAGATTTAAGTACTATATAATATGGAACCTTTTCCCAATGCACATTTATAAACAACCTGAAAAAACCAGGATATATCCAAGGCATAGAAATTCCTCTACCATTTTATTTGCAATGAATATTACGTCTTAAACAAGACAATGAAGCCCTAAAATACAATTCCCCTAAACAAAATGTTTGCTTTGTAATTAAAAAAAAAACAAAACACAGAAACATTTATATTTAAAACGGTTTTTGTACACCAAAAATACCCCTGTACTGAAAAGGCCAAGGCGATCATTATTTTGTAAAGTACATGTGGTCTGTTTCCTTTCACAGCATTGTCTACATGGTTTCAGCATATCTGTAAGTCAAGTACATAACTGGCAGAGTATATATATACATGCATACTTGTATGTATATATATATTTTTTTATTCATTTATATCTATGTAGGTGTATATGTCTGTATGTGCATGTAGTCGCACATACATACATCCTTTTATATACTTATATATTTATATATATATAACTTTTTTGCAACATTTCCCTTATATGTAAGCCTGTAAACAGGGAAAATTGTACAGTGCATTAAAATGTATCTGAGCATTCTTTATACTCAACCACAGTACCTCTGATTAAAGGAAAAGGTACACACATTTCTGGAAGAGTCAAGTGCTATTTGAATACCAACCGGGGCAGATAGTAGCTTAGTATTGAAACAATGAATCTGTATAATTGTAATAACAATAGACAGTGCAAAGAAAGAAAAAATAGCAATAGAAAATGTATTGTTGGGTAGAATTTATACTTTTATGCATGTCTTTCCTATTTTTAAGGGGGTATTTTTTGAGACAAGCCTTTAAGGTTCATAGTTAATCATCATTATATTTAGCTTACATGCCTGTTTTTCATGTTACACATTGACTGTGTCACTATTGTGCCACTTGATAGCATATAATTATTACCTAACATACCATACAGTACAGAATATGGCAACATTGCTATGGATTGTCAATCAGACAACCATATTATGTTACTAATAATTTACTTTGAATTTCTTTACATTTGCAACGTTGCAACGTTCTCACAAAAAAATTCTATATTATAATACAGTTAAACTTTTTTTCATAGAATTCTAGCTCAACTTTAATTTAAAGGGGTTTTCCGTGGAAAAAAAAATATTGATGGCCCATCCTTAACATACTGTAGGTCATCAATGTGTTATTGGTGAGGGTCCCCGTGAAAGACCTTTACAACCACACATAGATGTCCTATCCTAAAACCAAAAACCAGCAGAATCAGGGGGCTGAATGCTGCTGTGCCTGGTACTGCGGCTCAGCCTCATTCACGTGCTGTGGTACCCAGCACAGCTGGACATAAGGACATTGTGCCTGGATAAACATTTAAAGGGCTGCGGTACTCACTTTAGTGCTAGTGCCCTTTCATACTGCTGATCATAGGAGTCCTTCCAACAGACTTTCTATCAATCACACACTGTTGACCCATTTTAAGGATAAGGCATCAATGTGTTTTTTCCTGGAAAACCCCAAAACCCTAAGGTTTACTCATAGGTTAACTGGAAATAAGAATAATATTCCTTCAATTTAAGAGCAACTAGTTTACATTTAATATAATAAATATCATGAAAAAATGATGATTAACTAGGACATACTGGGTAATATTTTAGGTAGCCTCAGTTATAAGAAATACAATATATTATAATTATACATTAGATCAATGGAGACCTACATATATCCAAGTTGAATTAAGCTACATGTTTATTTCAACCTAGGAAGAACCATTGACATGGTTTCAAATTGACTGAAGGCACTCAGATATGCTTAATTTAAACCAAATGATAGCACAAATTGTTATTATTTGAAGGCCTTTTTATGTTTTTTTGTTGGTTTGCTTCTTATGCCATAATATTTGCTTCTTAAAACACTAAAAAGTAACCCCTGGCATGAGGAGATGAGGTTCCACCAGCATTTGCAGCACTATAATACCTGTCCCTGGAAGTCTGGTGAAGAGATGTTCCCTCTGCACATCAGAACACAAAACTGTACATGATATGTATTGCAGAATGTATGCAGCATGGTCACTTGTCAGCACAGAACTGGAAACAGTAATGTTTGTTTTGCAACTAATTCAGGGACAAATGAAAATAGCTATAACATACCAAACATGCTGTCTATTATATAAAAAAAATAAATTTAGAAAAACAACATACACAACATGTAAATTATTGCACAAGAGAAAGGCTCAAAGTTTGCGTAAAATGCAATAGTATTGCCCCAATAAAGAACATGCATTCAAACGGTGAGAACAAAAAATAAAGAAAAAAATTATTTAAAAAAAAAAAATAAAATAAAAAAAATCAGGAGTGCTAGTGATAAGCACGGTCTTGTATCCTTAGCTTTCATTATTTTTTATCACAAGGGACTAGAAAAAAATCTACATGGGGTTTATCGATATACCTCTATTCAGTTTTTATATCATTATTCAAGACTCGATCACTGTGCCATTTTTTCATGTGTTTCTCCAGGGTACTGTACACGCTAAAAGGCATCTGACAAATTTCACATTTGTAAACGTCCTTTCCCACCTGACCATGTGTTTTCATGTGCCGGGTAAGTTTGCTACTCTGCGCGCAGGCGTAGTTGCAAAGCTCACACTTATATGGCCTTTCACCAGTGTGGCTCCTCCTGTGAACAGTAAGGTTACTACAGTTCTTGAAGATTTTTCCACAGTACTCACAAGTGTCGCTGCGCTTGCCCTCTTTTGAACTGGGCCTTCCAGGCCCTGGGCCACTAATATGGGGAGTACTTCCTCCACTTCCTGTGCCACTACGGCCTGAAATCCCTCCATCCATCTCCCCTGGAGGTGTAGAAAAACGTAAACTACCATTTTCAGATGAGTGCTCTGAAGAGGAGGCAAATGGCGATTGTCTAGAGTCTCCAAAAGTGAGGAATGGATCTTTTAGCTGCCTAGATGCGGCATAGCCAGCAAGCCACTGGGAGTAAACATTTTCTGTGTTAGGCATAGCTGCAGCAGGGAGGTCAAATTCCTTCTCAAGTTTTATACGTTTAGAAAAAGGACTCATGGAACTTGGACTACCAAGAAGCAATTTTTTTGACAAGCCTCCTGAAGCAGATTCACCAGGTGAACAACCCCTCCCATTAACAGTACCACCATCTATACGGTCTGATTCTCCTGCCACTGAGTCTTCATCACAAGTGTCTCTTTGAGCTTCTGGTTCTGATAAATGCCCTCTTTTATGTTTATCAACCAACGCCTGATGAAAGGCATCACTAAAGTGATGCATTGCACCAAGACCCACGCTTTGCATGACATCAGGCATAGATCGGCTTTCCTCACCAGATCTGGAGTTGTTTTCATGGTGACGAGCAGCTTCAAGATTTAGGGCAAAACTATAATCCGGCCTACTGTCTGTTTCAGTCAAATCCTCCTCCTCCTCCTCTTCTTCCTCCTCTTCCTCCTCCTCTTCTTCTTCCTCTTCATCCTCATCACCATTCTCTGGGATCATGTTTGGATCATTTTCACTTTTGAACTTGGCCACTACAGACTTGAGGGCATTGCTTGCGCTGCCAAGTAAATCACTGGTTCCTGGCTCGGGAGAACTGGCCGTGGAAAGACCATCATCTGATTTAACTGTCATTGGGGAGGATTTATGCATGTGTGTTTTCATGTGGCGTTTTAGTTTGCTAGCCTGCGTACATGCATGGTCACACAGGTTGCATTTATAGGGTTTTTCTCCAGTGTGGCTTCTACGGTGTACAACTAGATTGCTTTGAAATTTAAAAGTTTTCCCACAAAATTCACAAGATTTTGATTTAACAGGAGGCTGTGAAGGAGGAGGTACAGACTGAAGAGGAGGGAGGGGGTGGAGTTGCCAAAAATGGTGGTTTGCTGCTGGACTGGAATGGCTGCAGTAACCTTTGCATAGGGCTTGGCCGGTTCGGTGACAAAGGGGGACTGGAACTGGAAGTGTTACCAGCTAGCTCTCTAAGTCTCCTTGAAAAATCCATTGCTGGTGGCTCCATAGCCAAGGGGTTAAGTCGCAGTACCCTGTCAAAGGCACTCGGGTGGTGTGTTGCGAGAGCCATTTCTTCTGCACCCAGACGTTCTATTCGGTGTGGATCCAAATGATGTCTTGGTGGGGGGCTAAATAATGGGGGAGTTGGTGGGAATCGACCCTCAGATAGACCAGAAGCCTCTCTTGATACTGATCCAGGGATTCTCAATAGGTTAAAAGGATTATTGTCAGCAATATGAATTCCATGGAGTGGTGGCTGTGAAGGACATTCTGCACCCAGTCCTGATGGAATGCCTACCCGGGGTGTAAGAGGACTGCCATGTTCACTTTCCAGATAGATTCTGAAGCCGTGAGTGTTCTGTGCATGTTGCAGGAGAAACCATGCACTGGAGAATGGCTGTTTACATGTTGTACATGTATAGCTGCTGGGCTCATCCTTGCCTGAAAAACAGCACAATAGTAGCATCAATTACTGATCAATCACATGCTCAAAATAATAAAAAAAATCAATATTTATCTTATGTACAATCAATCAGTTGTAGCAATAATTATATTTAGGTTAAGAGTGAGTTCACACACAGTGGGGCAGATATATTATTGGTTTTTGCCTCACAATTCTGGTACCTTTTTTCTTATTTTGCTCTTTTTTTGTGTATGCCAAATTTATATTGTGATGTGCGCAATTTTTTGTTTTCACCTAGTGCGTCTTTTTAGAAAACTGACTGGCTATTTAGATTATATACAGTTGTATGCCTAATTCACTATATGTGATTTTTGTTTTCCACTTCTAACTTTGCTTAAAAAATGCACCAAAAATCCTTAGTGAACTCTTAGTGCCCTAGAGAATTGCGGCAAGTTTATGAACCTGCATAAGAAATTTATAAATTTGTCTTAAAAAAACACTTGTAAAAAATAAGTCAGAAAAGTGGCAAAAAAAGCTTTCATAATAAATTTTCCACATTGTTTTTTGAGCCAAGCCAGAAATGGATCCAGCAGGTAGGAGAAATAGAATGCCTCTTTATATATTCCTTCTTAATCCACGTCTGGCTTTGAATAAAAAAAACTTATGAAAATCTGCCACACAAACTGTCACGTTTCACAAAAAAAAAAATATACTGTGTGAAACCACTCTTGTTGAGATAATTTTTTAAGTTCCTGATGACGACAGTACTGTGCACCTTGTTAAAGTCACATTTTTGCATTCACTTTTAAAATGTGTGACATTGGGAAGTGCCACTTTTGGCTAGTGAAGATGTTTGGTTGCCTGCCAGGAAGTTCACTGTCTAAAAAGGATAGCCTGTACATCCGTAAATAGTGTCATCTTAGGGGGTAGAAATTTAAACTATGTGCTAAAAAAGCCTAGAAAAAAAACATTGACTCAATGATTAACAATGTTGTCTTGCAGCACAAGAGTTAATTAGAGTAAGGACAATGTTCACATAACGTTTTTATGTTTTCCATGTGTAACAATAAGTTTTCTGGTAGTCTGGTTTCTCAATGCTCCAAATTATATATTCATAGGTTAATAGGCTTCCTATAAGTTTTACCTGAGTATGAGATACTAGATTGTGAGTACCATTGGGTACAGGGGCTGATGATGGCAATCTTGGTACAACACAGTGGAAAATGTTAGAACTATATAAGTAACAGAAAATAAGGTGGTTCTAAATTCCTATTTATTAGCAGATCTTTTATACAATTTTAAGAGTGTTTGTTTAAAGACTACCAATTTCTGAATTAATCAGAAGTCAGTAATACAAACTCAAAATTCTATTGTGGACATTGTGTATTCTTTCTAACCACTATTACCAAACATATAAAATATGCACAGTTCCAAGCACTTGCACTTAAGAATATATCGAGGAACCTGAATCAAAAATCGACTCAGGAGTCCGACGGCACACAAAAACAGCATCACAGAGATAAGAAGACTCCCAGTACAATAGTACTATACTTGGCCTGACCTGTAATTTACTTTGCAATGCATTTTAATCTCATTAAATGTATCCTGCTCTTGGATAAATCTCTTTACAAGATTAGATCATACAGAATGAAATTAGGTTTTAAACATTTGCTTAATATGAAATGTGAAAAGTAGCTAGATTTTATAATAAAATACTGTTGACATTACAGTTGCATTGTGCAGTCACCTTTTGGCATTATTTATTGCAATATATGAATTTCATTCTAGCAAAAAGACAGACTGTCCACACTCTTGATATTTCATACAAACTACTTTTTTTTGCTACAGTTTCTGTATCCTGACCACAAACCCATAGTAGATACCCCCTTCATAGTGTATGTAACTTTGTACAGCTGTATAAATATTGAAATTTACATAAATCCATAGTAGATGCCACCTACACAGTTGTACCATCTTTGTACAACTATATAATGCACTTCACATAAACCAGTTGGTAATCTTGAAGGTGTTATAAACACAGAACATTTTTCCTAAGAAGTCCCATTAAAATTAGTCATTGAAAAAGACTGGGCAAGTTGTGACACCTACACAAACTACAGTACTATGTCTTTCTTTAATTTACAAAAATTTCCTTTGGGTATTCATTTTAACCATATGTCCAAAAATATACAATGAATTCCTATGGAATTGGTATAGCGTGTTTAAGATAAGATTGTATTTTTCATTGCTTGTGTGTTCATGTACACATGAATATGATCACAATCTCTGTACTGTGCTATGGAATATGTTGTCCATAGAGTCACTTGTAAATGAAGAATGTCCATCCCTCCTCCCACCATGCAGGTATGGTATCATGGCACTTGAGTACAGAATTATTAGCTATATTAGGAATGTAGTACTAAAGATGCGCCCCATTACTTATGGCAGCACATCGCCCTGTGTGATCAGGGTTGTACTACTGAAAATAAGTACAGTGGAATGGAGAAAGAACAATCGCAGTAGTGATAGTTTCTCCCGCATTCACTCTGCATCAGCCTATGTAATAGGTAGATGCAAATGAGTGCTGATGGATGTGTTTATCACTGGTCAGTGTCTTCATCAGTGTGCTAAAAAACCCTTAGAGACTCTTTAATTTTCACACTTTCCTGCCTTTATCCTGAGCGTGCTCATCATACACTGAAACAGCTCCAGAGGACCACCTCTTTCAGAAGACCACCACCTCATCCACACCAGATTTCATGTAAAAGGAGATTGTATGTAAAAGTTCCAGCAATATTATGCATAGTGGCTATCTTCTTGGAGAAGACCAGTCACTATGAAGGCCATTATTCAGTGCAGTTTTGAGTAGTCACCACAAAGAGGTTTCACACTAAATGGCTTTGTATTTCCTATACCTATGATCATAGATTAAGGGTTGGTCTGGCTCTCCAAAGCACCAAAGGATCCTTTGGCAGGTGCAGAATATGACACATAATAATGGATCCCAAAGGTCCAGCAGAAGACAAACCTATTTTGAGGTGACTTTGTAGCCATCACTTACCACTAATGACTATAGGGATTATTTATCATGGCTTGTATGCCAAACCATAAAAAAGTCAAAAATTTTTTGCACAAATGAGAATTTATGCTGAAAAACTATGACTTTTTGAGTTTTGCACCCCAGGGGTCACTTTCCTCAAGATGCATGGTGCATGACAGGGAGTATGGTGGACTGGTGCCATTGGCCTCCTTAAATTTATCATTATTTACACCGGTTTTCAGGCATGAATGATACATAGTCCCCATGGATCCCAGAGGATGAGCCTAATTTATGAAAAGGTGTGCACCTCATCATAAATTAGGTGCAAATCCGGTAGTGTAGGGATTACCAAGACAGGAATGGAAAATGCTGGTCTTGATAAACCATTCCCTATATCTTATAAGGGGATTGATACTAATATTACAAGGTAGGCCCAAGGTATTCTAATCCGGCACTACATGGATCCCCTGTACCACAAGTTAAAACAGAGTTAATTTGAATATATTTTTGTTCATCCCAGTTCTACTTTACAGGAGCACAAAAACCGAAAGCCTCCATTTATTATATAATGAACATTCAGTGCACAGTACTTGATGATTACAGTTTAGTCTTTCTGCTGGCGATATCAGAAGAGAAGTACGGTAATGTATTAATAATAATGTCAATGAGAGGAGTTGTTAACCTGGACTTCCATATAACATTAAGAGAGCTGCTTTGAAAATGGTAATTATCAGTAGGCAACTAACAGCAAATAACGCATTACTGTTACTCCTCGCTCCCAGATTTCTCCCAGCCGCTGCCGCTTAGATTCTATTATACTAAGCGGCCTCTCTGCATTCCTCAACGTCACACCATCAATAAATGTGCTACTTGCCATAATCAAGTAAATTACTTTGTTCAGACCATCTTCAACTGCCTAAAGATCAGGATTGATCTACGTGGCAAAATTATGTTTCCATTGATTTGCAGGAGTGTAAAATGTTCATTTGCTTTGAAGAAATAAAAATCATTTTTAATTTTGCGATTTGTGATAAGGGCTCTTTATTATCTTACTAAACAACTCCAAAAAATAGCGGGGTCAGCTGAGATGAAATGTGTATACAAATGTTACCGGTTGGAGGTAGATGCAGGCCCTGTCTATTTCTTTTAAGTCTTTCAAAGAATAACATTTGCATCAAAGGTTTTAACTATTAAATGCATTTTACTGGCATAGATTTAACTAATGATCATAATAGTTCTGCGCACACTCAGCAAATGTCACCTAACTACAGTCACTTTAATTCCCGAGCATAAAATGACTCCGGCTCAATTCCGATGAAACAAAATAAACCTGATGCAATGATAAATGGAAGATAAAATTGCTAGGTACTTTTCAAGTGACTTGGAATTCATTTAATTTCAACACATATTTCTTCTTATTTGGATTCCTTTAATGCATGTCCTTTCCAAAGCAGCAAGTGATAATATTGTGCACCATCAAGAGCCATTTTTTACATAAAGTCCTATGAGGACAATCACCGTGTGACCCCGAGTGATGGCAAAAGCAGGTCAATGGACACATTAAAGTGTAAGTTAGTAAATAAAGTGACTTGTTCAGCCAAGCATGCGTTAATGATATACCAGGAAAGCATATCGCTCAAAACTTTATTGATCAGTATGAACTTTTCATCCTGACCAGACATTCTCTAAATAAATAGCATAGATAGCAGCGATGATGACACTGCAAGTGCGAAACAACCCTCATTCTAGAAATGGTGTTTGTACAAAAGCTCAGATATGATGTGTATCTGCCTCATATCTATCTATCTATCTATCTATCTACCTACCTACTTATACCTATTTATTTAGTCTCCCTACCTACTCTCTGTCTATCTACCTATTTATCTATCAATCTATTTATATATCAGCCTAAATCTACAATGTATTTATTTACCTACATATCTATAAGACAACACACAATCTGAACCATGGAACAGTAGGAGCCTCCACATGGCACTGTATTATGCTAGGTTCACACTAGCGTTTGGGTTTCCGTTCAAGCAGACCCGAAAAAACGGAAGCCCTATCTGCTTATAAAGTGGTTACCCATGGAAACCTGCAGAACCCATAGACTATAATTGGGTCCGCCCGGTTTCCGCCCTGTACTGCTTGCAGGACTTTTCTCTCCGCATTTTTTAAGCGTAATTGGGAACGGAGTCCCCGAACACTAGTGTGAATTGAACCTTAGGGTCGTTTCTCACTGCATCTGTAGTATACTAATAACAGTGGCGCATGAAATGGTGTTGTTTTGGCCACCATTTGACAGTATACAAATACATTTTTTTTGCTGTCTAGAACAAGCACAACAGAAGTGTTCAGCAAAAACAGACACTGCTAATACAGTATGATTATCCTTAGGCTATGTTCACATGGAGGAATTCGTATTTCACCTCAATATCAGCTCCAAATTCCTGCCTGAAAGCAGTCTCCATTAATTTCAATGAGAGGCAGACGCTGATTTTTTTTTCCTCTAGATGTTTTTTTCTTCTAGCAGATTTTTTCAGCTAGCAGAAAAAATATAAAGCATCCTGCCCAATCTTCACGCAGATTCCGTGTGATAACTCTGATCGAAAAGAATCGGAGGCTGAGGCCCCATATTGTGGAATCGCAGTCTTTTTTGTTGCAGATTTTGCTGCGTATTTTGTCTAGCCAAAGCCAGGAGTGGCTTGAGCAGAAGGTAGAAGTATAAGATCTTTCTATATATTTCCCATCCCTTCTGTAGACATTCTTGGCTTTGACTCAAAATACTGCAGCAAAATCTGCAACAAAAAGGCTGCGATTCCACAATGTGGGGTCTCAGCCTCTGATTCTTTTCGATCACAGTTATCAGACAGAATCTGAGTTATCAGAGAGAAACATGGAAACGCATTGCGGTTTTTCCCACAGCGCTTTTCACAGAAAGTCCGCTGAGTTTCCTCCTGTGGACTTTCAGCTTCAATTATACCTATAGGGAAACTGTCAACGTTTACGTAGGTATAATTGACATGCTGTGATTTCCAAAAATGCAACAGTTTTGGAAATCGCAGCATTTCCGCTGCGTGTATTTTACAGCAATGTGTCCAATCCACTTTGCAGTGACTGTAAAACGCAGTGTTTTTTGCTGTGGCCAAACTGCGGCATTTACACCACGTGGGACCCCCGACCTAAAGCTGATTTGGTAAAGTGGAAAAACAAAGAAAGTTTTCCTTTTATACAATTGCATAAATCTCCTCCATTGACTTCAATAAGTACATATAAGGTCATGTTTTGACATTTGTGTCACATAACCCAGATTGGTTGCTAGGCATATGCTACCCCGTGGCTACATGGCTCCTGGTTGCCAGGAAAAAGGTCCCTATTAACCAATCAGTCTCAGATAACTTATTAGTAAGAGGTGAATACAGAAAATGGCCAAGTAGCCTTGTTAGTACTTAAATAGGTTGTCCAAGATTAGAAAAGCATAGATGCTTATTTTCAGAAACAGAGCCACACCTGTCTGTGGGTTGTGTCTGGTACTGCAGCTTAGCTTCATTAAGGTTTGGGGGTTAAACTGCAATACCACAAACAACCTGTGGACAAATGTAGCACTGTTTTATAAGTAATCAGGCATGTTTATTTCCATTGACTTTTTCACTGGGGACTAAAAAACCTTTTGATATTTTTTTCCATTATTCACACGAATCGCACAATTTTCAAAATGACATTATATTACCTGGAATATCATTGATATTATCTTGCTTTGTCAATACAAATTTCAGATAATTTTAAAGGAAAATAAAAAAAATAAGATACATTTTTTTTTATAAATTCTAAACGTATGCAACAAAGAGGCACATGATTTTAGACAAGAGTAATACAATATGTAACTGACTCAATGTCAGCCTCTGGCATGTCCATAGCCACCAGCCGTGGATTCAACCAAGAAACTGGGGCGTGAGCCAAAAGAGGAGAGAAGCAACATGAAACTACTGAACTATAACAAAAATGTTTCTTTGCCAACAGAATGCAAAACCAAAGTAAATTCCTCACGTGCCAACTAGCTGTAGAAGTCTTTTCCAAAATTGCCTCATCTGAAAACAAAATATTCTTTAGCACTTATTAAAATGTAAGGCATTCAGGTGCTTGTCTGGCCGCAACAAGTATCAGAAGATACAGAATTAGTAGTTAGGAATACTAATAAATATAAGGAATATATTATATTTTTAGAATGCTCTGGGAAAAACTCTGTCTATAATTGTCCATACACTTTAGCTAACTGTCAACCAACAGCTACAGGATCTCTCCAAACTTGGCCAAGCATGTCTATGTTCTGAATGGGGAAAGAAAATAAAGGTTCCGTCAGTCACCTATGGTACTGGCTTATGGACAACTGTCGAATCCTTCTCTCCCCTGATATATGTCGTCGGGTGAGAGTTGAGAGCCCCCCCATACACATTAAAGAGTGAGTAAGTCCTCTCAAATGTGACCAGCTGAAATTAATATGTGAATGACCAGCTGAAATCTCCACATGAGGATTCATTGTCTTTGTGAAGACCTGTAGGCACCATGGTGGGGTCAGACAAATACTAACACTGATCTGTAACTATATATTTATGGTTTGTAATTTTACTACAATCAAATATGTAAGATAAGTCAATATTCTGAGGACCCTATGACACCCATTGGAACGAGATCCTAAATTCAGGTTGATACTACTAGCAGAGCTCATTGTATCCCTTCTCCCTAAGCTCTATCCAATGGTTACAATGCCATTATCTCTTATAGAAAGAAGACCATACACTTCTTACCACCATTCATTGTTGTGTTATAAATATCTGTGCTTGGTCTTTAACTTAGAATAATTTTCGAGTATACAATTTAAATGAACATTTCTCTGGTTTAGAAAACCCTATTTTTTGAATAAACTCACCAAATAGGGACTACATCCCATAGCTAGTGTGGAGTCTCTTAACCAAGATGAACCAGTTCTTATATGCATTACACACACAACCCAATAATTTCAAATGGAACTGCAATGCTTCATTTTCCCTGTGGTGGCACTGCAGGGAAACTGAAAACAAATTGTACCTGAAAAGATCCCAGCACTGAGAAAGTTCATTATTGAGGGACCCTTTTAACAAATAGGAATTGTCTAAAGTGGACAAACCCTTTATATTATCTTTATTATTCCATACAGAATATGGCAATTAATAAAGACACTGATGCCATGCAATACACCATAACCACGTATAGGCATTGTATTGGAATAAGAAAAAACTAATTTTTTTTGTAGGACACTTGTCTTGGATGTAAAGCATATCATGGCCTCCATTTAATATTTTTATCAGCCAGAAATAAAAAATGAATAATTTTCTACACATCAAAGCATGTTTGCATATACCAAAGTAATCTTTCCATTTAATCTTTGCATGCATACCAAATATATCCCCTGAGGCACAAAACATTGAACAAATGCTATCTCTTGACTAACAAAGAGGAAAAAAAAGCAATAATAAACCATGAATCATAATGATGCAGGCCATATCCTGTCCTACAGAGATGAACTGAACCACAATAAAAAAAAAAAAAAAACACATAGATAGATAGATAGATAAGAAGATAGAGGATCCCTATACACTATGGCACATTTGTATTTTGTGGTATTCAGTGGCTCAAGACACTTCTCAGATAGAAGTCTTAGGTCTCACTTTTCACACTCCGATAAGACAGCCAGGATGTTGCTGGCAGTCAATTCAGGGGAGATGTGATATTACATGGCAGCCATTCAAGTGTAATGCATGAAAGACTTGTATGGCGACACCCATTGTGTGATATTTGCTATCCACATTGGCTCATTGAAAAGACTTCCAAGTAGGTGAAAGAATTCCCCTAATCCCTAACTGGGCAACATAGAGAGTCAGTAGAAGACAATCCCTTTAAGCTTGCCTAGGCCTAGGATTTTTGTCTGTGCCAATTCTGTGGTCCATTATACTTGGCAATCATTGGTGGAAACATGGTCCAAAAAATTGGATCTACCATTTTAAAGGGAAAGTGTTGCCAGGAAATGACATATTGTTTAAGTCATGTTTTTATATTAAACATATTTTTAAGAATTTTTGGTGATATTGTTTTTAATTTGCCATCTTATTATTATTTTTCAAAAATTTTTACAAATCCAACTCTGATTCTGATCTGATTAAGTGTCTTATCTACATACACATGATAGCAGTGATCATCAGTATGCCGAGAAGTTAGGTGGCTGCTACAAAGAATTCTACTACAGGATATGATTTGGTATAGTGGTCAGATCCAGAACTACAGGATTTTTAGGATTTTTTAAAAATGTACATAACATGGAAATTAAAAAAAAAAAAAATCTTAACAAAAGTTTTTTTTAAAAAATATGCGAAACATCAGGCTTAATTAAAAAAAAAAAAAAAAAAAAGATTATTTTCTGGCATCATATTTTCTTTAAAGGGAATCTGTCAGGTCAATCTGGGACACTAAACCAACCACAGGTCCTTATAGACCTGGGGTTTAGTGTCCCAAATCGCCCTGTTGTAATGCAATCCGCAGGCGCGTTAAAACTAAAAAACCTTTATACTTACCTAGATAAGGGTCCGATCAATGCTGTTTGGTGAAAACGGTCCGGCTTATTCATGAGGCACGCCTCCCGGCGCCTGCGCTGTTCTTCAGTGAAGCCAAAGATGGACACCCTGACTTCACTACGTAATTTCGGGTCATGCGCACTGAAGCCGAGGTGTACTCCTTTGGCTTCATTGAAGAACTGCACAGGCGCAGGGAGTACAGCAGCAGGGTGAGTATAAAGCTTTTTTATTTTTAATGCAGCCATGGATTGCGCTATAACAGGGTGATTTGGGACACTAAACTCCAGGTCCATATGGACGTGTGGTTGGTTTAGTGTCCCAAATTGCCCTGACAGATTCCCTTTAATACTCTGTTACACTTATAAACTGAGCCAACAACTGGTTATTTCAATTACCCTCTACAAGAGTCCACTGATAGGTGAACACATGTGTGTGAGCTAAAGACTGCCTGATCCTGGCGATTAGCACTTGCATTGGCCGATGCAATGTGGATGAGGGATGAACGATTTTGACAGCAATCTTTCCACCCCAATTTAGCTGTTCCCTGTTTACACAGAGCAATGTGCTGCCAATAATCGGAATATTTTATCCTGCATAATAAATAACATAAGCAGTCTACTTGTTCGTTGGCTAATCACTGTCACAATTAGGTGGGACAATGATTGGGAATAAGCGTTTTTAGGAATGCTTGTTCCCTATAATTGGTCTGATAATTGGGCTGTCTAATATCTCTTAAACACCATCTAGGTTGGTAAAGATGTATGAAATTTTGAATGAAAGTAACACATCATGTGGTCCAACAGAATTATCATTTCACCCGCATACTGGGGAGTCGTTATGTAGTGTCTGGAAGAAAACTTCATTAACCATGAGATACAGTATATTAGCTTTTCTGTCCTATATTCCACATATCTTAATTACCAGTACATTATACAGTATCTGTAGTGTTTGTAGTATTGAAAATATTATTTGACCCCTCCTTACACTGTATATCATTCATTTTACAGTAAAAGAACAACATGGTAACATGGAGCAAGCAAGGCCGATGTGTGTAACCTTTTACATTGTACCAATTAACATTATAGACGAATACAACTGAAGACTCGATACTGTAGGCTCAGAGAGATCTCATTGTGTCACTCTCGTTATGTGTTCTATCATTTCCTATAATAGAATGTATTATGTCTTACATGTTCAAAATAAACATATTAAAATAGAGCCATATGGTTTTGAAGTAAAAGCACAAATACTAATACAAAATCACCCAATTAGGCTTTTCAGTTACTAATGCAATACAAAAGAACTCCCCAGAGTAGTCTGATGTAATGTGATGTTTAAGGCCACTTTCATCTCTGCTCCCAGGAATAGAAATTGCATTCTGCACTCTTAGTAATCATGACTGCTCTGCTGGATATAAACACTGGATACGTTTCAGTTAAAAATGGGATTTTTTATTCTACAGGATTTTAAACCTTACTTTAGGGACCAACATCAAAACATATTCCTTTACTTATAAATGTTTCATTGTGGACAAGATTGTGCATGGCGGCTGCGTGTAAGATGTGCTTTATGATGAGTACGGCTATGATAGTGGCAAATGTATAGTTTTTAGAAAGGCAAAATTTAAATTTGAGATCATGTTAGATAAGAAAAGAATTTCCATTGGCTTTTTATTATTAAAGTGATGCTCCATAAAGGCCTAGTTACGAAGGGTGATAATATTCGGTAGGTTCATTCCTGATCATTGTCCATGTAAACAAGTCAGACATTTGTCATTGATCACATCTTTTATTCAGATGGAAAAAAAAATCTAGGGAATCCTATCCACACATTGCAGAAAATTCCATGCAATGGAAATGCTGCAATTTCCAAAACTCTTGCGTTTTTGGAAATTGCAGCAAGTCAATTATACCTACGGAAACACCAGCAGTTTCCCTATAGGAATAATTGAAGCAACCTCTGCGGACTTTCTGTGAAAAGCGCTGCGGGAAAATCCATGATGCGTTTCTGACGCGTTTTTTTTCCACATCGCTTTTTAGCTGCCGCCCAATACATGGGGCCTTAGCCTTAATTTTTTATTTTCCTGAGGATTAAGTGCTCCTTTCTAAATTCTCCATACTGTGTTGGACCAATCTCAGATGTCCTGAATAACAGCAACACAGCTCTACAGCTGAAGAAACCTAATACTTACTAATCATATACGTACTACCGTGAACTCCCTATAAACATGTATGCCTGAGCAGCTGAACATACCTGTTGAATTCAGTAAGGAAGCTATAGTACCAGTAACAATCACATACAAATGAGCCTCTGTGCCTGGAAAACACAATAACCAGTAAGGGATCTGAGCTTCAGAACCCTACCAATCTCACACTGAAAGCCTAAAGATATCCTAAAGCTGGCCATAAATTTTAGATAACTGTTGGACAAACTTCTTCAGTTGACAGCTATTGCTCGCAACACTTCCATATACATGCATGCTAAGGCCTCCTGCACATAGTGGAATATGGTCTATTGGCCTCATTTTCTACACCAAATCCTGTCCAGAGACCCAAACTCAAAACATCACAGTCTTCATTCATGAATGTATCACCTGTCTATAGTCCATGTAAAATATGTAAATTATATCTAATAGAGGTAAAAAAAAAATCATTCATGCATTCAGAGGACAGTTATCCTGCATGGAGACGGGGACTCCTACTGTCATAGATGACTTTGATGCTTGAATTCCAGGTCTCCAAAAAGACCAAGAAGTGCGGCCAATTTGTGGACCAGATTTAACTGATTATTAGTAAAGATTATAATTATTACTCTTTAAACTAGAGAAAGGTGCTATAGTGTGTTCCCCCAAACTAATACCCAGGGGAGTAACTTGAGGGGGTTCAGAGGTTGCAGTCGCACCTTATGGGCCCAGAAGCCTTAGGGGGCCCATAAGCACTGGCATCAGTATTGAGATTGCAGCTTCCATCTGGCTCATAAACCAAGGAGACCCACAGATTACCCTAACCACACTAAGGTTGATTAAACTCCTTAGCAGCCGTAACCATCACTATCAAGAATTCACTGTAGGGATGAGGTAGGGGGGCCCGGACAAAAGATTGCACCAGGGCCCACAATACTTTAGTTACGCCGCTGCTAATACCTTATGGTTATTAACATTTTGCAGGATGTTGATATGTTGGTTTGAGGAAAGATGGGGTGCTGATGCTTATGAGGTATACGTACACAGTTACTAGTCAGCCCTCTTTAATAGTATGGGCATCACTAATAGGATGAAGGCCAGCATTGTACACCTTATATTATCCTTATCTGTGCATTATAAACGCTGGGCATCTATCGCCCCTCATGTTGCCAAACACCTTTGCGGCTTATCTCTTCTGTGAATAAAAGAATTGAACATGTTGATATCCAACAACCAGATCCTTCTTTTCCTTGACATATACTGTAGGGCAAAGTCAAGACATCCCCAGACACATTAGGTACTCAGGTGGTCCACATTAGTCTTATGTGTATGGTCTTATTTTAATAGAAAAACACTTATTAAGCGGTGTGCTCTTTATTTATACACATTTGCTTCATCATTTTAATATTAAAATGAGAAGTTATCAGAAAAGAAAGATACAGTATATAAAAATGCAACAACCTTAATAAAGTAAAAAAGACAAAAAGCTGAAAAGATGAAGCACTGTATGTCAGTTATACTTGCTGTTTCACTCCAATCACCTAGAATATTAAATTATGAGCCATCCCACAGTGATCTACGATAGAGGAGACAGAAAATGCTTTTACTTATTTGGCAAAGCTCTAAATTCCAGAGAAACAGCCTAATTATGATAATAAAAATGGAATTGGTTCCATCCACTTCATCCATAATGAGCAAATCACTTAATAATCCACTAATATTATTTGAAACCAATTCACATTATGATATTATTTTTATTACAGATTATTGGGGACAATGGGGTATTAATGTTAATATCTGAACTATGACTGTGTTGCTCCCACTTCCACCCAGGTTACATCATGTCTTTCTTAAAAGGACCAAATACCATTTAACTGCAAATTCACTGATATATCAAGTAATACTTATATGCGTAAACGAACAGCACATATAGAAAATATATCTTATCAGGGTAAAGCGCCTTTTTTTATCTCATAGAAGTCTGTAGATCCTTGTTCTCTGCCTTAAAACTTTCTGTAAATACTCTAGAAATCCAGCTAGGGTAAAATGGTAAATACTAAACAGAGAAGAGGGGTATGCAGCTGCTGTATTATTCTTATTCATACCAAATAAAGCTTGAACATTTACAGAAATGAGGCAGAAGGTAGGAATATGCACATTTTCTTTTCTATAGATTCATCGCTGTATTCTATATTCTTACACAATGTTAGATGCTCAGACTTAATTCTGTAAGTTTAAAATCAGTCTCTCTTTGAAAGCCCATCTCAGACCCACCTGATATGACCCAGTGACATGTGTGTTCTTAGGAGGACTACTTATTTCTCCTGGTCAGTCTATTTTAGGGAATACTTGTACTCATCCTGAAAAAGCAATTTTGGAGCACCTATTTTATGAATAATTTGGCAACAGAATGTTACCAGTTTGTGGGGTGTCGCTACACAGTCAGACACTATCCAATCCGTGTTTACAGTGCTAGATTGGGGATGCCCCTCTATAACAAGGGAAATGGTAACACTTTCAGCTTTGTAGGTATCTTCTCCCCTTACAGAGATATTGGTGCCATTATTTTTAGCTACCGATATCACTGCACTGTCAGGGGAGGCAGCTTTACAGCTCAGTGTCATCGCCTGGAGGTAGGGAATGCCCCCTCCTTCACAGTATAAGAATATACAAGTATACCATCAGGGGGGTGGGTGTTCCCCACTTCCCTTTGATGGCGCTGAGCTGTAAGACTGGTCCCCCCGACAGTACAACGATATCAGTACCCAAAACTAATGGCACCAAAATCTCTGGAATGGGGGAAGATACCGACAAAGCTTAAAGTGCAGTGAATTCAGCACACTGTCAGCTTTAGTATAATGTTGTACCCTGTTAGCCATTTCTTCACTCTTCCACTACTGTCAGCTTTGTAATAGTATATGGCATTCCCTATCTTAGAGGACACGAAAATTCCTCTTTAAAGGGGAATGCAAGTATCTGCTAAAACATAACTGTTATTTTATCAAATTTCTGATGTCAAAAATTTGGATAGCTGACTGCTAAAACCAGGGGCAGAAGGCTTGATCAGTGGGAGTTTGGAAACTGAGATCCCTACCGAGCGCTAAAACAATAGAACTGAAGTTCTCAGCACTGGTTCAGCTGATTGCAGAATAAGAGATGTAGTTTATTGGCAGCACATTGCCCTATGTAATGAGAGATGCACTGGCAATAATCAATGCAGCCAAATAGATGAGGAATGATTATGTATTGATCGGACCTGCCCCAACCCCTTTGATCGTCCTGTTTAAATAGGCCAAAGCAAACGAGTGCCGATCAATGTTCTT
This sequence comes from Leptodactylus fallax, assembly GCA_947044405.1. Taxonomy (NCBI): domain Eukaryota; kingdom Metazoa; phylum Chordata; class Amphibia; order Anura; family Leptodactylidae; genus Leptodactylus; species Leptodactylus fallax. The sequence continues at coordinate 1,287,377 of CAMRHE010000009.1, read as the reverse complement.
TATCTTCGATCGGTGCTTATCCTGACCAGGATGCAAGCTGTGTAAAACAGACCGTACTCTTTAAATGACCAAAAAGGTTTCAAGAGTAAATCACACTCCCTGGAAACAGCACCGGGTGTTCACTTTAGACAGCACTGTGCACTTGTGATTTAGCCATGTTTAACTAGGCTCAGTTCATCTGATTATACAGTGTCTTGCTTTCTAGAATATGTAATCATGTCTTCCTGATGACATTTTAAATATCCAACTAGACAAATAATTGCAGCAATAATTGATAGCCCTGGCAGGCCGGGGATTATTGATTGGCAGAGTATCCACTGGAAAAAATGCTTAGTGCTCAAGCATTACACTTTGGATATGTATGTCCGAGCATTTATATTTATTTACCAGGACCTGCCCCTGTAGAATCAATGCGACTATTAATTGTCATGTGAAATGAAGTGCAATGGGGATATTTAACTAATGAATAATGGAGACTTATGTAGTGCAATTTAAATGGATGGGAAAATTTAGTTGTTTCGTAGCAGTAATACATCAATTACTTTCATATAGCTCTGATAAATGTTAGTGTCTTCTACAATTTCTTCCAGCAGGGGGCATAATTTTTTTTTTTTTTTACCAAGAAGAATGGCATACTTAAAATAAAATCTCAGCTTATTATTATAAAACTATCTCTCCATAATGTTTACAGCACAATAGTAATATTGTATCTAAGGGAATAATAGAGGCACAATCTAGGGGTTAGCTGTGATTCTTGATGTCCATGATGAATGTGCTCTGCAAGGAGGACGATACATTATTTTCATCTGGGAAATACATTAGAGACCAACATAAAAGTTAAATTTGTCATTTAACTGTTTCTTTTGTGTAAGGCTGAAAAATATATTGACCACGTACTAATGTCCTGTGGAGTATGTAGTAGAGATGAGTGAATTGTTCACTAACTTTTCAACAAACACTATATAACTTAATAGTACTATTATAAAAAATAGCACTATTATAAAAAACAACAACAACTTTGTAGTATACCTCGTATCAGGCTTCCGCCCTCTGCTAGACTGACTTTCACTCTGATGTATCTGTTTTGAGATGGAATGCAGGTCACATGACTCGGATTACACATGTCTATAGAAGTTTTCACAACTAACATGTTGGCACTTCTCTATATATATTTTGCATGGCTCTTGGGCTGGAATACCGTACTATTCATTTTATGCAAAGTTTGTTTAAAAGTTAGTTATACTTTAAGGAGGATTTGCAGGAATTTCAATTGATGACCTATCTATAGGATGCATCGTGAATCGATGGGAAAGAATGAATCCCCTATAATTGTTTATACAGACACAATGACATTCATCCGAATGTAGCCCACACAGCCCTGTTAACTTGAGTGAGCTGAGCTGCATTCAGAAACCATGTAACATGGAACTCCTGGGTCCCAACCACAAATATGTGCCGGGATAAACAATGCTCTCACTGGTTCTTAATGCTGCCCCACCCATCAATTGAAAATCTTGGAAAATCAAGAGAATAACAAACATATTGATTTGCCCATTGTATTCTATGGAGTGACACATGTGCAAATCGATGAATAATACAAAACAATTTGCTCATCTTTGCAGGTTTTTCTGCATCCCTATAGAAAACCATATACAATGAAACCACAAAAACAGCCAGCATACATAATGTATTGTGGAAATGAAAATCTGTCACGGACCAGTAAATCCCATCTGGATTAAAGGTATTGGCAAAATCTGCTATTCGACATTAACAAACTAAAGTCTGCTACATATACTGTCCTTTCAAACTAAAAATGTTTCTGGTGTGCAATATGCAGAGCTGTACCCCTTTACACCTATATCTAAATTAAAGGGATTTTCTCAGACTTATAAATTGATGACCTATCCTTAGGACAGGTCATCAACTGAAGATCCATGGGGGTCTGACACGTGGGATCCCTGCGGATCAGCTGGTTGAAGCATCAGTTGTGCTCCTTGAGCACAGCTTTTGCTTCACAGTGCATGTGACGTCATGCTCATTGGATACATGGCCTGATCTCAGCTCAGTCCCATTCAATAACAACGATAGCCACTGTACAAATGTACACTGTGCTTGGTAAGTACTAAAGAGGCTGCAGCGCTTACCCGAACACTGCAGCCTCTTCAGACCCCTGACAATATTTAATTGATGACCTATCCTAAGCATAGGTCATCAATTATGTCGCCTGGAAAGCCCCTTTAAGTTAACATTTGCCTTCTTTAAGCAATCCCCTTCTTTCTCTCTACAAATCTTCATAATCCAAAAAAACATCACAGTCATGCGAGCATTTCCTCCTTTTATATCAATTTCCTAGTAGCACAGGTAAAAGACCACCTTACTCACATGGCGCTACATGCTACTGAAGAAAAATATCTACTATTGTTAACATTGGCACCGAATCTCATTTTTACAGGACTTGCCAGTAAAATATCAGTAGGGTAAAAGACTGTTCACATGATCTACTTTGTAACAAAAGTGTGTAATAATGATCGTCGCCTCATATGAAATGATTACTCATAAAGAAACCCAGCACGTACAAAATATCAAAATTACCCATGACCTCAGAAAAAGAACTAACACCTGCTCTCTGCATATCAAGTCATTTTTTTAATATTCATGTAGCTTTTTATGTATACAGTCCACTAATAATAGACTAAAGATATTCTATAGGAAGACATCTGAAATGACTGAGCACATGGGGTGAGTACATTTGTCTTTACACTTGTGAAAATGTGTGTTTGGGAACTGTTTTTCTGTGCAAGAGCTTCTAGAGGTAATTTATGTATATTCAGAGCACTGCCATAGTAGTCACATTGTACTCTGAGCCACACTGGGACAAAGGTAACCACATCTGAGTTATCTGCCAGTAAGTGATGCCAAAAAGTCACATTGTCTTGACCGGAATACTAAAGGAGTTTTTGGAGACTTTAATATTGATGACCTAGCTTTAGAATAGGTCATCAATATCAGATCTCTGGGGGCAACCCCCCCCAGTCAGCTGAAAGTTGCAGTGACACTCAGTTGCTGCACCCCTTCATTCTATACCAAGCACCTCACCTTTGCTTATAGTGGCATTAGCTATAGCTGCTAAAAGGTAATGTGACATTACTGTCACAAAAGAAAAGGCTGCATCAATCGCCCAAACACCTCAATCCCTTCAATCACTTCATTGGCAGAGGGTAGGGGCCTGAAACCAGATCAGTCTTTAAAGAGGGCCTATCACCACCTCAGTTAAAGCCAGTTCTCTGCATCCGTTAATAGGTGATTGTGGCACAGTTGGAATTTTTTCTCTAGCCCCTACCATTCCTGAGCAATAAGTGCAGTTAGTTTTGGTGTTTCATATGCTATTTAGGCTCTGTTGGGTAGGTGGTGTCGGGCAGGAACAAACAAAGGGTACGATTCTAAGCTCCGACACTAACTGCCTCTGATTGGAGCTCTGAATCACACCACTTTCCTGCTCCTGCCTGACTCCGCCCACCTGACAGTACAGAGCCTACGTAGCATATCAGGCACCAAAACTAACTGCACTGACTGCTTGGGAATGGTGAGAGCTAGAGAAAAAAATTCCAACTGCACTGGAATCAGTGGAGCAGTGACTATTAACAGATACTAAGAACTGGAGTTGGTGGAGATGGTGAAAGGTCCTTTCTAAGATAAATGGTACAAGATTACAAAACCATGTTTTTTTTCTTCCAGAAACAACATCAAATCAGCCCTCGCAGCCAAAGACTGGTACTAGAGCTCAATCCCCCTTTACTTCTTTGGAGCTGAGGAGCTCAGCTGAAATATCACACACAATCCATGGACAGATGTGGCATTAGTTCTGGAAGAAAAAAGCCATGTTTTAGTAATCCTGTACAATCCGCAACCTTCATCTAGGTGAAGGAAAACCCAGCAATGACTCCATATCCAGCTAGTTCACTGCCATTTCCTGCTAATATACAGTACTTTTGCCACCAACTATATACGATCAGTTACCTCACATATGTATGCCTGTCCATACAGCACCCCCAGTCCCAGCTATTCTTTACTTTTTGGTATCTCCCCACATACAGAAAATGCCTACTACGCATATCACTGGCTGAGGTTGGTTACCATTGTGGCCAATGAATGGCTGAGTGGACTTTTCCAGGTGAGGGACACCTGAAAGTAGAGACCAACATAAACCAAGGCAGCAATGAAACAGGAATGCCACAGAGTTTGGTGAGAGTATCACTCTTGGATGTTAGGACCCCATTCTGAGCAGCTTTAAACATTACCTTAATTTACTGCATAACCCCTTTAACAGATATTTATGTTGCCACTTGTCTAAGCTCCATTGCCTCGTATTATATCTGCAGGGAAGAGTACATCAGGCTAAGCCTCCTAATTTGTAACCTGCAGTCCCGTACATCTGTATCTTCATTGAAAATGTTTTTAATACGGAAACTGATCATCTTGTCACCGTTCATTTTTCCATTGTTTAGTGGATCATTTACTGTGAGCAATAAAAAAAAAAGAAGAAAGAAAGAAATGAATTCAATGGGTGGTCTTATGGAGGTGGTATAGCTAATGTCAGTGTGGACTAAAATTAGATATTACAGCTGAATATTTTAGTGTGGAAGCAAGGAATTTAATTTCATGGAGGGGAGGACCTGCAGATCCGCTATAACATTCTGAAATAAAGTCATTATGAGCTGATTGAGTCTCATAGCTACTGTTAAAAATCAGAGGCTTGTTAGAGGTAATGATTATCTGTGCCTTGACACTTACGGCATATGAGGGGGCTTGTCGAGCAGCTTTACTCTAATTTACAGTTCTGCAGTTAATTAGATAAGCCCTATGATTTTTTTTTTTTTTTCTGCAAATACAGGTCACTATTGACGGCTCTGATCTTTGATGCTGCCCCTATGATAGTCACTGGACTGACCTTCCCTATGCTGCCAGGGTCATGTACACTTTACTATGTCAGGGAATTTAGACCGGCCTGCCAGCTCTAGCAGGAAGCTTACAAGTAAGGATACAGTGTTCATATACCCTGTTTCCTCACATTAAACAAACGCTGACAAAACCTGCTATAAATAACTGGAGCATTTTTTTTTTTTTTTTTTGCGGAGAGTCAAACAGGGAGGGAGGTCAAGTAATGTCACAACGTGTCCAGAGTTTCCAGGTTATTATTGGACTGGCATCTGCATGTTAGAGCTTTATGTTAAAGATCACATGCAATGAGGCTATCATGTCTCAAGATTGTTGGGAAAAAATAGTATAGCAAGGAGATAAGGTCTCTGATCCCAAGGCTGTTTACAATGACCACAGTAGGACTAGGCTCATAACTACTTAGCTATATGATATATATACAGTATATGTTCAGAGATTTAATGGAAAGTAGATTTTTTAGGATTCACTCATTCATTAAAAACAGTGAAATTGGTTTGTGAATGTGAATGAAATTCTCAGAAAATCAGCAATTCACTATTTTTTTTGATTTCACACATCTATCTGCCAAAGGGATAAAAAGATAATTGGTGGGGGATGGGTAGTGGAATATATAATAGTTTTAATGTTCTAATAAATACTAAATATGCTTCGTAAAGCCAAAGGTGGATCAAGCAATAGTGTGCCGCTGGCCATGTAGATGAAGGGGTCCACAATACATCTCATGCATTAGTGTTGGATGCAGCTCTGTTTGGCTGGGTTCACACCAGCGCTTGTACTCCATTTGGGGATTCCGTCCATGAACCCCATTTAAAAAATGCGGAGAGAAAAGCGCTGTGGCATAACATAATATGAAAATCATATGTGACTTTGATATAACCTTTACTTTGCTCTTCATATTATTATGTCTCTGTACAAACTCAGAGTAGGGCATCCATAAGATTCTATAGACCATACGATATCTCTTTGTGCCTCAGTTTTCTGAATGTTGCTTTTTCTAGGAATCTGTTCCATCAGTTGCCATATCACAGAAGTATTCAGGTTGCTATAAGATTGCTATTCTGTGCCCAAAAGACTAGAAAATATCAGTATGAATCTGCCATAGGGAAGACTTGGAATTGTAAGACAAGAGAATCCAATTCTAACACAATGAGAAATAGATACCTTTAGAAAGAACAATGCAGAACTAAACATTATATTCCTAGAAAGTTATAAGCATTGCAGTAATATGTAGTTTTTGTTGACTGATGATTTTGTAATTTTCAGTGACTTTTGAATAGAGGATGCTTATTCTTACTTGGAGGTGAGACCAGCAACAGTTTAGGTGCCCATACACATTTCATACACGGCATTTTTTGGGGGAAAAAGTCACTGTAGTTGTTTGAGTCAAAGTCAGAAGTGGATGCAGCAAGAAGGAGAAATGTAAGTTCTTCCTTTATACTTTCCATTCCTTTCCAATCTTCTTCTGGCTTTCACTCAAGAAGCTAAATGGAAAACTGGCACAAAAACGGTGACATTTTCCCAGACAATGCTCTGTGTGCAATTACCCTCAAGCTGCCAAATCTAACAATTTGGCAGGGCCAGGCAACTATCTGATGTGTATGGGTTTGTGGTGACTCTCCCCCAACATATCACGTCAAGGGGAGTCATATTTGGAATGTTGAATTTTACATGCCCAATCAGGATAGACAAGTCATCTCCAGAGTTGGCTGACAGAGGCTTATTCCCTCTCACTATGCAGAACACATTTACGCTCAGCCAAGCAAAACATGTTTGTGTATGGGAAAGTTGGGAGCAATGGTGGTTGGTCAAATGACTAACAGCTATTAAAGAGGTATGGCTGCCTGTACTTGGTCAGGACTGCATATAAGTTGCCATGTAGCATAGGCCAACGTAAACAACACCTTTATAGGGATTTTCCAGACTACAAATATTTATGACCTATCCTAAGGCTAGGCCATCAATATCATATTGGTGGGGTCTGACAAATGTAAGACCCACAGATCAGCTGTTCTCAGCAGCTGATACACAGTGAATGGAGCAGGAAACAGGCAGCTGTGCTCTCTGTTAAGTTACTGCATCTTAGCTCCCATTTAAGTGAATGGAATCTAATCCAAAGTAACCTGGTCTGACCACTACACAGAGAGCAGAGCTGTTTGCTTCTAGCTCCATTCTCTGTGTATCAGCTTCTGAGAACAGATGATCAATTTGGGTGTTGGAGCCCCCACCAATCTGACAGTAATGCCCTAGTCTTAGGATAAATAATACATATTTTTAGCTTGGAAAACCCCTTTAATAAGTGATCGACTTCAGTATCTTGAGTCCTTCCTGCTCTTGTTACAGAAATGGCACTTGTATTTGTACTGGGACACAGCAGAATTCATAAACTTTTGCTCATATGGCTGCTATTATATAATATAACAAAACTGTGAGGTTATCTATAAAGGTCATCAGCAGAGGGCACCGAGTTAACCAAATAACCACCATATTCAGAACAACGCCATCTTTTTTTATTGTTCTGCATATGTATGGCATCATGAATAAGATACTCAGAATATGTCATATAAGCATACTATAGGCTTAACATCATTACATGCATTATTAACATTAACATGTAACATTCAGCTCTTGAATGGGTTAACTTTCCATAGAGTTTTGTTTATTTGTCAGTCTACTCCATCAAACTTTTTAATTTTTTTTTTTGCCATCCGTCACGGAGATTGGAACAATACTTCCCCAGTTTGTCAGATGACTTAGATGAATTATTCTGTAATGTGGCAAATAAAACAAAAGACAAGGGTACACAGGGTGTTCTAGAAATTGCATCAAGTTCACTTAGATTCTTCCCTAGTGTCCGTGGCAATCCAGTTAAGAGTCGACTGCACTTAAAGATCACGCTATTTAAGATAATGGGACAGTGCTATAACAGGATTACAGGAAATGTGAAAGAAAGGACACAGGTACGAAATGTCATTTAGATAAACCCATCACGGAACGGTTGATGAGTATATTGGTCGACCAAAAACATACACGCTAGCTAATACATTAACAGCTTTGTGAAAGTCATAAATTCTTTACAGTTAGTTGAACATTAACAGGTCACTAAAAAGTGTCCTTGTCACACTAATGACTCGCTATCGCTGGTACCTAATTAATTGGCAATTGTTGAGGTGTCCATTACACAATTATCATCATGATTGTGATTGGTAATACAAATAGTCCAACGCCCAAATGTCCGAATTCCAGAAGATGATGTTTAAATCCACTTTCACTGTATATATGGCCATATTGAAGCCATATTTGTCTAAATCTTGGAAATGAACTTGACTAGAAGGAATCAAACCAAAGAGGCAGTTTTCTTCCTTCTGGAGGAGGGTTCATTTACACATTTTTTTCTCCTGAAGCATTGCCTGTAAAACTTCAAATGAATTTCTCCAATCATTCTAAAACATAAGATAATTCTGTAATTCCAAAGACCTATGGCACAATAGCATACACATGACCTGGTAAGACTGTATGTTACTGTTTCAATATACAAGTATAGTAAGGTGGCTTAGTGATCAGAGCAACTGCTTGGAAGATTGGGAAACATCTGCATGACCCTGTTTCTGTACGTGTTTCCTCTGGGTACTTCAGTTTCCTCTTCTGCTCCAAAAATATACTTTGGTTCATATACTTTGTATGAAATTAGAGTTGAGAGTGTGTATGCAGGTTAGTATACAAGATTCTAAACTGTACTTGAAAGACTAGATATAGGCCTGTGCATAAGAGCTGACCGCTCCTCATGTTCAGATTATACAATAGTATAACAATAGGAGTAAATGCAGCAACGTCCGGTCAAACCATTGATACCTGCCATATAGGTCTGTGCTATATGTGTTAGCTATACTGACCTGAGTCTGCTCACTTCTATTTATTGTGATTTATAAGAATCATACAGGGAAGCATATTGTGTGCACAGGCTTTTGAAATGCAAATCTGGTACTAGTCTGACAATACCTACAGCTATGGATCACACAAACACACTGTCACAGAAATGCTATTTAAATGGCTTCATGATCAGACAGTACCTCAATGGGCTTTTTTTAGTGTGACGTGGAACAGATGGAGAATTCTTAAGAATGCCGCTTTAGGCCTTATTCACACCAACATGTTAAAAACTGAGAGTGAGGCTAAGGACACACGAATAAAGCGCATGTGGGAAAAACCGTGGTGGCAACACATTGCGGTTTTTCCCTCAGTGCTTTTCACAGAAAGTCCACAGGGGTTTCCTCTGAGGACTTACTGTCTCCATTATACCTATAGGAAAACCGCCGGCATTTCCGTAGATATAATCGACATTCTGCAATTTCCAAAACTGCAGCATGTCCACTATGCGTATTTTTCCGCAATGTGTAGATGGGATTTGCTAGAATCCCATCCACCTTGCAGTGACTGAGTTTATCCATATGTCCATTTTTCTGATGAACAGAAAAAACGGTCCATTACGGTCCACTGCATTGCGATTTCGCACAGTTTTCCTCTGCGGACTTTCTGCCCCTATTATACCTATACGGAAAATGCCAGTATTTCAGCAGATATAATTGACATGCTGCGATTTTCAAAAATGTGAACGTTTTTGAAAATACAGCTTTTCCGCTGCGGATTTTTTTTCTGCAATGTGTGAATGGGATTAACCAGAATCCAGTCCACTTTGTAGGTACTGTAAAACGCTGCATGTTTACAACATGGGGCTTCAGCCTTAAAAATGGTCAGAAACAGCTTAGAAACAGACTTGATCTTAAATTGTGGAGAAGAACTCAGTTGAATAAAGTTCCCAGAGAGCATTGCCAGAGAGTATCCTTATGTTTATACAATATATTAGCAATATGAGAACTCCTTAATGCGCTTCTTCCAGGGTAGGGTAATGAAGGATTTCTCATACAAGCTGTGTTGTCCTGGTAGCATAGCATATATTTATATCTTTGTGCCATATGCGCTATAGATTTGTGTACTTTGTCACATATATGCACCCATATACTTGCCATAAATTTATAGCTGGGACTACCCATACTCTAATATTATTAGCTGTAACTTTAGTTGTGGGTTTGTGTCTATCCTTTAGGGAGCGAAATAGTTATAGGTTCCAAAATCACGTCCATAATTCACTATTTCCCTATTTATTTCAAATGCACAGGATTCCGAAATCTAAAATAGACCTGTCACTGCTTTTTAAGGTGGCGAACGGTGTTAAGCAGCAGTCAGTGGATTGTCATAGCCGCTTCCTTAAATAACATCTTTGCAGATTCTTTACTTATCACTCACCAAACAACCGCACACCTGCAGAGTCCCACAGGGTAATCAGAACTAGCTTCAAGGACCAAGGTCACCATAGTACTTGTAAAATCAGAGACAGGGTGGGGTATGAATAGAGAGGCAGAGAAAAATACACACTGGAGCAGATCTGCGGATAGAAGGCTCCTTTGGGTGCAGTCTAGTGGCCTCATTACCTAGGCAGCTGGATCTAGTTTCCAGCACTTAAGCTCCCACAAGAGAAAACAACAAATACACATAGGATGCTGACATATGCTAAACCGATAGGAGAGGTGAAAGCTTATCCACCCTTCACAGGGTCAGTAGTGCACGGACATGTGGAGAATGAATGACGCTCTCACGAAATAATAACCCGCTTTTTTTTTTTTTTTTTTTTTTGTGAATGTCTTGTCTCCAATCATTCAATGGCTACCTCACCACCCTGGAGGTTAACAATGACTTCAACACCTTGCAAATTCTCTATTTTTTTTTTTTTTTTTTTTATAATATTGCAGCTGCCCCCTTCTAGCCGCTAAAAACAGCTTCCTCATTGTCACAGACCAGACGTTTTCTTGTGTGCCAAGTGATTGACCACAAACAAAAGCTTGTTTGACCAACACTTGTTCCCTAACAAAACACTGGCTGAAGGAGGAAGTGCAGAATAGAAGGCCACATTGATGTACCGATCATTTCAGACCCAGACAGGGAAGCGTTATCCCCTGTTGCTAAACAATACTGTCTGGACTATATATCTTTTCCCTTTTCATCTTTAAGGTTGTGAAGAGAGTTACCGTCATGAGAGAACATGGACGTCTGCTATAGCTGCTGCATATGTAAGATGATCACAAAGTAATACATACAGTGTAATATAAGAAAAGTTACAACAGGATTAATACAGAACCATTAGAAAATGATACCTTAGCAGCAGCTATAATTTGTTATCATCATAATCTGATTAGAATGAATTTTTACTGCCATCGAATGATACAAATACAAAGGGACTTCTTACTTGGAGAAGCTAGTTACAACATATCTATATCACATTACATAGCGCTCCATCACACAGTAAATAACTGCATACATATACTACATCAAGAATGATAATAGAGGACAACAAATTCTTACTAGGGTAAGGCCTCATGCACACACCCATATGAAAAATTGGTAACATATGGATACCCAAACTTGTAAAAATTTTTGCTACGGACACATGCATTTCTGCGGCCGTGTGTCCGTGCTTTATACAAGGACCGCAAATTATGAAGCATGTCCCATTTTTCCCTGCACTTGGGGCACACACAAGTGTAGGGGATCATGCACGTCTTTTTGCGTATCCGTGATTGTGGATCACATACGGACATTTTTTTGGCTGATTGTATCAGCATTTGCGGACTATAAAAACTAGAGTCATGTGACGGAGGCCTAAGAGTACAAGTGTAATAAGTGAATGAAAACATTATAATTTAATATCCTTTAGGGAAATTTAGGGAAAATATTGGTACTCTGGTGCCAAGTGTGAGGTTCTTTTACTCCATGTGCACATCACATATATTATTTGTAGCCTACACTGACTTCTACAGGGAAAATTGGTATCAATATGGTGTCTGATGGAATGTGTGAGTGTACATACAACACCTCCATACAAAAAAAGAAAATGTATAAAGGTAAGAAAGCGCCAAAGGTTAACATTACCAGAGTATTACAGTGTGGAACTTGTACAGAACAGTAATACAATTGTGTGTATCAGGTGTAAAGTTGGCCATAAGCATAGGGTAAATGATCATATGGCTGTAAGTTATCATTTTACTAGTAGTGTTTACATGGCTTAAAAAGTATGATTGCTACCTCGGATGCTTTCACACATGTTAAATACTAGTTTTGTGCCTGTATTACAGAAGCAACACCTGGACCTCCTGCAGTTCATTGGAACCAGAGTGAGCTCCATACACTTTCTATGGGGCTCTCAATCTGGTTCTGATGAACCACTGGAGCACAAAAAGCACCTGTATTATGGCTACGTGAAAGTGCAGTAATAAAGGAAAGGGTTTTTTTTATGCTAGTCACAACTAATGTTAGTCAATGTGGTCATGCAAAACTTCAGCAGAGTTAGGTATCTGCTGACTGTCAGGTTGAAGCCACAGCAATTTAGGGGTCACAACACAACCACATTCAACCTGAGGCCTCACGTTGTAGAAACGCTGTTTTTTGTTGCAGATTTTGTTGCGTTTTTTTGAGCCTGAGCCAGGAATGGATTGAGCAGAAGGGAGAAGTATAAGAACTTCCTATATATTTCCCATTCCTTTTGTATCCATTCTTGGCTTTGGCTCAAAAAACGCAACAAAATCTGCAACAAAAAAAAAGCTGTGTTTCTGCAACGTGGGGTCACAGCCTTAGTGTCATTAGCCTTTGAGTTGGGGTAAGTTTTCTCCACCTGGAGGAATGATTCCGTTTTCCTCCCAAGTCATGTGTCTGTGCACAGCAGCTTGTTGGTACTTTGCCATGACACCCAGCACCCGGGCTCCTGCTAACACCTCTCCAGCTAGGCTTTATCTTTATAATGGCTGATGTTGTACACTTTAAGTAGGATGGCACATTACAGAGCCATTAACACATCTTAACAGCAAATTACCTGCAGACCAGGAAGGAGTTAAAACAGGACACTGAAATAAATAGATGCAAAGTCCATGAGTTGTTGTTACCTTTGCCCTTTCACTCCCATTTGTGTTCAATGCACAGTCATGACATGTGATTTCAGGTCTTGCGGGATGTTCAGCTATCTGTGCTGCAGCTGAAATGTGTAGATTTAGTAGAAATAACTGGCCAGAGCTGAATGCACAATTGTTGCACAGTGTATGTTCATTCTGATATATTGCTATTTTATCACTGAGTCTGTAACTTGACTGATGTTACTTGCACTCTGGTGCTGTCGTACCCATTGTTCTGCCACCCTCAGGAATACTTAGTGTTCATACAACCCACAGTTAACCCATGCATTTATAACACCCAGCGCTGGTGGGTGGCCGCCTCTCAAGCATTGTTCTTGTCCTGTATCACACACTAATCAAGCCCGGTGGGAGAGAAAGCGGTAGAGGTCTTAACTAAATACACAGCTGTGGGGTGATATTGCCATCTTAATTGAAAAACAAGGGGGGCTTTTATTTTGGCTCTGCAAAACAGAAGATAAATGCAGCTCTATGCCGTAGTGACATGTGGATTCTCTTACAGATTTGGGTCTCATATCTTGGCCCTGCTGTCTGTAATATCCACTCTTTTCTACATAAGTGCCAGGCGCTGTCAAAGTGGTCAGCAATGCATTACAAAATCCTTTGTGGGTAAAATGATACAGGAACTCTAACATCAGCAGACGCTTTGCTTCCAGTTTTAGAAGGAAGCAGAAAAAAGGTCTGATATTAATCAAAAATGAAACAGTATTTAACCAGAACAAATACAATTTCTTATGGAAAGTCCTAGCGCCGTGTCCAGAAATATGGACATGATAAACAGTAAGCTGCAGCTACCAATATCATCAGCAGATAGATAGATAGATGGGAAAAGATAGATAGATAGATATTAGAAAAACAAATATATGGAGAGAAACAGAAAGCTAGATAAGAGAAGATGATAGATAGATTGATAGATGTTAGATAAAAGGACACAGAAAGAGCTAAATACAAATATAGATAGATAGATAGATAGATAGATAGATAGATAGATAGAATACCTAATACATATAGTGATTTTGCCAGTAGAAATATGTATAGAAATTGCTCAATTCTCTAATATGTACCTTTGTCTTACAGAAATACAATACTCTCTCATGAATATGACTCATAGAATAGAGCACATTTAGTTTTTTATAGTACGTAAAAATTTGCCCAGTATGGGACAATGAATCCCCTCCTGTATCTTTGTTCCAGATCAACTCTCTGGTGCCAAAAGTGAACACAGTAAATAGCGCCACTCCTGTCCACAGGCAGTCTCTGATATTGCACTGCAATAGTATTTAAGTGACAAAAGATCTCCTTTCCCTTTAATTTCATAAAACTTCTTTAATCATGATAACACATAGACACTATTAAAGTAGAAATTATCACTGTTCAAGGTATTATATATATTTTACAGTGATTTATAAATGAAAACCTGGACGGACACACTCTCTTAGTATAGATGTGAGTGAGCTAGGAGTAGCATTTTTAGTCTGGGACGTCAGGCTAGGACTGTTAGTGATAGTTTGCATGAGCAGTTTGTAAGCAAACATGACAGCATGGTGTTTAGTGATAACAAATTTGACAAGTTCAACTGCAGATATCCCTGTGACCAGACCCGGCTCCTGATATGCAGAATGCTGCGCCAAAAAGAGATAAAGCACAAAATAGTTTTCAACTCGGTGTCCAATTCCTTATTACATAACAGTTATGCATTCTGAGGCATAATCTTTACATAACATTGATGTAAAAATGTAATACTTGTAAGAATACTATGCAATATGTAATACTATGTAAAAGCATAATACGTACACACACTGTACACACACTCAGTTAATAAGAGACCCATGGTACAATATGATTACTTGGGATAAATTATTGAATACATTTCTTTTATTGACAGTCTCATAATCCAGTATCTAAGGCTGGATTCACATCTGCATTGGAGTCTCTGTAGGAGAAATTACGCGAAATTACAGCAGTCTTATGGCCATTGATAGCAATTGACTGGAGTTGGCTCATTGACCCGATTTATCACAAGCTGGGTTCACCCCAAATATTTCAAATTGTTTGGTTTTTAACGAAACTGAATAAATGACGATTTGTCTTGAACAAACTAAAATGTCCACCGCCACATGTACTGCACAGTTATATATACAGAAGAAACAAGTGTCTTATGATTCACTGTGACATTCTGGTGTCACCTGACAGCCTCTCAGCCAATAGTCAGAGGAAGGTGGACACCTTACAGTGCTGATGTCATATACAGTATGTAGTAGGGGATGCATGTGTTATTCATCACTACATGATACAGCGCACCGAGTGCTGCAAAGCTTGCAATAGAGTTAGACAATCTTAGGAGAAATGCAACTCAGTTTAGTCATATTGAATCAATTAGAGGCAGATTAGTGATAGAAATCATAGACAGGAGTGAGGGAGAATATCTGTGCTGTTTGAGCCTGACGGCAGCAGTAACACAGATAGACAAAGGACAGTTAACCCTTTCATTGATATCATATTAATCCATACTTTACTGCCTGCTGCTCACGTTGCCACAGCTTCCACCACTCAGCCAGACATGTCCTGTGGCCTGGTTCATCATATTAATCTATATCATATTAATCCATACTTTACTGCCCGCCACTCATGTTGCCACAGCCACCACCATTCAGCCAGACATGTCCTGTGGCCTGGTCTGTCATATCATTCCATGCTGTACTGCCACTCATGTTGAGACAGCTACCACCATTCAGCCAGATATGTCCTGTGGCCTGGTTCATCATATTAATCTATACGTTATTGCCTGCCACTCATGCTACCACAGCCACCACTACTTAGCCAGACATGTCCTGTGGCCTGGTCTATCATATCATTCCATGTTGTACTCTCATGTTGTGCCACTCATGATGCCACAGATACCACCACTGCCACCACTCAGCCAGACATGTCCTATGGCCTGGTCTATCACATCCCATTATACCACACTGTTGGTGCCTCAGTGTTGGCATTAAAAAAAACAAAAACAAAAAAAAACTTTTTGATTTCACATTTGGTTAATGATAATGATGATACATTAGAGGGGACATTATGATGATTATTGAATATCAACTATTTGCACTATCTAGTAATTGATTTTTTACATATTGGTTGCTCTGATGTATAATACATATAATACTAAGAATATCTATTCAATCAGAGCATTCAATCTAGGTTAAGAAACGCAGACACTTCCCTGGTCAATCGATCATTCGATTTTTTTCTACTCCCCCCAAAGAGGATACACGAGATATCCTATAAGTCTAGACAATCCTGAAAGCTATAGGTTTACATCAAAAGCCTGTATGATTGACAAGCACTCCACCTCCATCTCCACCCTTCCCCCTCTGCATACACACAATGGCTTAAGTCAATGAAATGTCACTATATACAAAGAGCATTTCTTTTCCTAATACACTTTACTATTAATGATGCCGATTTCCATTCCTACAGTTCTTCTTTCCTTATGCTTCCAAATGTTGCACATGAAACACTAACATAATTCAAGGTTATACGAGACGTTAGCAAGCTTGTCATGTCTCACTCATTTCATATGAGTAGCATCCACTGGAGAGTATGCACACTCATTTTCTACTTCAATAGTCTCATTCACTTCAAGGCATGGTCCTACTCTGCACCACCAACACTGCCTTTGTGCAAATTGCCTTTCCTGGCATTTTCATCTTGAGCACATGTAAAATCCCCTTTTTCAGCCAGATAACAGATTTATCATCACTTCAAAATACATAAATGACAATGCACAGAATTGCTACAACAACCGAGCAGATGCCTGCTAATTCATTTCTGTGTAGACAATGAAGGTGGCCCTGGCTGGAGATGGAGCGAAGGGGTAGGGAAACATTTGTCCCCATGTGTCCACCTTTGAAGATCTGTCCTTGGGAGAATTCTATCCCAATTTTTTTGCACACATGCAAAGGTCAAATGCTCTGTCACTACATTACTCTTAGGTTGGGATCAGACATGATGTTTTCATTGTGTTTTTCAGAAAACCCTATACACACACATTACATTATTTTCTATTGATTGTAGGATATTTATTGCATGCTGAGTTTTTGGAGGTTTTATTATCCCACTGACTTTGTAGGGAAAAATACAATATATAGAACCACATGTAAAATGTATGTATCTTGTACATGTGATGCCATACACAGTGAAAACTATTTTAGGCTGCGGCCCCACGTTGCGGAAACGCAGCTTTTTTGTGTTGCAGATTTTGTTGCATTTTTTTGAGCCAAAGCCAAGAATGGCTACAAGATGAATGGGAACTATATAGGAAGCTCTTATACTTCTACCTTTTGCTCAATTCAATCCTGGCTTTGGCTGAAAAAACCGCAACAAAATCTGGAACAAAAAAAAGCTGCGTTTCTGTAATGTGGGGCCTCAGCCTTAAGGTGATCACCCTTAAGTGCATTGCAGAGTAGTCTTCAAGTGGGTGGTCTTCTCAAAGAATATGACCATAATACATATGCAATACAGTCTTCTCAAAGAGGTGTTTTTTTGGAGACAGGAGACATTATACTAGATAGTGTTAATAGTAAGAAATTGAGAGCAAACTGTAAAAGCCCTAATGTCAGGGTGATGGAGTCTGCAGAAGTAACAGAAACACCCAGGCCCCAGTGCTTGAGGATGCCCAAAAGACCCTCTACCACATATAAAGGCACCAGTATTATAATTAGCACATAGTAGATGAGGGACCATGTTCCTGTTTTTGCATTATAGCCAGGAGCCATACTGTAATACTTGAAATTACACCCCTGAAAAACTAATCACAAGAAAAATTATGTGTTTTTTTTAAGCCATCTTTTTTTTTTTTTGCAAACAAGGTCTTCACCAGCCTGTCCAGTTGTTGAGGAACCATAGGTATCAGCACAACCTATGGCGCCAGAGCTGAACCTTGAAATTTTTATTAGCATTATTTATCCATATTAATGTAGTAATACTTTACTACAATCATTCCATATGACCTAAAGGTTTAGGAAGATGCAATGCTCAAGGCTCTAATAGGAATAAAGCCTGAATATTTCTTTCTAAACATCAAAAAGGTTGCAAGTATCTAGACAGACTGAAGGTGGCGCAGCAGAGCTTGTCATGACTCAAACAACAGCTTCTTATGGCCAATATGTTTCAACTGAAAACAGATTGCACTCTGCCCATGAATGGACCTCAGACTTCATCTATTGCTGCAGTGTCCTTGCTCTGTTTGATCAGTCAGTGTTATCTCTGCCGATATCGAAAATTGGGTGATGTTTAGAAAAAAACTTGGATGGCTTACAGCAGCCTGTGTTGTAATACTGTGAACAGAAAGAGTTATCTGCACTGTATAAATATTTGTAGAGACACTTATCAAAAGCAGCTATCATATATCAGGCCCCTTTTAGTTGAATGGAGAGGATAATGATATTACTTTAGTCTTGAACTCAAACACAATTATGCAAACACAAATGCACTTGTTAAGTGGCAAAAACAAATAGCCGTGGTTTGTGGAAGTAATACAACTCTCTGCAAAGGAGACTTTCAGCATAAAAATACTGGTAGGTGCTTATAAATAGATCACATTGCTCTATGACTGCTCTGATCATCCAGTGGAGGAAGCAAATCAAGAGAAGGTTTAACCCTCGCTAACATGGTGAGGAAATACTCTGCATGGATTGGCTCAGCCTATCTTGTGTCTCTTAGTTTTTAGATTATTTTTATGTCATGCAAAATTAAAGAGGGTTGTCAGGAACACAATGAGACTGCCCAGGGCCTTGGCTGGGACTAGTGGTACTATGGCCGATGATTGGCTGAGAAACAAATCCTACAGCTTTACGCTAGGTTCACACTAGCATTCATCTCTCCATTGTTCAGGTCCACATTGTTACCTGCAGACCCCACAGACTATAATGGGGTCCGTAAGGTTTCCGCTGGTTTCAAACTGAAGACGGTAGAGAGGAAAGTCCTCCATGCAGGACTTTTCTCTCCAACAATTTTAAACAGACTCTTACGGAGACTCCAATGCAGATGTGAACCTAGCCTTAGTGCTATACACAGTCCCCAAAAACTGTAGGAGATTGAATGATACCTTGTGGGCCTTCATAAACTGCTTGTCCATCAGCCACTATCCGATTATTAAACTTCCTCAGGCTGATACGGAAATGCAGAATTTTTGGCTGTTGTGGAAACACAGGGAAAATAA
This sequence comes from Leptodactylus fallax, assembly GCA_947044405.1. Classification (NCBI taxonomy): domain Eukaryota; kingdom Metazoa; phylum Chordata; class Amphibia; order Anura; family Leptodactylidae; genus Leptodactylus; species Leptodactylus fallax. The sequence goes on along the minus strand of CAMRHE010000009.1, from coordinate 1,268,195 downwards.
ATGTAGCGTTTTACAGTCCCAGCAAAGTGAATGAGATTTAATTTAATTTCAGGCACACATTGTGGACAAAAACGCATCAGTAAAACGTATATTTACATGGGGGGAGGCAAAAATGAAAAACGCAACCGAAAGGTAGTGAAAAACTCAAAAAGTGTCTTTGTTACATTTTTCCTTGGCATGTTTTAGCTGTCACTCATTACATGTGGCCTTAGACTGAGGTCACACATTGTGGAAACGTTGGGACAGAAAAAGAGATGCATTTTATAGACTCGGTAAAGTGAATGAGATTTTGTTTAATAAAAAGTTTTTTAAAAAAAGGCATGCATTTTTGAAAAACCCAGCATGTTAATTTTATCTCCAGAAATGCATTTTCTCTATAGGCTTGTATGTGGGAAAGGCAAAAATTAAAAATATAGCTGAAAAGCAGTGTTGTTTTCCTGAACTATGACAGTGATCACCTGTCCTTTGGATATAGGTCATCAATAATTCACTGCTTATAAACTACAGCACCATACATTGTCTAGTGGTTGTGCTTGGTATTGCAGCTGAGCCCTATTCATTTAAATGGGACTGAGCTGTAGCATGGCCATGAGATCAATAGATGTAACGTCAAAGGCCTGAGAAGAGAAAATAGAGCTCACCCAAGGTCTTCAAACAGCTTATCGGCAGGGGTCCTGGGTGTCGTACCGATCTAATATTGATGGCCTATCCTAAGGATATCATAGTCTTCTAGTCTGAGAAAATCCTGATCTCACTTAGATACATTCTGTTCATTTGAATTCTATTAAAGACATATAGGCACACCAGCATTTCACTATGTTTGCTATACCAGTATAAATTTACCTATGGAGGATATTCACAACTTAATGTTAATTTTGTGGTTCAATCAAATTGCAACGTCATGTTAATTTTGGCCAGAAACTGACAAAAAGCATACGCACCATCCAAGAAGACCTTGTACATAAAATTACCTCACCATGACCAACTTAAGCCTTTCGACAAGAATTTTTTATTAGTTTTAATCTAACTATTAAGGTATACTTATTATCGGGAAACGATTTAGTTGAATTTCCCTTTAAAATTTCACATAACTACATACATACAATTCTAATAACAATGATGTCCTCCCACACCTGGGGGTGGTAATTTATTAAGTCCAGCATGCTAGAATTCTGGCGTCAAAACTTGAAAAAGTTGTTTTTTTTCCCACATTTTTACATTACTCACTGTACTTCTGATAAGTGGGTGGGAAAATTCTTATAGTTAGCTTTGCTGAGCTGATGTACGCCATCAAAAGTCACCATACTTATTGCAATGTTAGTGAGGGGGGTGACGTAGAAGTGGAGCAACATGTCAGGACAGAAGCGATAGACATTGTGCGACACGTTATAACTTTGGAGCAAACTATAGCAACACAGACCCCGGAAAAACTGACTCTGAAAAGGTCCTGATAAGATTATGATCACACACTATGCACAGCACCAAAACTATACAAGTACTCCGGCAAGATATAGACCCACACACCTACATACTGTAGCATGAGAACTCTAGCGCGCTATTGTGGTCTACCTACTACTAGTTTGCAGTTTTCGGTAGCAGGTGATTCATGTATGTTTTTAATGCTATAAGGTTATTAAATGATTGGAAATGTTCTTCTTTGTAGCCGTTGAAGAGTCAGTTATTAACACTGATAGAAGAAAGACATAGTTTGGATTATTACCTGCACTTTTATGACCGTCACATACTTTTTATTGCACATGAATAACGAGGGTAATGAGAAAACTGATTGTTAAATATTAAATATGCCTCTACACTTAGCTGGGGTCAAAGCTATACTACAGCTGGCATGCCAATAAGCAGAAAATTAAAATTTGTGCAAGTGCATTTTTAATAGGTTATAAATGTCTTATTTCTGTTAACGGCTACTGACAACAGCTCTAAGGGTATGTACACACTTGTGTGGTCAAAGTTTTTGCTGGAGGCTAAAAAAAAATAATGCACTTGCCATGTGGTATCTAGACACAGTTGACATATGGAAAATGGTAATGAGATCATGAGATTAACATATCAATATAGCTCATGACATGTCTGGATAATGACACAAATTACAGCATTAATGGGTATGTATTTTTTGTCTATTTTTTGTGTAGTTCAAATTGCGACCATATACATGTGTATATCACCTTTGGGGTATTAAATTATATTTTATTATTATATGGTTATAAGACAAAGATCAGCTGCATGGTGAAACCATTGCATCGTCTTACTTTAGGTCAATTGGCATATGATTTCAGCATCACCCTTGCACACAGTATGGCAGTATTATACAGTATTCCAATAACACAATACTTAGATAAAGTACATACATAGGGTGAAGTCACCAATATGCACAACTGTAAAAAATGCAGGCAACATAGAGTACAAACATACAAACATAAGTGGCAATGCGGGATGACAAATTATCAATATTCTTCACCAAACTTCTGCTACAATACGTCCCATCATAATTACAGGTATATGCATGTTGATACGCCAGCAGCTTGCCCTAACCATAACACCTAATCTATGGAAAGTAGCACACCATCTATCATGCTGCCAGATGTAGGGTGGCTGTCCAAAGCAGACAACCCCTTTAAGAAGGTAAGACAACCAGGACAACTCTTTAAATTCCTCTCTGCAAACTTGGAACAGTTTTACAATATGTGATTTAATGGGTAAGTCCTATGGGAATTCCCTGACATAGATTAGATTCATTTTAAGAATCTAGTCTTTAAGCCAAGGTCTTGCACAATGAGTTGCAGGAACAATTCATAGTCAAATATTGTTTAAAGGGCCAGCTCTATAAGTGAAATTGGCTTGGCTAAAATCCCTTTTGCTGTCTCAAGGCTCAGTGAGTCAAAAGCAAATTGAGGATCTGTTACATCCAACAGAGGGCGCATGAGCTCCCCAGCTCCTTTCCCATAATGCCTTGTTTTAAGTTATTAATTTCCCCTTAGATGGCAGACAATGGAGAGATGTATAAAGGCTGTGGAGGATTTGGCTGATTTATCATGAAGTGCATGCCAAACTCTGTGCCTACACTGAAATCTACAAGCCACATTGTAGGTAGTGTAGATTCTCGACATCATTTATGCCAGAAATCTGGTACCCTCATCACACCAACTTTTTGGAAAGTGGCAAGGGCAGTCTAAATATAACCAGCCAATTGCCTCAATTTTTGCTACCTTTTTTATGTCAGGAAACTGACATGGTAGATTATAAATCTACCCAAATGAGTTTATACCAAAAACAGTCAACAAAAAGAACCATATGTCAGAGCATTGACATAGTGCAGGTACCCTGGTCTTCTTTGGACTTCCACACAATACACCATGTGGGAATACACTTTCAAGAGCTGTTGGACAAACACTAATTCAAACCCCTCATAGGTATGCAGCTTCAGTTCGGCTGAGTGTACATGTTTTCTTTGGGGAAAGTAGAAGCCACCACAAGGCACTTCTGGTGGTGGCTTATCCCTCTTAGGAACAAAGGATCAGGCATGCTGAGATTCAACATGCCCAATTCTTTTTATCATCCGACATGCAGAGCATCAATCCAAAATTTCATATACATTAGATGATTGACCAGTCCTGCCAAAAATAGTGTTTTTATCAAATGTAATTTTAATATGATTGAAGCCATTGTAAGTATTCCACAATGTCAGGAGAAAAGTTGCAGAATTCTTTACTCACATACTGACCATCTCTGAAGTAGAAGAAGAATTCTCTGAGATTGGAATTAGTTTACTACTACAGTGGTTATATCACATAATGTCAGGAAAATGTCTATGAAATTACTGTAGAAAAAGCAATAACCTAATATACATTTGTTATTGGAATCGCATGTGTCTACTCATAGGTCCACTACATGCTTGTTCCATGATCAGAAAACTGATGCTATTAAAGATATCGAGGTACATAATAAAAATAAATTATGTTATTGCCCTGCCTATATATTCACCTATATTAAAGGATTGATATACAAAAGTGCTCAGAAGTTTTATATCCTTGTGTACTTTTGTGTTACCATTGGTCAGTGACCTATTAGATCCTGTAAACATGTAGAGAGGTTAAGGTAAATTTTTACTATAATATTACAGCAAGTATAGTATAAAATAAAGAATATGTTTTTAATGGCACCATAGGCATGCTATGTATATATTAGTCCAATACAAGCTGCTTTGCCAAAGAACTCCAAAATGTCCTGGCGACCTGCTCCGAGTGATGGCTGTTTCCTGTTATGACATATCTTCTAAAGACACTGGAGGTTATTTATAAAAGGCCTTCAAACTAAAAAGGAGAAATTGTAAAGCTTTCAATCCGAATGTGTGTGTCTTGTATAAAACTGCAGGAGGGCTGTATCCTTAATGCACTCTGATCTAACAGGTCAATGTCAGGCTCCCATCGACACCCAAAACACTGTTATTTCAGCTGGGGCACCTATTTAATCTAGTTGGGCAATGTGAAGAAGAAGAAAATCATTACAAAAAATACATTTGTCAAGGTTTATGGTGGTTTAAAAAAAACAAAAAAATAAATAAATTATATATATATATATATATATATATATCATAGTTATGTTCATACTCCAGGTCATATGACATAGGAGCCACAATGGGAAAAAACTAATTTATTCATCCTTTTTTAGAATTTTCCTTACGAAATACATATTTTTTGTAATATAAACCCATATAAACAAAAGGACTCACTGGTAATTATGTAACGTAGTGCCTAGAGCTGTAACTGTAAATCGAGCCATATGTATACCTATAGTTCACTGTAATTGCCATGGCTCTACAGCTTTTGTGTTACTGCTTTTGTTAATGTTACGTTGGGATGTAAACATACTCACCTTGCTCTTGGGCATGTAGTTTGATGGGCCTTGTATTATTGTTACCACTGAGCCTACTGTCCAACACTCCCCTTAAATGACATGAGCCAAGTCAGAGATGTCTAACGTGTACCCCACCCCCACACCTATAACAATTAACATGCATCTCTTTGGGCCATCAGACATGACTAAAGTCTTACTCTTTCGAAACATTCATATTTTACAACAAATTGACTGTTGGTTTCTGTTGTAGGCTTTTCCTAGGGATAGTACACAGATGGCCAAAAATGAGTAACTGTAATTATATATCTTTTAAAAATTAATATATATTAAAATATTCTGGGTTATAAATTATTAAAATGTAACTGTAATTTGATTGCCTGTTATTCTGATGTGTATTTGTCCATAAACAATGTTCTGATATTAGGGCCATAGAAATGATGTCATGGACTCTCATTGGACGATGACCATGTATTGTCAATCGCCTTGCTTATGGGACTTTGGGTACACTTCAGACAATCTTAAGGTGACCATACACATTAGACAACCGTTGCCTTAATTTTTCAATTTCATCAGAAATGGGCAAGTATCTAAGGTGTATGAGGGCCTTTTGAACTCTCTTCCAACTGCAGATAAAAGAATGATCAGGCAGGTGGATTTTAATATGACCAATTGTTTTGCTCTTAAGGGAAATAAGACATTGTCAAAGGTGTCTTTCAGCAACTTACTTCCCCCTCCCTATTGAAAGCACTTGCATGCTCGATCATTAATGCGTGTGTACAAGAGGAATAACTGTCGGCAGAACAAGCATTTGTCTAAGGTGAATGGGCATCTTTGTTCTGATCCTATCAATTTAGTTTTGTTGGCCAACTTCATAAAAAAATGTACAAAATAAATAAAATGCAACTTCCTATTTGCCTGGCTATTGTTATTTCTGACTATTACTTTTATAGTCAAGCAAGAAAAGGCAATGGATTCTGTCACAGACAGATGTGGGTCATCACATGTCTCATTCTGTGAACCATGGTGAACATAAGATCTTCCCTGTTTAGGTTAATGTTGTGTTTCAGACCATAGGCAGACTTTATGTGGCTTTCAAAACAAGCAAAGGAAAGGAAGGCACTAGTTCAAAGTTCTCCTTTTCAGAATGGTTTGCGGATCCTTGCAGAAGAAATAATAACCTTTAGAAGCACAGAGCCCTGTTGGGACATGCAGGTGAAATGTAGGAGAGCAGCTGTCACCTCTAGGAATCACTCATCATGCGTGGAGCTGGGTGGGATTGGTTTCAGCTGGACAAACATTTTATCTACATCAACTGATGTGCAACTTTCTGTCCTACTGAGTCGATCAGGTCAGATCACACACTCTGTAGCTCTCCTTATCTTCCCATCAACACGCTATACAGGTGGCTGTTTTTTTTATTGCTGCGCCCAGACTAAGCAAACAGTTCCAGAAAAGAGTCAGGAGAGCGGGCTGGCCTCATTGTGACCAGAGTGCATCAGGGCATTCAGCTGTTCCATAGACGATTGCTGTTCCAAAGACGATATCCATATTGGCACGTAATGGATGTTTAATGCTACAAATATGTATATCTCTACAAATTATGTACAATATATATCAATATATACAGTCATATGAAAAAGTTTGGGCACCCCTATTAATCTTAATCATTTTTAGTTCTAAATATTTGGGTGTTTGCAACAGCCATTTCAATTTGATATATCTAATAACTGATGGACACAGTAATATTTCAGCATTGAAATGAGGTTTATTGTACTAACAGAAAATGTGCAATATGCATTAAACCAAAATTTGACCGGTGCAAAAATTTGGGTACCCTTATCATTTTATTGATTTGAATACTCCTAACTACTTTTTACTGACTTACTGAAGCACAAAATTGGTTTTGTAACCTCACTGAGCTTTGAACTTCATAGCCAGGTGTATCCAATCATGAGAAAAGGTATTTAAGGTGGCCAATTGCAAGTTGTTCTCCTATTTGAATCTCCTCTGAAGAGTGGCATCATGGGCTCCTCAAAACAACTCTCAAATGATCTGAAAACAAAGATTGTTCAACATAGTTGTTCAGGGGAAGGATACAAAAAGTTGTCTCAGAGATTTAACCTGTCAGTTTCCACTGTGAGGAACATAGTAAGGAAATGGAAGACCACAGGGACAGTTCTTGTTAAGCCCAGAAGTAGCAGGCCAAGAAAAATATCAGAAAGGCAGAGAAGAAGAATGGTGAGAACAGTCAAGGAGAATCCACAGACCACCTCCAAAGAGCTGCAGCATCATCTTGCTGCAGATGGTGTCACTGTGCATCGGTCAACAATACAGCACACTTTGCACAAGGAGAAGCTGTATGGGAGAGTGATGCGAAAGAAGCCGTTTCTGAAAGCACGCCACAAACAGAGTCGCCTGAGGTATGCAAAAGCACATTTGGACAAGCCAGCTTCATTTTGGAAGAAGGTCCTGTGGACTGATGAAACAAAGATTGAGTTGTTTGGTCATACAAAAAGGCGTTATGCATGGCGTCAAAAAAACACAGCATTCCAAGAAAAACACTTGCTACCCACTGTAAAATTTGGTGGAGGTTCCATCATGCTTTGGGGCTGTGTGGCCAATGCCGGCATCGGGAATCTTGTTAAAGTTGAGGGTCGCATGGATTCAACTCAGTATCAGCAGATTCTTGAGAATAATGTACAAGAATCAGTGACGAATTTGAAGTTACGCTGGGGATGGATATTTCAGCAAGACAATGATCCAAAACACAGCTCCAAATCTACTCAGGCATTCATGCAGAGGAACAATTACAATGTTCTGGAATGGCCATCCCAGTCCCCAGACCTGAATATCATTGAACATCTGTGGGATATTTTGAAGCGGGCTGTCCATGCTCGGCGACCATCAAACTTAACTGAACTGGAATTGTTTTGTAAAGAGGAATGGTCAAAAATACCTTCATCCAGGAACTGATTAAAAGCTACAGGAAGCGACTAGAGGCTGTTATTTTTGCAAAAGGAGGATCTACTAAATATTAATGTCACTTTTCTGTTGAGGTGCCCATACTTTTGCACCGGTCAAATTTTGGTTTAATGCATATTGCACATTTTCTGTTAGTACAATAAACCTCATTTCAATCCTGAAATATTACTGTGTCCATCAGTTATTAGATATATCAAATTGAAATGGCTGTTGCAAACACCCAAATATTTAGAACTAAAAATGATTAAGATTAATAGGGGTGCCCAAACTTTTTCATATGACTGTATTTAATGGATAATATAGTATCAGCCAGTTATTGGAATATTGACAAAGAGGAAACAACATAAATAATGTTACATGCTAGGCATATGATTTGTTGTATGTATATTCTTGGATATATCTAGCGGCAGTGCTTCATAATCTGTGAGGCGGTCAACACTGGTAAGAAGCCCGGACCCTGTACCGATCAACTGACTACAACACAGTGTACAGAGCTGGAAGCAGATGGCTCTGTATACTCTGCAGTGACCCAGATATCTGCTTCTGACTCCGCACAGTCTGCTAATATCAGCTGATCGGTGCAGGGTCCAGATGTTTGACTCCCACTGATCTCCCATTTTAAGGATAGGTCATTAATTGTTAGTATTGGAACCCCTTTAAGAACAAGGTTAGGATATGTTGAAATTCAACATGTCTGATCTTTTTTTCCCATCTCATGCCAAATAAATGTCAGGCAAACATCAAACACATATTAGATGATGGACAAGTTTGGCCGACCTTAGCCTAATATTTTTAGCCAATTTATGGGTTGGTGTACCCATCAGCTGTAAATGTGCATACGCCTTAGATGATGGACAAGTTTGACCGATGTTAGTATATTATGTATAGCCACTTTAGGGGTTGGTGTACCCATTAGCTGTAAATGTGCATATACATTACATGATGGACAAGTTTGACTGACATTAATATAATATGTATCGGTTAGTATACCCATCAGCTATAAATGTGCATTAATGTAGATCACTCCAGTGCTTAAGTTTGTAGTTAGACTACCAAGGAATCCAGAAAATCCTTTCAAAGTCAGCAACGTACTGAAGATTTTTCACAAGTAACATCATTAGTTCAGAAAACTAAAATTGGAATTTATGGAGCATTTTCTGAGAAGCATGTGATACATTTTGTAACAAAGAAGGAAATATGGTCTGTTTGGCAGTGGCACAGAGTCGCTGTTAATTTTGTGGATTAAATATATCAATAAGCTATTAATTCAGTGTAAAATGGACTGGCTTTAAGAGGGAGGGGGTTTAACATATGTGTTCTTCATATTAAACAGCTGAGAACTAGTATGTAGAGAAGCCTCTTAACTGTAATTTCTCACCAGTGATTGCAATAATAAGGCTACAAGGCTCCATAGCTGATTATGATGACACATTTGAGGTAGTGGAAATGAATGTTACATAACTATATATATATATATATTTTAGAAAAGTACACATAAATAATATCAATATGTGCACATTAACAGAATATTGTTAAATTGCATTATATTTTGAAGCTTTTTTTTCAGTAATAACTAGACGTTAGCTCACATTGGGAGACAATGGTTTGGTCACTTAAAAGGAGTCTTTCACCAGAACCCAGCCCTGCTGATAGGTATGTCACTATGCAAATGAGCTCTTTCAATCAACAAGAGTATTCCTGCTTACCTGTTTGGAGCAATGGCAACACCCTTGTTGCTCAAAGGATTAATTTGCATATTGACAAACACAGCTATATTTCACCAGCAGAGGCTGATTCACACGCGGAAAACACTAGATTTAGGTGACCTTGATCTATCTATCTGCAGGGCTGGCTTGATATGCTAGGTTCTGGTCAGCTGATGAAAGGTGCTGGTATTTCCTGCTGGGGGAGTGGGAGAGCTGCTTCATTCACAGTCTGAGCAAACAGCTGTTTGAATTGTTCCCATTGGTTAAGGGTGAGATTTGTGTTTGTGACCAAAATAACAAACAAGTTTCCTTTAAAAATTGTGCTTAATGAAGTAACAATTTTCTTTTAAAAAATGTGTGGTTATTTTTTGTGATAAACCAATATTCACTAGCATGCAGCCTATCCAATGACTAATGTTAAAAAAAAATTAAAAGAGTTATAAAGGAAAACTTGTCTTTTTCTTAGCAAGTGACTTACTGTCTGTTGGTCACATGACGAGGATGCAACTAATTTCTATTCAAATGAATGTAGCTGTGCTGTAGCATAACCATGTGATGTCACTTCCCGAGTAGAGGAAGTGGAGTGCAGTATCACAGTCCTGGATAACCCATTCAAGCTGATTATTTTATATGTCAATATTAACTTATGTAAATATAATCTAAAGAATGATTTTCACGATATGATGGTATTGGATAATTTAGGTTTTAAACCATGAATAGCCTGATTGCTGACCACAATATCCATACAGGATCCTGCTGCAATGATCATCATATGACATGTCAGTAAATGTAACTGAATGAATGATTGATGCCTACTGGCACATTAATAGTTCTTCATGTAGTCTTGCTTATCTTATGCTTCATAACTTTGGTATGTTATACCCTATTATTTAGATGACTCAAGTTTTTATGAAACTGTTTATAGATATAGGGTTTTGATTGATGTCATTGTTCTGTGGCATGTTGGTATACCAAAGAAGTAATATTCCCTTTATCCAGATGTACACAGGTATATTCACCAGATACTTAAATGTTTTATACAATGGCTATTGGTTGAAGGCCGTTGACTGCCCCCATATACATATGCACTCAGTTTAGCTGATCATGTTTTATTTTAAAGGGATTCTACCATTAAAAAAACACATTTAAAACTAAATCTCTCGTGTCGGAGACCACCACAAAATGGCCGACGAACATGCGCAGCCGGCTGTTCCGTCAGCCATTTTGTGGTGGTCTCCTGTAAGAAGAGTAGGAGAATGGCCGGAGCAGAAGAAAGGCGGTTCTGGATAGGATGACAACGCTCTGCTCAGACCACAGGAGTAATGCCCCCTGTGCATTCTCAGCACAATGAAGAATGAATAAAAATTCAAAAAAAGGCAGAGCGGACCTTCAAGATAAAGGTAAGAGATGAATCGCCTTTATAAAGGCCATTCCTACGTGCTCTTAGTTTAAAATGTGTTTCTTAATGATAGAATCCCTTTAAAAAAAAAAGAGTGTGGTGGCCTACTGCCACAAATCTCTGGCGGCAATTTATCTCCAGGAAGAACAGAAAGATTGGGTGTTGAGATGCAACATGCCAGATCCTTCATTCCTTTGACCTCATCCATCAGAGGAGAGTTAGAAGCATCCATGCACATGAAATCAGACAACTTTTCTGTAATGCATATAGGGTCTTACAGTAGGTTGCCATACCTTAAACTCCATTTGTGATGGTGCAATAAATGTTTTTTACATGTTACAGGCTACTAACGAAACATCAATATTATTATTATTATTATTATTATTATTTATGCTTACTAAATCTGATATTATTCATGGTCAATTTTGAAAGAAGCTACATGCAAAAAAAAAATTACAGTACATTATATATAAGAGAGAGAGAGAGAGAGAGAGAGAGAGAGAGACAGAGAATTGCTTCTTTGTGTTAATGGACCTTTATTAGTCTGCACAGGTGGCTCTACTACTGGGTAAATAACATCAGTTGTGCCAGATTCATTGCAGTTCCACACCCTGAATCTGGATGTTATAAAGATGGTTACAGACAGATATATACACTCAGACAGGCAGGGGATAATTGATGCAGAAGATAGTAATTCCAAGAAGTAGCTTCTTGCTGAAAACACTTTGCCTTAGGCACTCTAATAAATTCCAATTTTCATTTATGGACAACACACCTCTATAGAACCCAGTGGTAACATAATATACAGTAAATTATAGTGCCATGTTAATATTTTTTTAATATAGACACAGCCAAGAAAATTGATACTTGAGTATCATCCCATTATTAATCCTGCTACCCTTGGGTGAGTTTTACAAACACAAGTAACAGAAGACTTTATGGTCGTTTAATGGCTTATAAATGAACAATGGAGTTTAATATATAATGTATATAAAATGCGAGTATATGGCCATTTTGGACTATAGAAACTACAATTGTAACACTGACTGTTCATTGTAGTAGATGAGGTTGCTGATCTTTCTTTGGCAACATGGGGAGAAATGTGTAATTGTTGGCTCTGGATCTCATGCCTCATTTATATACAATATAATCTATTAAAATACCTTGTTTTGGAGCAACAGATAAATAAAGCACTGACCATGAGGACCCAAACAATGATGATTGTCATGTCATGCAGGGCTGAAAATCTTAAAATCCCTCTCGCCAATGTACCATATAGTCAATATTGTTCAAGTACCAGTTGAAAAAGGTTGAGCACAACCACTAGGAAGATACCACCAGTTATCACTAGTTCTATATTAGTTGACCATTCTTAGTCAAACACCACAATAACAACTTAGCCTGGTACACAATTGCATTAGACAATCCAGGATAATATATGTACTTAAGAAGTAATCAATCATTTAGAAGGCTCTAGTTCTGTGTTTCTGTGAATAGCGCTCCTGTGTAGTGAAGCCAACATAAGGATGAACATGTTGGGCATCTTGCCACAACAATTATGTCTTCATGGCAAAATCAACACTTGAGACTCGACCTAAGATATCACCAATTCTCACCCTGCTGTGATATATCTCAGTCATTTTTCTACTAACACATTAATCTTCAGCTTGTATAAAATAATTAAATAATAACCAGCAATACTAGGAAAGTAACCTTTGCATGTTAACATGTGTTATTTATGTTTCAACTGGTCTTCAGGTCTTGACTATGACACCTGGCTTAATGGTATGGAAGAAAGATGAAAAACGCTATTATCAGGTATACCAATACATACCATATCTTATACGTTACTGTCTGCTTTTAGTTCTTTTCATCACTTTAGTCATAATTCAATATGTAACTTCAAACATTTAAATATTGTCCCCTTGATAAGACCCCTGAATACAGACTTCCTACATACAGACCAACAGACAAGACCCCTTAAATCCAGAACTTCCTAAAAACACGCCCCTGGACAAGCCACAATAAATTCAGAAACCCAGACAAGACCCTCAAATACAGAACTCTCTAAAAACACTCTTAGACAGCCATTATACAATAAATACAGACCCCCAAACATGACCCCCTAAATACAGACTCTAGATACTTAAACCTAGCAGTCCCAGGAGCTGACACTCTCCTTCTTATTCCCTGCAAATAGGTATAGAAAAAAGACTTTGGTCTGGCGCTACCATCTCAGTTGGAAGTAAATGGATGATTCAGGCAGGAGTATTCTGAGAAATGTTTTTATTTTTAAGTCTAAGTCTCAAATCCAAATCAATGTATTTTGGGTAAAAACCCTTTTTGCTACCACTGTTTTTTCCACGGTCGGGGGCCCAGTGCAGATGCAGCGTTTGCACTATTGTTAAAGCAACCCTGACTACATTAAGGATAGTGATTCTCAAAAGTAGAACATGGTTGGACAAGTGTAATGACAACCAAAGGGCTAAATTGAGGGTACTTGGTTGCGATAGACTTAGGATTTCAACTAAGTTCGGCCACTTAAATGTTATAGAAGAGGGTGACCCAAGGACGACGTTTCCTTTTAAGTTAATAATAGAATTTGGCAGAATCATCATATGCTGTATCACCACTGTTAAAACAGTTAAGAGTAGCATGATTCTGTTTATGAAACAGCTAATTAGAATGGTTACATTCATTGAATGGCCTCTTTAGTGTATGGGCCGGACAGAGACGGTTGTGTAATGAGTGTCTTCTTAAAACAGGAAACACCCTTGATAAAACAAGAACAAAATACAATTCCTGGTTTTACATCATAGACACTGTCTGTCCGGTCTTCAAAAAGGTATAGCACGAGGTATTGGTTGGCAATCCTCAGCGACACTTGTGGGGTCAACATGTGATTTTAGGCATTTTAGATTTATCAAATACAATGAGCACTGTTAAGAGTATATGGCCGGCCTCCAGTGAATAAACAAGACAGAATTGTACCACATCACAGGATTCCTATGGTCTTCAACTGTCCTTCTTCTTATAGAGTGTTTGTGTCTGGTATGTACTCACAATGGGCGATTTTGCAAATCAGTAGGAAAGATCTCTGTGGTTATTTGTAGCAATGGTCCAACATGGACTACTGATTGCCCATAAGCGATATACCAAAAAGTTACATAAATGAAAAATAAACATAAATACTGAGGAAAACTCATACTAGTGTATAGTCACAGAATGCAGAATAAGTCTGAGCGACATGAAGGGCTGGAAGAAAGGCTTCATTACACAGCACTACGCCCCAGGCCAACTTCTCTACAGTGGTGAGACACGTAGGCCCAGCAGTACAGTCAATAGCTACATAAAATCTGACATTTACACAAACAAGAAGGGCTGCTGGCTGCTGGGAGACAAACATCCATAACACAATTTTTTCAAGGAATACAGCTGTAGGGTTATGTAACACCCAGCACAGAGCTATATTTTGTATAGGACCTCAACTTTTTGTTACAACAATGAATCATTCTGGAGATAATATTAAAGTTCTAAATGTCTTTCATTGAGTTCAATAGGATAAAATAAAATGTGGTTTTCTTTTCTGTAGTTTAAGTAGCTTAGAAGCTCTATTCATCCTTTGAGCGCCTGTGAGGTCTCTTTTTGACTTTCTTATTGTCACATTCAGCATGACCTGTGTAGCTCCGATTGGGACTCTATACCATATTCAAGGCCGCATATAAACTTGAAAGGTTTTTATGCTCTAATATCTTTCTATCATGAAGCTGATAGCTAAAAAGTAAACTATGTAGGAAAAATATCTCATTTATGAATTAACAGTAGGTCTTGCCATGAAGTATGTATATGGATAAGCACAATAAGGTTATTAATTTAATTTTATTATTATTTATTATTTAGTTTTAATAATTATTTCACCAGTTCTATCATATTCTATTGAGATTTTCACTTTTACTATAGTAAAAAATATGCTAATAAACTTGCAACACTTGAACAGACTTCAAAAGTATCGGCAACTTTTCTGTGGCAGAAATACATGATCGGAGAAGTTGTCGCATCCCTTCCCCCACTCTACTTTGAAAGTCATACACAGTACATGCTAGCATAGCCTTTGATTGATGAATATCGCCGTAAGACATCCATTTAACATATCCGTAACCTAAAGCTATAGAGGCATCTGTCTAATGGATGCGTCATGAAAAGTTATTGAATAGCTCATTAGTTATACATTTAATGTATAAAGAAAACAGATGCCATATAGCGGCATTTTTCACCCATAGCCTTTGAAAAAACATGCAATTAAAACATATGTCTTTTGACTGGACACCAGAGGATGGAATACTGTAATTTTGGATGAAGTAGCATAGTTTTGCATTATACTGGGCAAAAGAAGGTCAAAAGGAGACTCTTTTGGTTGCAGTCTGACTAATAAAGCTGTATGGATATGTTAACATATGTACAAAGCTTCACTAGTCAAACTGCAACCAAGAGTCCTTTTCACTTCCTTCTACCTAGATGTTGGACCTTGAAACCCCAACAACATTGACCTGTGAAGGCCTGCATCTCCCCACCCATCCTACACCCACTAATTGAAAAGTGATGTGATTGGTGGGAAAAGAGTAAAAAGTAAAAATAAAAATTAGATTTTTGTCACACATTTTACAACACAAACTGGTGTAACATGTATGAGAAATCTTCCCAATGACTCAATAAGTAAAAGTACTAACCTGGTCAAATATCATCAATTCTGTACTAATCGGTAATACCATTTTGAAAAATATTTATCTAATTTTACAAGTGTATTAAAGCATGACTGCAGCTTGACTGACTCGCTGAATGTGAACAGGGTATTGCCAAAAGCTGTTGCCACAAGTATTCTAATCCAGGCTATGAAAATGACCTATTTTTTAATCAAGTTTTATGTTTAAAAACCTCACCAAAAAATCTTGAAAAATATTTTTAACATTTTCTTGTTTATTAGCTATATTTAAAAAAAATCCTATATAAATTGTAGTTCTGACTCTGGCCACTAAGCCAAATAATATACTTCCTTTTTTCTGCAGGAGATTTCTTTGCAGCTGCAACCTCACATATCAGCATACTATTGCTCATAGATATCATGTATATGTAGAAAGGTCACAGAATCCACCATTCACAATAGGTGATTTCATAGCTTATCTACTCCCTTCTCTGTCTAATGACCTCTGCACAGATCACAGAGCATGTCTAGTAAACGCTCACAAAGAAGTCGATAGCATATTCTCCAGATCATTGTGTCTATGGCCCATAGTAAATATCCAGGAGAAAGGAAGACTCAGGCCAGGGCACCACGTGGCGGAAACGCTGCAGAAAAAAACCTATAGGAATAATTGAAGCAGAAAGTCCGCAGAGGAAACCTCTGCGAACTTTCTGTGCAAAGCGTTGCAGGAAGAACCGTGATACGTTGCTGCTGTGGTTTTTCCTGCAGCGCTTTTTTGCTGCGGGATGCTACGTGGGACCTTAGCCTCAATCTGTTTTAGGCTTAGTGGCAACAGTTGGAATTGCACGATTTTTAGTAGTTTTTTAAAATATAGATAATAAGACATAAAATTAAAAAACATCACCAAAAATTTGTTAAAAATATGTTTAACATAAAAATGGGACTTAAACAATAGGTCATTTCCTGGCGACATTTTCCCTTTAAGTGTTCAGAGTGTTTCCAGTGTTCAAAGTTCAGTGATAAGCTCTAGTGACACAGACTATGTGCAGCTTACAACCAAAATAGTCATTGTTAGACAATTAATAGTTGAACTTGTTATCTCCCTAAATGACAAAACAATGCTGGTTATTTCCCTCTCAGGTTGGGAGTTGCTTGTTTAGATGTCCTGGAATCCTTGTCCATACTTATAAAGTCTTTAAGTTTTTGGTTCACACCCTACTCCTAAGCTATGATCAATATTGTTGTTTCTGGTGAACAACGAGACTTGCATTGCTATGGTAGGGCTCATGTACTGTATGGAGACTTATATAAAGGTCAGAGTAAAATATACAACTTATCAAAGAAAGTGGATGATAAATAAATAAATGGCTTTTCCAGGTAAATGATACAAAATATATTCTATATGTAAATCATACGGTTAAAAGCTTGCTCAGCTGACAGCTGTTTCTTTTCACCACTATACACGTGCACGCTTGGCTGAGCATACAAGTGTTTTCATTTGGGAGAGAGGAATATGCCACCATGAGACACCTTTGGCAGTGACTTATTTCCTTGGAGAACAAAAGAAATGGTCATGTTCAAATCTAATATGCCCCATCCTTCTTGTCCCCCCCCCTGACATCTGCCATTGAGTGAGAGATGCTACACCCCCATATACATTAGATGGCCATCTAGTCGTTTGGGCGACGTTCATCAGATGCGCATGGCCTCCTTAACTGACTACAGATCCTTGGTTAGGCAGTGTGCTATATAATCAGATGTCGCTTGTAGTCAGAGACACAGGCCTACCGAGTAAGATACACATATGTTAGTGCCTGGAGAGCTAAAATTTCCACATGATGGGGTGATTCAGATGGCAAACTAGTTCTTTTTGAAGAAGGAATGTAAAGAATTTACAGGTTTCTAAGTAAATGGCAGAGCAGGAACAAGGAACAGTTTCCTTCACAACATTTTTTGTATATCTCGGACAGCCCCTTTAAGGAGGGTGCTTATGTCCTTTGACTTACAAATATATAACTTTGACTGATACACTGGTATGGTAGAGAAAGCTTTATCCCAGTACAGAAGATGGAACTCAGTATACAACAGGCATTTACAATAACAATACGAAGACCAACTCCAAACAGAAATGATGCATGAGATAGCCTATTCTGTTGAACAACCGGGATACAAAAGTATCTCTGTTATTGCTGGTGTGTTAGGGGATAGGAAGAGGCTGAATTAAAATAACTTGCCAATTTGAAAATTAATGCCATTTTGCTGAGCTGCTCTCTGTTCCATTACCGATAAAACACTTAAAGATGCAATTCATGCAGACATAAAGTACTAATGGGTACTTGTTAACATGTTTATAATGCTAATATTTTTCTCTTGTTCAGATGGTTCTCTTTTTTTTTGCTATATTAAAGGTAGTGGAACACTAATCTGATCATGAAGACTTAAAGAGCTTCAATCTGCATAACTGTACTATTAATGACAGCCATTTTCATCTGCAGCAGCATTTCATATAAACAGCCATCATTCAGTACACCTAGTCTGAGCCACACAAGGAGGCACACGCATACATAATCAGAATTTTGCTCATTTTTCTTAAAGTGGCTTAATATGTAACTACCTTTTATCTTTATGAGTTATAGTTAATATGTTCTGCATATGTTGCCTGGAAAAATATTGTCTAGACATAAGTAACATTTATCAGAAATTTGTCAGGGTTGGCATACTACTTGGGGATAGTAGTTTGATTTCCCAGAGCATGGCCAGGCTAAGGCACTATGAATATATTAGGGTTACTGACTTGCCAAGAGGGCTAATTGACAGGTTCTCCACAATTGTATTTTGGAGACTAAAAGGGTCTTCCCATGAATGACATTTATCACCTATGCACATGATGTCTGGATTGTTGGGGGACCCCCCCCCCTTGGAACTGATCATTATCATAGGAGTACCAAGTCCTACTGTTTCATGTCATTGCATGACAACAGTGAGGCATGGTTTGAATGTAGTTGTAGTGTATATTCTGCAGATCATCAACTAAAAAGTGTGCCAAAAAATGTCTGCCGTCTTGCTCATTATAATGTTAATATAGCACTCATTTAGACACATTTTATGATCACTATTGTACCTCAAGTACTACCAGATCACACATTCTTATGATCACTATTGTACCTCAAGTACTACCAGATCTGTTCAAAATGGCCCCTTTAAGGGTACCTAATCTGACTGAGCACCATGTATACACCTACACATGGGATGTTAAGGGGGGTGTTTATGGGGAAAAAGCTGAATCAGATAGGCCATGCCCCCTAATCCATACTGATTCATATATTTTATTGTACTTTAACTTCATGCTCAATATAGATGATGAGCAGAAAATTCAGCATTTTATCCGCAGCTAATCTGCCCCTTGTGCAAAAGGTATATAAGAATTCTAAATGTGTGAACATGGCCCTACAGTAAAAACTTATATTTACACAGGCAGAGCAGCGGGAGAATGGATGGAGTAATAGTTACTGCATCATTTATATTCCCTTTGTGGAAAGTTGGACAAAAAAAAAAACTTATTATTTGACTAATTTTAATTACTAATCTTATTTATTTTTTGTAGAAGTTGGCTCTTAGATGTAATATACATTTAGATCAACAAATCAAAACACTGTAATCAAATTGTTTTTTTTTTTTTGCTTTTTATGTTTTTTAAAGAAACCGACGATAATTTTCTATGAGAATAAATGCAGAAGAATATTAAAATGATGCAATTATTGGAATTTAAACAATTATCGAGTTACTTCACGGTTAAATCTGCTCCTGACCTAAGCTTAGTTGTTTGCAATGCTGGTACATAACACTGTATTACATGACAGCGTTCTGCAGCAAAGATCACAAGACTGATTTAGTTTTAATTAAATTCGACAAGTATAATTAAAGTCTTTACACAAATCCATGTAGGTTTGTAGCCCACTAAATAAATAATACATTGAACTGGAGAGATTGCATTGAATACCCACGCAATTTTATTCCATTTCGTATGATTTGGCCCTGTACTGTTGCTCTTAAGTTTGGAACTGTTGCTCTTAACTTTTCTAGAAAAGTTAAGAAAAACTAATAAAAAGTTACACTAGATAAGAATACCAAGAATAACGACTGGTAAAAAGGCCACTGCTAATCCATCCAGCACCAAAATACATAAAGCTCTAATATGTTAGAAATGTATAAAATGCTTGATACTAGTTAATTAAAGATTTTTTTTCTTGTATTCCTATTATTACAATTTTCTTTAAAGCAAATGTGTCAGGTTATTGCTGCCCTATCTGAGAGCAGGATATGATGGAGGGAGAAAAGCTGAGCTCTGTGATATACAGTATAGGTCTATATGAGTAGAATATAGTATGAAGCAGGATGAGGAATAAAGCAGAGCAACACTAAGACCCCACATTACAGAAACGTAGCGACTTGAATGCAAGGGAAATGCAGAGGAGAAAATGCTGCTGTGGAAATGAAGTGGAAAAGAATGCTGTGTTTTACAGTATCAGCAAAGTGAATGAGATTTCATTTAATCTCATCCACACATTGCGGAAATAAAGAACTGCAGAAAATCTGCATTTCCGCATATTTTTGAAAAACGTAGTATGGCAGCTGCAGAATCTCAAGTGTTTTCCATACATATTTAATAGGGGAAGAAAAAAACACAAAAGAAAACAATAGGGGAAGTAAAAACACAAAGAAAAATGCAGCAAAAACTCAATGAAAAACTATGAGGAAAAAATGCAATGAATTTTTTTCTGCAATATTTTTTAAATACATGTAGTCTTACCCTAAATCCTGACAGGACTCCTAGGAGAGAAAGTGAGAGTCCTCCTGACCCCGCAGGACACAGATTGATTGACAGCTCTCCTTGTATCAATTTGTGTACAGTAAAGCTGTCAAACAGACCTGTATGGGAAGGGTAAATAGGGCTACATAAATCACTTGACAGATTCACTTTAAGACCATTTAAGGGGCTACTGCAGCTAAAGTTAACACCTGTGAAGGAGTAAACTCTACATTATCATTAGCAGAGAGCATAAAGTACTCTGACTAACTGGAAGGAGGTGGATTGTATTCTGAATTCTTGACATATGACCGACTCAATGTTTCATAAAAGGTTAGGAACTTCCATTCAGACTGAAAAAAACCCAGTAAATTAATTTACTATACTTAGACCTCTATGACACGACCGTTCTTTTGATTCAAAGTACAGATACATACATTTCTATTGGCCTATACACACA
Source organism: Leptodactylus fallax (assembly GCA_947044405.1). Lineage (NCBI taxonomy): Eukaryota > Metazoa > Chordata > Amphibia > Anura > Leptodactylidae > Leptodactylus > Leptodactylus fallax. The sequence continues at coordinate 1,247,270 of CAMRHE010000009.1, read as the reverse complement.
GCCATAGCTGTGTGTCCGGGCCATAGTGAAGAACCGCAAAATATGGAGTAGGTCCTCTACCTGTCCATATTTGAAGCTCGTTCCATTCACTTCAATGTATGGGTTAGTGAAAAGCACGGATGCCGTTTTCACTGACCTGTACACTAAACACGGTTGTGTGAAGGAGGCCAAAAAAATTAAAACTGCAGGACAAATGACAACGTGTAGGTACAACATATGATGAAAATAAAGTTTATATTTGGGGGTAGGTTCACTTTCAGATAACTATACCCAGGCAGCATTGCCACACATTGTCACTTTATTTCATTCTGACTGCACAGAAATTTGGCCAAGGCCCATCCACAAATACATAAGAGGTTTTAATGAGGCAGTAATGTCTGGGAGAAGCAAAACGCAAAGATAAAAACATGTTCAAACCTTTTCAATAGACTCTGCCAAAAATGTGACAAGATCCCTTCAGGTAAAGATGGGTGTGCTCTCGTCTTTCACACACAAAAATGCATTGACATATTCTGGAGTCATGTGCTCTTTGTAGCTACGTGATATGCTATACCTCTAATTATATTTTTTACTAATCTTATATGTAGGTTTCTTAAAGTGGAATGTTCACATTTGCTATAAAACTTCAGCCTTAGGGTAGGTCCACATGTGACAGTGGATTTGACACACATCTTCAGTGAATCTGCAGAAAAATCCACATGTCTTCAGATTGTGCTTCAAGGGGTTATCCACCTTTGTAATATTGATGGACTATTCTTAGGATAGACCATCAATATTGGCTCTAAGGGGGCTCTAGGTACCAAGCCCTGCCCCGCTGCCCCAGTCTGCAGTACCTAAAGCTGCCAGTACACTTTGCACGGCAAGTGAGCAGAATGGCTCCCATCATGTAAACATCACTGGGAGCCTCTCTGTCCTGGTACAGCTGATCTGCGGGGGTCCTGTTGATTGCCAGAGGCATAACGTGAAGATCTTGGGCCCCAATGCAAAAACTTTAGGATAGTGGTGTTTTATATTTGGTGGAGGGACCTTCGGGGCCCCCTCATATTCCAGGGCCTGGTAGCGACTGCTACCTCTGCATTCCCTATAGCTATGCACCTGTTTAGAAAAGTGGATAACCCCGTCCAGATTCACCACAGATTTTGCCCATCAGTACTTTAGCCCAACAGAGTCAGAGAAAGCCATTCTCAGTGACACTGCCACATTAAATAGGCCTCTGCAGGTCAAGCACTGTCACCTGATGTCCCCAGTGGCCGTTGCTAGGCAACAACCTGTAGACATTTATGAACTGAAAAGAAGAAATACAAGCTTTGAAGAAAACAAAGGAGCCACATAGAAGGAAACATTTATAACAGGGACGGCGTAGTTTTCAACAGAGCTGCCCTTTAACTAGGTGATTATATTGATCTGAGACCTGGTCATGACTTACGTACTAGGAGGACATAGTCTATATATAGCTATCCTTGAAACCAAGAGAGTTGTTATGACTGTTGTCTACCTACAGTATGTCCATGGTGGGACCCGTACTGCTTAGTATCACCTCTAGTTCATACCACCATACATAAAGAGCAATATAAACACTATTGAAGGAAAGTGCAAGCTACTCCGCTTTATAGAACGGAAACCTATTTACCTATAACATGCATCATCGTGAAAAATGATCTTTGTAGCACAGAGACACAGAAATAACCTGTCCGTCTAAGCAAACATCTTCTCTTTCACCAGGTGAGACAAAGCCTCGGTGATGGCAGGACAATGGCTGACATTTTCTGTCCCTGCGGAGAACAGCTTGTCAGGTACCTAATCTGAAAATAGTCACCTGTGCATTTCATACCTCCAACAAGGGAAAAGGAAAAAAAAAAAGCTCGGCTTCCGTCATGGCACCCTGTACTTGTTGGTGCCAGATTACATTTCCACAACAGCTGCTTCTTTTGTCTGCTTTCAGTGAAGCCAAACCAGCCTAAAATTTAATTTAATCTGCTGTAAACCAAAGTGTCAGGCACTTAGGTGGCAGCTAAAAGCGCCACTCTCAGATAACTGACTGACACTTGCTAATAATAGGCTTGTGCATTAACAGGGTAAGAGCCGACATTTTGTGCAACTTAAGTTGTGTATGGGAACGGTTCACTGTGGCCAGTCTCAGCTTCTTAAGCATCCAATATAGCAATAGGGCCAGGCCCACCCGGGCTTTTATGTGATTAGCTTTAGCCGCACTAATACCACCAGTGACCTCTCTTTCAAGCCAGGAGGCAACAAAAGTCTTGGCTTTTGTTAAGTGGAAAACAAAATGCTACCTTGCGGAAGCCTTGAAATCATAGCTTTTCATCTTTCACATGCTCTGATGTAGCCCCCTTTATTGTACATATTTAACCCTTTTCTGCGTTCACTTGGGAAAAGACTTTTCCACGAACAAATTACATGAGTATTATGTTGCAGGTCGACTTCTAGCAAGTGCATAAACCACAAAATCAGATGTGCACTGGAATGAAAGCGCTCGTCTGTTGACTGTCACTGCAAAAACCAGGTTGACAAAGAAATACCTGAAAAAATTAAGTTTTGTTGCTAGGAAATGTTGCATTCGTGTCGTGGCATCTGTATGGGTTATTGTATCAGCTGGCACACTTTTTATTAAAGTGGAGGCGGTTAATCACAAAACGATTGACTGACAAATTACCGGACTGCACGTCACTGTGTGTCGCAGTTCTGTAATCTACGGCAATAGACAATAGTAGGTAACATCATACAGGCATATGCTATAGACATTAGCAGAAAATACTTATCAGGTAAATAAAGATGACACATACAGCACTGCTACATCTGTATATATACACACATGGGTCTAATAAACAAATATACTAAATATACTGTGCGGCCAACACATATATTTCAATAAAACCTACAAACAATAACTTACAAATCAAAATGAATTGTATCCATAGAAATAATTCTATTTCTATGGATACAATTTGTTCTAGATTTGTGAGCCACCTCTTGTAGGTTTATATATGTTCATACAATGGCTCAGATTTATTATTGTGATTATGAATAGACATTGGCGTAAACATGGCGCATCTTTGGCACAAAGTGGCGCATCTAGTTTGGGCTAAAATTATTCAACATTGTAGACATATTGGTGTGGATTTTTTAGAAAAAGGGGCATAGTTGAAATGCACGATGCGACAAAAATGCACCAAATTAGTGTCTCAAGGTATGCCAACTAAAAGAGATGGTATAAACGTAGACTGGGTAATCTCAAGATACACCAGACTGAACATCCAGCATCAGCCACTGTGATAAATCTGGCATATTTTCAGACTGCCTGTCTTACTATTAGTAAATCTGGGCCACTCTATGTACTATATACACACATGCACATAATATTACTTAGGCAACTTACAGTAAAAAGTGTGACAAAACAGATCCTTACATATGCCCTGCTACAAGTATTCAGTACCAGCTCACACAGTATTTTCTTCTGACCTGGTGATTTCTTCCTGTAGCAAAAGACTCGCAATCTATGTACCTCCAAGTAAGAAAATAAATCAGTACACAAGAGAGTGGGTGTACAGGCTAAGTCAATTTGCTAAATATTGTGCATCTGACATATGACCTTTAACTGCTTTATTGGACTACACTAAGGCAATGACTACAATCAATAATCATTCTTCTATATATCCAATATTGTACATTGTGCTGGCACAAAATGGAAATCATTGATACAAGACATTTCCTGGCCCAGTACGATTAAGTAATGCTCACACTAGTAACATCCATAGGCCGAAAAGTTTATCTGCAGTATGACACCACCCTTTCTGAACTGCAGGGGGCAGAATTTTGGTAAATATGCAGTTCTTCAGTCAATTTTTCTCCATTTCTTCGGTTTTGAGCTTACCTTTTTGGTCTTAAAGGGGAATTTCAATCAGTTACTGTTTTGGCATATGCCTGTACACTGAACATAAGAATGAAGGGGCGGCACCACTGATTTATCATTTGGTCTCTTTACATTTTTACTCCCAGCCACCCACTGTGCAGGCAACTGCAGCAAAACACCAGCTTAAACCAGTGCTGTGGTCCCTTTATCCTAATAATTGATGTGTAGCATAATAATATTGTATAAGGCCAAAAAGTAACCCGTCATTGGTCAATCTCAGTGTATGTTCGACATATAAGCCTGTTGACTTTCTGTTAGAAAGCTTAAAGAAGTTCTCCAACTATACATATTGCCTGTGAAAATCTGATGACTATAGTATTAAGAGATAGAAAAACTTGTAGTTTATGTACTTGGTGTCTCTTTGCCCTTAATTTAGGGCCAATTTGGGCTCGAGACTTAAGTAATTGAAGACAGACTGGTTGCTAGTACTCTGACAGTAGTCTGACAGAGTAATATAGGGTATACCTAGCAACTGGTTTGTTTCAGTAGTTTAGCTCAATGTTTTACTTATTGGCATGGTAGAAACAGCAAGGAAGAAGAAAAATAACATGGCAGGAGTCCGCTCATGCCATCCTCATAGCTTCATCTCTATTTAGTTTTACATTTCATTTTAACTGAATAACCATCCCATTACCATCCCAAATACAGACATCTCTAATATTATTTATGCACAGTAGACTATTAAACAAAGATGGGGCGTTTGTATCAGAATATTGGAAGGGGGTGAAAAGAAAGATTTATTTAAATATTTTTATTTTAATATTTATATATTATTTTAATTATCTAAGATCAGATTCCCCAATAATCGACCCAATGTACTGTTCAAAACTAAATAAAAAGAAAGGGAAAACGCCCATGGACAGCATGTCTGAGATGTACAGCTGACTAAATGTGTCAGTTATGTTCCAAATGGGTTTTTGCAGGTCAAGGTTCTGTAGGCAGCAAGAGCACATACTATTTTTAGACAGGATAAGGTCATCAGGCCTATAGAGACAGCGAGGTCGACAGCAAAACTTATTGATCAGTCTCTGGAACCGGTACTCTGGAGACTTGTAGATTGAAACAAAAATTGCCCAGCCGTTTCCACAGTAGACGCACCAGCTAAAAGCTTGAAGGTCTAAAGATCTTTTAGGAAATAAAATGATTAGTAAGGAGTAACAGTGTGGGGAGCAGACAAGTTCATTTAACCAGATAAAAGGGGAGAAGGTCACGAGAGAGGAAATCCAACAGAAACAATATTCCTCTAGCACAGGCATGGAACAGGGAAATGCATACACTATGTAACACTCCTATAGGTAAGAAGGTAAATAAAGACTTTGGGATATTTTGTTTCATATTAAATTTTAGAAATACATTATGGTATGTTTTATATTCTGTGGCAGTAGGGAATAATTCCTGGCTATTTTACAATTTTCGTGATATTTTAGTCATCAACCTCTTTATAACAAATTGTGTATAAATGTAATATTGCTAAGTAAGACATGCTGCTATTCCTGTGCTTGCTGTTATACTTACTTTGATGAATTGGGTTGGGTTTACTATAAGTACTTGCTGATATATTTCAATAACTAAAGCTGTAGCTCCAATGAAAGACCTTGGTCAAAAGCTCCACCGGGGCTCCCAAAAGGTCACACAACATATAAACTACTTCTATCCTCTTTTGAGACATTATGCCTTTTTGGGTATCAGCACCCTGGGACAAATGCAACCTCTAAAACTTCTCCCTAAGCAGTGCCCTTTGGAAGTGATAAGAGTTCAACATTCCACACCTGCTATTGGGCTCATTGGCCTCCTTAAAAAAGTTGTATTAATCATTTCCTTTCCAGAAAGCACAGATTGAAGGGAACACTGGTCATATGGGAGAGGTTATGCTCCTTAACCGCCACTCACATTCTCTTCTCAGGGACCGTGAAAGCGCTAAGCAGTATGCCCAAACTCCTGTCTTGTGACAGTGACTTTATCCTCAGTAAGATCCCTAATCTGATATTTGGAAGGAGATTTAAGCAACATTATTTTCCAGATTTTGATTTAATAGAATTACTTTTTTGGGAAAATGTATTCTTTTTTTTCTGCAAACACAGTTACGTACCATTGATTTACACCGAAATTCCCAAACAATGACATAATTACCTGTTGCTGAGAAAAGGTTGGAAACCTTTTACATGAGTCTAAACTGATCTTTCCTTTATGACTGTTGATTTCAGAGATAATTATGGTGATATGATCCCCTGTAAACCACCGATTGGCAACCTAAGGCTTGGGGTATTGTAACGGCATAGACAAATCCATCAAAAAATCTCCATGACTTAAGACAGCTATACACATTAGACTTTGGACGGCCATAGAAATCTTTTGCATGAACAATTCCACCATCAACAACTAATCTGACCAATTGGGGTGGGGTAATTTAGTTGTTAAAAATACAAAGAGTAGTGAGCAAATTGGTTGATAATTGGCCAAAAACAGACAATCATTCCAAACTGATATTTACAGCTATTCACTGGCTGAAAACATCTAACTGGGCTAATCTTCTTTTGACAAACTAATGTCTACCATCAGCCATCAAAAACAAGCATTATTTTCATGACCAATCTTCAGCCAAAATCGCCCATTTTGGTTGATAAACATCTAATGCATTTGGCCATCATTAGTTTGGATTCACATGACTATATGTCCATATTATACAAGCCATATTACAGCCACAAATCCCACCCCAGTGATGGGTCAAAAGACCTAATACAGCGGTCCCCAACCTTTTATTCACCACGGCCCAGCAGGGGGGGCAGGGCAGGGGATGGGGTGACCGTTTAGGGGGCGGGGTTTTGGCCATATGGGGGTGGGGTTATACACTAAACAGCACTGTAGACCGGGGCGTGCTGCTGGGACCTCGGTGTACAGCGCTGTAGACCAGGTCCCCGCCATTAGCTATGCAAGGAGCCACAACACTGTGGCCATATCACTGACCCGCCCCACATTTTGTGTTGAGAGCCGCGTTTACCAAGGCCAGCCCATCACCCCGCGAACCGGCAAAGGACCCCCAATGGCCGGTCCTCAGACCGGTGGTTGGGGACCCCTGACCTAATAGATGCTGCTAGTTGGGTTTATCAGACCCTGGAAAGGATATAAAATCTGTATAGCATGTAAATTTTATGGACGTGTGAATTCAGCCTGGCATTGTGAATTTTAAATAGAGATTTGAATGAAGATTTTCTCCAGAACTGCTGTGTATTCCACCCTTTGCAGTGGAAGCCCATAGCAAATCCACAGCAAATCTGCACCAATTATCCACATGTAAGACCTGCAGATTTGTGGCTGATTTGTCCATGCTTTAAAATGAAGCCATAAGCAATAGTAACTAATTCCAGTTCTCATTTTTGGGTGCTACTGGCAATTCTTCCATTTGCTGACAGTCATATACTATATGTTTGTATCATGCATCTATTTTAACTTTATTGTCACATAATTTCTAGATATTTACAAAAATATTGTCTAAAACTTTATAAAATGAACTCAAGTGGTAGCAAATCAGGCCTGTCATCCAACATTATAATGGGGTAATATATGTTCCAATATGACACTTAGCACTGATGAATATGATGCAGTCTGGCACTGCCCTCTTTTCTGTAATTTAATACATTGATACTCGAGCCCAATTTTGTATATATATGAATTTTGCAATAGAGTAAATTGCTTTGAACACAGTCTTACATGTTTCTTGTTGTACTTGTTATTATAAGTTATTATTCAAAGTACGATAAAGCTAAGCATCATTTGTGCTTTAGATCAATGCATTAGACCTAAAATAACAGATTAGGAGATAATCCGAGCCCTGAGGAATCTGTGCTGTATATTTTCAGATGGTCCCACATTCTCTGACATGATCACATTAGAGAATTTTTTACCTTATCTTATATCTCTATACACTGTAATACAACCACAAAATAACAAATTGTTTCCTTGAATCTGTATATAACAGCATCTGCCCCCCCGAACCCATTTTTCCTTACAATCGCTCACTAGGTGATTCTTTGTTATTTGGCTCTTTCTCTTCCCTTATAAATATTTAATTGTCCAAAATTCAAGCATTCTGTTTCAAGCCGCTGTATTGATTATGCATTTTGCCGACTGACCCGAGGCAATGTCTGCAGGATTTTCTCAGGCTGAAGGTTTTCCTTCCATCCAATCAAGGTACTGGCCCTTACTTAAACATTTCACACCAACACAAGAGAATCATCCTCAGTAGCAGAAATAAACCTTTCTTGACAAAGTTTTCCTACAGTATCTTGTATATTTTCAGCGATAGATTAGATAGAGAGATTACACAGACAGAGCACTCAAACCAGCAGACATACATACCAAAGAAGCAGACCATGCAGCAGCTATGGGGCCCCGGAGACAGGGAGCCTAGCACTAGTTAGTCCCAACTGCTTTGCTACTTGGTTGTGAAAACCTATGCAGAATTCCATTCTAAAATCCAAGAGGATTTGCAATATAGGCAAAATATGTTGGCACTATGTAAATAAAATGTATTATCATCTTTGTTATTTATTTTGCTCTTTGATAGATAGATCTTTCCTGAGTCATGCTAGTGCCTTTTCACAAAATAAGTTCAGGAAGCGTCTTGCAGTTAGGGTCCTATTACACAAAAGATGGAATTGATCAGTGGATTATTTAGGGCAATTCTTGGGAACGGGCCTTCCTAGAAATGCTTGTTCCTGATGATTGTCCTGAATATCAGTTTACTCACCCCTACTCCTTCTAAGGAAATGAAGGGTCTTATCAGAAGCTGAGGGAGTGACTGTTTGCATGCAGACCACATGGGAGATCCACCTGGTGATCTTAGCACTCCATCATAGAGATAACCGTGCAGCCATACAGATACAGCTGCACAACTGCAACAATAAGGATGATCACAGGCTAAGGGGGCGTTCACACTACCGTTGGTGACCGTCAGTAGTGTCCGTTACTATTGTCTGTTACAAGATTTTAGCATTGGACACTAGCTGAACCGTCAGAAATCCGTTAAAATTTCCATTCATTTCAATGGGTTTTTATATTGTGTACGTTAGTGTCCGTTTACACCCAATCCGTCAGAAGTCCGTTTTTTTTTCGCGGACAAAAAATCCTACATGCAGGACTTTTTTGTCCGTTTGAAATAACGGATTCTTGACGGACAGCAAGTGTCCATTATTTTTTTAACATTGAAGTCTATGGGTAATGGACTTATAACGGACAGTAACTGATAGCCATCAGTTACTGTCCGTTATTTTATGTCCGTTTTTTTTCCTGCGCATGCTCAGAAAGCAGAAAAAAAAAAAAAAAACGGACAGTGTTAAAAAACAGACACTAACTGATGCTAACTGATGTTAATGTGTCCGTTTTTTTTTTTTTAACTAATCCATTAATTGGATCAGTTAAAAAAACGGACACATTAACATCAGTTAGTGTCCGTTAATGTCTGTTATGATAGGTGTCCGTTTTTTTATGTTTTGTTTTTTTTAACGGACACTATCAGAACGGACATCAACAGTAGTGTGAACCCTGCCTAAGGCTACATTTACATGGCTGAGGTGCAAAACAGCCATGAAAAACGTCCATTTTTCATGGCCATCTTGCACCTGATGGACACCCATTTTCATCGACCCCCCCCATTTCAGATGTCCGTGAAATAGGACATGACCTATATTTTGATGGTCCGTTACTAGCTACTATTAAAATAATGGTCATGTGGCTAGCTCCTATTCACTTGAATTTAATGTTAAAAGAAAGGACGTCATGCAGCCATTATTCACTCTCTTGCGAACATAGCTTAAGTTTTCATGTTCAGTATTCATTAGCCTACTTTTTCTGCTTCTTTGTCCATCTTAACACTTATTATTTTCAGGGTAGTCCACAAATGTGTTAAAATGGCTGCCTAACTCGTAATATGCAGACCAGGCTGTGTTTCTATCTATGACTGTAGCCATGTACTGTAATAAGAGCTGGTATTCGGAGGCATTTGCCTGTGTTTATGCTGTTAGCTGGAGCACACAGCAACGCAGAAATGCTCTAAATTCCTTGAAATTCTTTTTGAGGTTTTTAGTAATAGTTGTCTTTTGCCCCATGGACACTACAGTTATTTATTTCTCTTAGTTACCAATGATTTTCATTGTAGAAATAGATATGAAAAAGTAATGGACCTATTTGAGTGGAGGGTTCCCTCATTCACAAAAGCAATAAATACAGTAGATTTTTAGTACCCATGTAGAAGACCACCATAAGGTAACGCACACATTTTTGAACACGCAGCTGTTTTTTTCTGCAATGTGTGGATAAGATTAATGTTAATGTGCGATTTGTATGAGTTTCGCAACATGGGGCTTTAGCCTAAATAGCTTTAAACCATTGTGTTGGAGGCCTTACAGAAGTGGAGGGCTAACTGGTCAAAACTGGAGCAAAGTTTAGTGGAGTCATTAGTGGAGTTGCAGTGTAAAGCATGGTGGATTAGCATCTCTGTAGAAGGAGGGTTTCATAATACATCAGATTTCTATCAGATAATGTAGGTAAACTATAATTGTTGCTCATATTTTTGGCCTAATTTACAAATACAGCAAAAATAATAACTGGTGACTATCAGACTTTCGAGATGATCAAACTCTAGATTACAGGAATTTCACTGCAATTTTTAATACCAACACTAAACATTTGCTTAACAATACAACATGCTATATCCACCTGAGCAGGATATATTGTCCCTCTAAAAGCATCTCTCCTGCCATTATCACCTACATAATCTTTTTTCCCTTCTTTGCCTAAATGATGTTGGTGTTTTGTCACTATTAATTATAATGAGAACATGAGAATAAACAACTGTACCTTAATTATTCAAGGGAACCCCAAGGGAAAGCAAGGACACGGGAACATGGGTGAAGAAGCAATTGCGTAAACCTATTTGATATATATCACAGTGATAAAAACAAGAAACGTGCTATACAGATGTAGCAGAGCCGAGTATGTTATTTGTCAAAATTCGTCATCGTCATTTTGCAATTTAACCTACATCATCGTAACCCAGTGATAGCTTGAGCTCTGCTACATCTGTACACTGTGCGAGAGGTATTAATAAACATTAATTAAAATGGATCCCAAGGTCACACTAGCCGTAATTACCTCTAAGAGTGTGTATTGCACCAGATAATCTCAGGAAGCTATACCAATGCTCTGTGAAAATATTACAGCACAAGAGAAAATAATGGCACCGGGGGAGCTAATCCGTGTGCAAAACGCCTTTCGTCATGTGGTAAAAGGGCCGCTTCCGCCACCATTTACATTTTGAAGAGCGCACAATTAATTACTGCAGATTTTTCTTCCACGTATCTCATGCTGAATTGCCAAAATTGTTCTGCGAAATAAAAATGTATGGAGTAATTAAATGGATATTTATAATTAGAAGTTAATAATTTGCATCAGGGACAAACGAGCTCTGATTTCAATCTGCGGTGCATTTCAATGAGCCTGAAGATAGTGTAATTTCATGTTTTATAGGTCCCCCTCTCAGATTATGAAACAATAGCGGCTGCGGAGCTGGCGTGTTTGTGTCTGGGATATACTGTGGAAGCTGCAATGAAAATGTTTGACAACGCAAAGACGCTATAAATTACATGGCAACTGTGTAAAAGCCATGATGGAACAAGTAAAAGGGCTGACCCATAACACATTTGATTCATCGCTGTACACGCAGCTTTCCTGCGCCAGTCTTCGGAAGGCAAGTGCACAGCACGACTACTTAGCACACAGAGCACTGTAAATTATCGCTAGTCAACACCATTGATTTCTAGTCAACATTTCAATCAATCTGAGGTAAAAATAATACACAACTCATTCAACAGCCTATTAACCAGTCAGGCTCAGGTCTATAGCATTTTAAAGGTACTTTAACTCCAAAAGGGGGATATCTATCACACACTTGATTAGCCAAGGGTACAGAAACACAATAATTATACGTTTTGACTCCTTTCAATTCGGGGACTTGCAAGAAATCTATTTTTCTTTGCCGCGTTTGACAAATGTTTTAAAGTGGATGAAATTTACTACATTGTGAATCTTTAAAATTCTAGGAAAGAGGTGACAGAGCAGAAGAAAAATGTCTCAGCGAGAGGAAATTCATATTTATGCAACTGATATTTTATTTAAAAAAATGCATGAGAATGAATCGTTTCGGACACATTTTTCACGTCTTCGGTTTGATTTCCCTCTGTTGCTTTTTTAATGAAACACCTCCTCGCCTTTCTCTGCGTTTTAGGGGCAGTCAGACAAGGTGCTGCATAACCATCTCTTGTGAGAGGGAGGCGGACCAACACGTGTGATACATAAAACTGTGGTAGGCCTCACGGAGACAATGGAGCCGTCACCCATAGCAACCTATCAGATTCCAGCTTTTAGATTTCCAGTGCAGTTTAGAAAATGAGAGAAGTGATCTGATGGGTTGCTATGCGCACCTGATTTTTCTACATGAGGCCTAGCACAGCTTTATGCATCACATTTATTGGGCTGCCCCCTCTTGCACGTGAAGGATATAATACTCATATCACTATCATTTTTTTTTTTCTTCACTTCAGTCATGTAAAAACATGCAAAGCAAAAGACCAATGTCTTCATGGAAGCGTGTCCAGGGTGCCTGCATGCACCTGCCCATTGTACATTAGGTTCATCAAAGGTGAATTTATAAGAATACACACACATACTATATACATATAGATATTTTTACTGTCCGTATATTTTTTTCAAAACACATTCACATCAGTACATATAGGCTTTATGCACACAACCATATTTCATCTCCATCCAAGGGCCAATATATAGAGCCCTATTATTCTACCTATAGCAATATATTGTTGGGGAAGAATAGCTCCACAGGGCTAAGACCACAGATAGCAAAACGCGAGTAAAAAAAAAAAAAAGTTGCAAAAAAAAAAAAAAAAACTACTTAAAAATGCAGCGTTTTTCACTGCTTTTCCACTGTGTTTTTTCCCCAAAAGTGTGTGGATACGATTAAAAATACACAGCTTTATTCCCACTGTGTTTCCACAACACCTGAAAATGTAGCGTTTCCGCAGCCTGTTGTCTTAGCCTATTATAGCTCTGCTTACAGACACTAAGTGGGAGGAATTTGAGCAAAAATGTGTGACTTTTGGCTGTTTCACACCTGTCTTGTTAGGCTTTAGCGGGAGGAAGTGATGACCTGCAGACTGACATATTTACTATCATTCACTACAGAAACTGGCTTAAATTATAGCGCAAACCTCCTGCAAATCACAGAAGGAGTAAATTTGCTTTTCTTTTGTCATGAACTGCTGAACAATTTTTTTTTTTTTTTTTTTTAGATTTTTTTTTAGATTTTTTTGCAGGTACAGTACATACGGAATCCAATGGGCATACCATAATTTCTTTACTGTTGGATTTGTATAGAATCCAACAGAAATAGCCTCTGTATACGTCTTTCTGTTATAGGAGACGTTCAAAGGTAAAATAGAGGCCTTATATGCCTCTTTGGAGGAGTAATATGGCCATGTACATGAGTCAAAAGGCCTATTCCATAGGATGCAAATTAACTTGCCAATGTGTTTTGGAGTGTGGGTAACACAGATAAAATAGAGATATCCTTCCTATGCAAGCATAGGGCGAGCGTATAAACTCAATGCAAATGTTGTCCTGTTGCCCGTGGTTGAGTTGAACTTAAAACCCCGCTGTAGTAAGCCAAACACCTTGAGGTCTATCTAACATAGTGATATTAACAGAATAAGGAAAAGAAAGTTTCTGACTAACACATAGGATTATGGAGAATACCAAAGATCTACATTGGACTACAAGCCATGGTATATGACAGTCTATGGACAAAGACTACAGGGCACCATAAAACCTTCTGTTTCTATTGACTGGTTGACGGGAAACCATTGGCAATTTGACTTCTAGCTGCCTAAAATGTTCTCAGAATCTTCCCTCTATAACAGTGTTTTACAACAGTAATTCCCTGATATATTCTTATTCTTCCAAAATGGCCGACAGTTCAACCCTCAAGAACATGTATTTGGAACTGGTTGTAACTTATAAGTTCTTTAAAAACAGTTCTATTTTTCCATCTAACTTGTACTTATTGGCTTAGTTAATCTACTTTTGCCATTGTCTGTTAATTGTCCTCTAAAGTAGTCATTCACCAAGGTGGACTACACAAGAACTACTTCTCGAGCACCTTTTATACACAAGTATACAACTGGCATTTCGGAAAGGTCTAAGGTTATGTAACCCGCAGTTCTTACTAAAAGCTGATAATGCAGATAAACTTTCTGCCTGCCATGAATAAAAGATGATGTGACTTGAATCTACATAATAATGTAGGGCCAAGCTTTGACCACCAGGTGATCGCAAGGTAAAATTACACATTTAACCCTTGAGGACAGCAGCTTGGTCTCTCTTGTATAGTTAAATGCAGTTTACTGACAATACCTTACAAGTTACTTGCCAGCTTCTAGATTAATGTATGGGAATGCCCTAAGGCAGCCATGTCTAATATGAATGAAAAATAGCGTTGTTACAGCACCTTTTAATTCTGTGGAAATTAATATAAGATACATCATACATTGATGATAATGGCTATTATGTGATGTGCATTCTATATACTGTATGCTCTAATAGGTCCCAGTGGTGGCCTAAATGTAAGTACTTAACACTGGCATGGCTTGGGTTTTTGCACGTTTTGATCTTATGGTGTTTTGCATTATCTGTACCATTAACTAAAAGGTTGCTTATGGATCTTCCAGAATAGGCATGATGGATGAATTTTACAGAGCAAAGTACAATATGATGTACTGGTATTGATGCAGCATGGGCATAACTACTAGGATGGCAGCAATAGTAGCTTGCATCTAGCCAGGGGATTACTTCCACTATGAGGTGAAGTTAGTGATCACTGAGGATTATGTAAAGGGCAATGGAAAACAGAGATCAGAGATTACCTAAGGGATCCAGACCCCTATTTTTTTTAATTAGGGTAGGTTAACACTACCATATTATAGTCTGTTACTCTTATCCGTCATAGGATGCAAGCAACTGACTTATCAGCAATAGACTGACTGATGCAGATGGAGCACCATCACGTTTTCTACATTAGAGTGAATGCAGATGGAGCACCATCACGTTTTCTACATTAGAGTGAATGCAGAAGGAGGGGGCTCTGTCTGCATCAGTCATTCTATTTCCATTTAAGTCTGTTGCTCTTATCATATGATGGATGAGAGCAACGGGCTATAATGAAAGTAGTGTGAACGTCCTCTTAATCATTTTTTGCACAAGTTTTTAGTGTACATTGAGGCCTTAAAAAGTTGCAGTTTATGCACAGAGTTGAGATTGTGCAAAGCTTTTACTTTTTGCTGTGCTGGAAAAGTAATTGTGGCTTACTAGAAAGGCCAGTTTGTTGAGCCTAAAGTCAGAAAATTGACCAATCAAAGCCTTCTTATAAGAGGCATAGATTTCATCTTCTGACTTTTGGACAGTCCAAAATATGACAATTTAATAGTAAAATAAATTTGGTGCAATTTTATAGACTCCATATGAAACCCAGTCTTAATAAATCTGCAATCCAATTTTGGGCTCTCAAAATTCTAGACTAATGGGTGACTATAGATTCATGGATATCTATCTATCTATCTATCTATCTATCTATCTATCTATCTATCCATCCATCCTACTGTTTGTGTAGTTTACATGCACATCTTAAAATACACACATAAAAATGAAAGCACGAAAAATACTTTCATAGGATACCCATTGCAAATGTTTTCTGTTAATTGCTTAACCTGGAAGCCTAACGGTATAAAAGGGGCACCAGCCAAGGAATATGTGCTACATTTTTATCAAGATTTACACATAACTGGTGTAATCTGCACTTACATCAGGTCACTGTGCAAGGTAAATATACAAGAAGTCACAATATGGCTCTCTCAATTAGCTGAAGCACAGCAGGATCTCACAATGGCCCAGCTTACAGTTATCTACAGCCATTGCCAAGCACAAATACATCTGAGTTGATTCCAGGAAATATGAATGAATGGCTGGGATGCCAAGTTAGTGTAATAATAACAACACATTTTTTTAGAGTGGAATCCAAAATGCTTCCATTGTGCTACTAATTGGTGTTTGAGAGACTGCAGATTTATGCAATGATTTCCTGAAGATTAAAATAACAAATCTTCTACTCTGGTCATTATTCTGATATAAGAAAATCAATTAAATGTTTGATCGTTCACAGCACTAAACAAAATAGTGTATTTCCGGAAAGATGGATACCCTTCTAATCTGTAATATCAATCATGCTGTATGTAGTAATATTTAAAGGGAAGTTTCTTGGGAAATGATTCAGTAGAATTTTTCATTTTATTCATTCAAGCCTCTGCTCCTTCTAGGTTTAGGAGTCCAGTGGCCGGTCCTAGTCAGTGACTTACGACATTTCGTATACAACTGCCCAATGGACTCCTAAACCTAGAATGAACAGAATGAATAAAGTGCAACTTCTGCTGAATCTTTTCACACAAAATGATATTTATCAATCACTTATGCTCAATAACATGCTACCTGCAGACTGCACTGCATTTTCAATGTTCTTTTTAATGTATATAGATATCTATTGCATTTGCCATAAACACAAGTTTTTTTCACCATTTTGTGCAAATCAAAGCAAATAAGCCACAAAACCGACAAGCGTTGATACAACCTTTGTATGCTTTTTCAATACATTTTTGTTTTGTTCCTGTGTTTTCAGACAATAAAAGGAAATCTGTTTATTTCTATGCCCAGGCACTGTATATGACAGATCACTGTTGGGTTCTCTGCCCTGGCCTTTACTACTGCATTTTTTTCACTTTGAGCTTTTACAGATAATTTATTGTACACTCTGAAATGGGGCCATCTATGACAGTCAGGGATGTATCAAGTAACCATGGGTTTCCAATAGCAATACTTCTAATGAAGCCCCACACTTCCATGAGCGACTTAAGCAGCAAGTTCAGACCTTGAAAAGTGTATGATTGTCCACAGTGATATCACAGTACAGGGAAAATGCACATTGTGATGTCACAGACCAAAGATAATAATAATAATAATAATAATAATAATAATAGTCCTTTAATAGTCCCACAATGGGGAAATTCAGTGTGTTACAGCAGCAAAGATAAGCAGATACAAATACAAATACAACATGTACAGGAATGTTCCAAGGTGAGAGGCATTACATTGATAGTAGACAGACAGATAGGACGTAGCAGAGGAGGGGGGGGGGATATAACAGGCAGAGAGATATTTCAGTTCTCTGTATGGCCTGATCTCCGCTTAGGTCGGTGTTGGTTGTACAGCCTAACCGCAGTGGGGAGGAAAGACTTCCGATAGCGCTCCTTCTCACACCTGGGGTGGAGCAGTCGGTCACTGACAGTACTGCTCAGCGCGATCACAGTCTCATGCATGGGATGGGACTTCTTCTCCCGCATGGAGCTCACCACGGACAGTATCCTTCTGTCACCCACCACCTGCACTGGGTCCAGTGGGCTCCCCAGGACAGAGCTGGCCCTTCTAATCAGCTTGTCAAGTTTATTTCTGTCCCTGGTTGATATACTGCTCCCCCAGCAGGCCACTCCAAAGAAGATGGCTGATGCCACTACCGAGTTGAAGAAAGTCCTAAGAAGTGCCCCCCGGATTCCAAAGGCTCTCAGCTTCCTAAGCAGGTAGAGCCTGCTGTGGCCCTTCCTGTACAGGGCCTCCATATGATCTGCCCAGTCCAGCTTATTATTAAAGATAATAAACACAGTGATGTCACATTACAGTGATAATGCACATTGTGATGTCACAGACCAAAGATAATAAACACAGTGATGTCACATTACAGTGATAATGTACATCGTGATATCACAGACCCAAGATAATACACACAGTGATGTCACAGTACAGAGATAATATACACAGTGATGTCACTGTACAGGGATAATGCCCACTAAGATGTCATAGCATAGGGATAATGAATACACAAAAAGATCATCGTATACACTATGATATCACAGCATATGAAGAACGCAATTATGATGTCACATGCAAGCATTATGATGTCCCAGGAATGTAATGGAGATACATTCCATTTTCCACATTCCCTTCCATCATCCATAGTTATCGTAGGTTTCAGAGTAAATGGGCCCCCTTAATGGAAGCTGCTGTGTCTTCTACCTGGGATAGGGACAGGATAGGGAAAGGTTTGCGACGCTTTGCTTAAAAACCCATTCACTTGAATGGGTTTTTAAAGCAATGCGCAGGTGTGCGCTTACACCCTCTGCGCTGCAAAGTGTTTTTTTTCGTGGGAAACAAAGTTGGACATGCAGGACTTTGTGTCCGAAGAAAAAAAAAAACGGCTTCGCGGTGCAGAGGGTGTAAGCGCACACCACGCGCATTGCTTTAAAAACCCATTCAAGTGAATGGGTTTTTAAGCAAAGCATCGCAAACCTTTCCCTATCCTGTCCCTATCCAGTTTTCCGACATTTAGGTCGGATTCGCGGCAGGCAGAGTGCCGGCGCAAGTGTGAACCCACCCTTATGAGGCAACATTGGGATCATCCAAACGTCATAATCTTTTCTTCAGTGATAGAATTAAAAAGAAACAATAGAACCTTGTAAAACTTATCATCAATGAATTTCCGAGTCATTTACGTTGTTTTTTTTTTTGGACTCTCATTTCAATGCCAATTTGTGGCGTAACCTTACTACGTCTACACATGTGCCATCAGATAAATGAAAGAACACGTTCCAGCCTTTACTTAAAACCACTAATGGTAATAACGTGCCTTAAAAGTAAAAGGAATAAATATTCTTTAATAATTGGGATTCAGCCTTGTGAGGTTTAATACAAACTGTTCAAGGTGGGTGTTAATGCCCGTGCATCAGTCGTATTCTTTCCTACAGTAATTGGCCATTTACAGCTCTGGTTAAATCTGATTATCTTGTAAATATGGTAGGGAGGAATCCACTGTACACCACTGTATATACATTAGGGGCTCATTACGGGATAATAACTAAACGAGGAAAGAATGATACAGTGATTTTAACAAAACAGTAACTTGGGGGACATATTTTGTCTTTTTTATTAGATTTGCTCACATTTAATAGTTAACCTTAAATTGGTTTACATCAATCAAACCTGAAGGTAGTTCTTGAAAGAAGATGCATTATTAATCCGTCTGCAACTGCAGCTCAAAGTGTGGGAATGTATTCAGCTATTACAGCTTGTGACTATTAGAGAGACTGGCAACATATTGCTTGCCACTTACTGTATTTACAATCATGTTTTTTCAAGGAAGGATTAGAAAAGAGCATTAAAAATAACTGGCAACAATAGGAGAAAGTGTATGCAGCAGTGCGGGAAATACCTGGGCCTTACATTGTAATCCTCCTGCAAAGACAAGTATAAGGCTGATTAATGGCACCAAACACTGACACTCGCAAAAAATGCCGCAGTCACAAATCTCTGCCTGGAGGAGAAGGTTCTGTACGGCATGGCAGGTATAGGCACATGTCGCACCTTACACACTGGTTGTACTGTTATATACTATGCTATACTGTATAATATCCTGGACCTAGAAGATGCCTGTGGATGATAAAAAGAAGTGCAGAAAATGTTTTCAGTTCTACAGGGCAATATAATGTAAATGCACTGTAGAATCAATTTATCACACACAGATTGATATATGAATGTATCTGCAATGTACCCATTACGTAACCTCTCTATATTCACTTATGTGAATTCATATAAAAAGGGAGCCCGCACACACATAAGAGAAAAGTTGACTGAACCTACTGGTTTTGGCAGGATGGCCAAATATTTTATATGCATGGGGGCCTCCCAACTCTCCCCAGACAGATGATATTGGAGGACAGAAGGATAAAGCATGCCGATTTTAGTGCCAAATCTTTATGTTATCAGGGGAGATAAGCTGCTACCAAAAGGTGACACTCCCCTTTGACAACCCATGCTTAACTTAACCATGCTTAGCCTCCATGTGCATGGGGGAGTCAGGAGGAATAGCTGATGGCCAAATATGTGTTTGGCTGAAGCTACTGAAGGGGTTAAACACCTTTAGATACAAGAGCACTCATACATGCTGATATATAAAGTTAGAGTTCAGTGTCCTAGAAGAGATGTTGGGACCTACAGCCCCGCAGAGGGTGGGAGTAGTTCCATGTGAATGAGATATGTTGGCTACATCTAGTTAGTGCTATACTTTATGCCCCGCTATTTGACTTCTATTTCTATAAAGCCATTTTACTCTTTTTCTGTTACTTTGCACAGACCTACCACTTATCATTGTACAAGACCATCATTATTTTTCACACAATAAAAAGGTCAGTAAACACAGCCTTCTCTATAATAGTCATTTGTTTTATGATATATTACAGATTATATGAGAAATTATGAGAGATGTTAGAATGTTGTCAGAATATTCACTTATATTTTCCCAGTACTAATTGGGGTGAGGGTGCTTATACTTACAACATGCATTAAAGGGGTCTACATGTTAAAGTAAACCCCAGGCTGCTTAAACACAGTACATCTTGTGACCTGTCCATACATACTGTGCTAAAATTTGGTGTCTGCGTACTGATCATGAAGGAGGGGACATCCTCCATAGGTCTCTTACAAGGCTGTTTCCGGAGAATATATACACACAGATCTGTATATATTTCCACATTTAGAATAAAACAGGCCGTGCACATTGCACGTTAGACCAGCATTAGCTGAACTGGCTTACCAGTCTTCTAATGTGTATTAGATGTTTGACCAACATCTTTGTACAGATGATGTGAGAAAGAAGGATCAGGCTTATTCCTATCTCCACATTGAGAACATTCATGCTCAGTAGAACTGAGTATGCATATTTATGGGGAGGTAGAGAGAAACAGATGTTGTCTAAAAGAGCATTTGGCTGACTGCTATTAAAGGTATGTGTCCACCTAAAGGCTCTGTTCACACTAGTATCATGGCTTCTGTTGTCAACTGTGCCGTTTTCAAATGGATACTAGTGAATCCTAGAAAACGCCACTTTTTTTAATAGGATCTGTTGGGTTCCCATAATGGTTCCAGTAGTTTAGATGGCACAAAGAGTGCTTCACCTTGCTTTATTCTTGCCATCAAAATGCCATAATCCTGATGAAAACCAAAAACATGCATATACCTTACTTATACTTACCAACAGCCCTGGAACATCTGGGAGGCTCCCAAAAAAAGGGGGTGACCTCTTGGAGTCCCACAAGAGCTTGCAAATCACCTATGCCTGGTGGAATGCATATGTATCTGCCGGGCTCTATGTCATTCTGTACTTGATGTGTGCTGGTCTTTTCACAGAAAGGGGGGTGGTCTAGTCACATTATTAAAAATGGGGGTGACATTCCCCCAAAGGAGATGTGGTCTCCCCAAAAGAGGAGTGGTCAACCCCAAAAAGTTACACGGCACGCTTTGCACGATAAACTCTTAAACTGCCCAGCCAATGTTGGAAATCTGTCTCTTGCTCATTTTATAGCATCTCCCAGATATACTTAGAACGATGATCTGCTTTCTACACTTCATATTTACAACAGCTTTCTTGGGAGGTAACGTTTTGTTTACTACTTGTAGTCAAGATCTTGGGGAGAACCCTTGTGTTCTTTCCATCTTCCCACCCCTGTGTGATTCTTACATGTACTATCAAGGCAGTTTATATAATGGCACCTGCCTGCGTGGCCAAATGACTGGTCTCAACTGGTTCTCTGAGAACAAAAAATAGAGCTATTTTGTTTTCCTTTATGCCTTCAGCCACAAGACCTGAGAGACTATGATGAACAGTCAGCAGGTATAAAAAAAATATTGAATGCTCCTGGGCTATGACACTTTCTCATCAAAAGCCTGGACTTCATCCAAGTTCATCTGTTAATGGACAGCATCATCCCACCCCCACCCATTTTCTTTCCCTACACGCTCGCCAGATCTCCTTTAACCCTTTCTCTGCCCCAGGGACCTGCTGACTGCTGCAGACAGACATGTACTGCATACTTTGCTGGATATTCAGGGGTTACATCTCCCATTGCTTCAGTTACACTTATGCAGAAGAAATTCTACAGTTCTAGAATTGAATGTTAACTTTTCCTTCCATAACATACAATTGTAAAAGGTTGTTTTGTAATTTATGCCTTAGACTAATACTCCATATGGCATGATATTAAATATCCAGGGATTTGCAAGGACTTTTGTTTACAAGGTAGATGGCAGAGACTGAAGGGTACACTAACATAGAGGACATACTCTCAGGTACAGTATCCATGTAACAAAACATTGCTGATGAACTATATTTTTTTATATTTTATATTGATAAATGTTATTATATCCTTACCACATTCATCAAGTTAATATTCTTCACTTTCGTGTCCATTTACCAATGACCACTATGGCATAAACAGGTTAAATAATATTTTTTCTTCGTCTGCCCCCCTTACATCCCCCATCAAGCTCCTACAAACTAGACACTGATTATGTCTCTGCTTTCCCCTTGCTATTCAAGATAAACAAAGTGTTTTAAGATCAGGGCACACCCTGGGACCCTTGACAAAGCAATCTATCATTCTGTCTGCTAAACCAGTCTGGCCACACTAAGACTATAGAGGCTGAAGCTCTCAGTGTACAATTTTTCCATTGTGCTGCTGGCCTATTACAACTTACTTCCATTCTTTGCCACTTTCTCCAGAGCAGATGTGATGGACCACTTGGCTTAAGCCCCTCCTAGTCCAGACAGAATTGTTGAAAGAAACCTCGGGAATAAGAAAGTACATGGCCAAGACCTAGACAGCACAAAGGCGGCGACTCTCAATTTTGTGCTCTCACCTCCACAAAATGCTCACTATTTATCACTGCAAGCTTTTCAGTGCCATGCTTCTGTAGAGCGAAGATTGGGGAATGAATGAAGCCACAGAGCAGGCTTTTCATGGGTTAGAGCAGAGCATTGTGTTGGCAATGAAAGGATTAACAAGGGTATCTATTAATAGTATTGCTGCGTTAAAGGCAATATGCTTTCATCACTATGTTGTTTTTTCCCGCTGTTATTATGAGCATGGTATGTACAATGCAATGACCATAAAGTGTGTGAATACCCAACATTTCTAACCCCTCCACATCGCACCATCATATTCACCACAAGCCAAGGCATATTCACTATTCCTAGATACCTAAGACAATGATTGACCCCAAAGCATATCGTTTACTCCAATATTTTTGCAGTAAGACTACTAGTCCTTCCATCCTATGCATAGCCCGGAACCACGCAGTTAACAAAATTTAGGCGACATGGACACTGGACTTGTGCTCTATGCCTTATTCCAGCCCTTTAATCACTCATTGAAAGGGGGAATCCCACCGGAGTGGTTTACAGATTTACACTCAGCGAATGGCAAGAATTCTTTGGCATAAGTGTGTGTTTGTTGATCAAATGTCACATCATGTGCTTGCCTTTATTATGACTTACAAAACCCTTGCTTCAGTCCCAAGGCTTTGCCAAAGACAACACCACAGTACGATAAGCAAACACATGTATTTATGAATCATGTGAAGTGCTAGCAGCCATTAGCGTTTCTCTGCATTTCACATGATATTCCAGAACGCATTTCATAGGCTCTGTGGAACAACTAAGCTTCTTGTGGATATATCAGGCTTATTTGTCAGATTTCATGCTAATTTGGACAGTTCTTCAACATGTCATTGATATTCATGGAGAGCCTAAGTGGGTTTCAACAAGAAATAGAGCAGCATTGCTTTATGACACAATTTGCTTTTTCTTATTACGTTAGATACACTACCACTTATGACTGTATGAAGCAAACACAATTATTGGCAGACTGCAAACATTCTATCTATAGATCCCATGTAATGCTTTTACATGGGGGGTTCTATGTATACATATAGCTGAAATAAATGTGATGCTGAGATCATCTTTTTCACCAGGATTGTTCAATGGGTCTGTATTAAGGATTTAATAAATGAAAGGATTGATATACTTATTGTATCAATAAAATAATCTATATAGGTATGAATGACTTTGGAATCTTCAGCGAAGGTCATTGAGATCAGTGTCAGGTTTAACATGTACCGTACGTTTTACTTTAGGCTATGGAACCTTTTTCATTTTGACTCTACTCCTAGGGTATGTTCACACATGCAGATCTGCATATTGAAAATCCAAAATATATTTTATGACCAGATCTACTGCATAAATCTGAGGCTTACACTTAGATTTCTGCTATGGATGTGATGTGGGTGTGAAGAAGATCTACAAAAGGATTAGCCCCATTGTCAATCAGTGGGGCTAAGCTTTGGCTTTTGTGCAGAAAATAAATGGCATGCTATTTATTTCTATGTTGGACTTTTACCACACTGACACCAAAATCCACTCAGAAATTTTCAGTTGCTTGTGAATGGAGTTGAGAAAATCCAAAGTATCTGTGGATTATCAAGCAGAATCCGTGTTGAAATCTGTATCAAACCTGACACATATGAACTGATCCTTATACATAACCCATTAAAGTTTATTTTTTCCATTTGTAGCATATGAGGCATAAATCTATAATGCACAATTTTTTTCCTAAAAATATTTTTACTTACAACCCTTAAGAGTGTCAGCTAATTCCAGGTTGTTATAAATTGCCTCCACAGGTGCTACAATGCTATCAAACTAAGTCATGAAATGATGGAGTCACCAGGATGTTCCAGGTGGTTGGGATCATAATAGTGTCACGTAGCATCTGAAAGGGGCCTCATTTTTTAAATTTTTTTTCAGTCTCCTTTCTTTACTAGATTCGTTTGGAAATATTTGCAAAGTTCTCTTACCGATTTCATTTTGGACCCTGAAACTTGTTTAGTCTGAACCAAAAGTGCTTTTATTTTATGCTGGGGTCTCTTCAGACCCCAGAGTATAGTAAGCAGAAAACTAGTGGAGGTATGGTAAAGTAAAAAAATGCTGATACTGATCTTCCCTCACCTCTCCTGGACTCCCTTCCGGCATCCAGTGCTCATTCCCTGGTGTCTTCTGTCCTCTATGGGCCTTTTCCGGCTGCTTCTGTCATAACCCAAAGAGAACCAAAGATGCCTGGGAATGCACACCAATCGCTATGAAGAAACCCAGGAGAGGCGAGGGAGGTGAGTATCAAGAGTTTTTTATTGTACTGTACCTTCGCTTATTATACTCTGGAGTCTGAAGAGATCTCAGAGTATAATAGTAGTTTGTGGGTAGTGAATCCTAAAAATCTTGGGTTCAGCCAAACCCAAGATTTTTGGAAAATTTGTAATGAATCTGGCTTGTTACAAACTGATTCGCTGATATCTATTCTTTATGTCTGCCACTAGCGATGTCCTCTCTCATACAGGTTCATTGAAGCCTTCTCTTACGTGTATGCTATGGACTAACTTATTTGAATATGGAAGGTTGTTCCCTGTCTTGCATGTACTGCTGCCAGGAGTGAAATGAGCAGAGTAACTTTCCGCTTGTATATACTGACTTCTCATTGCGCCCTAAAATATTTTTATGAGTGCATTTTGTGGCCTTTTGAGTGTTTGCATTATTGGAATACTTGCAATGTTTTTCTATGGTAAGCTAAACATGGCAGCTTCCATAAGCCATGTGAATGCAAGAATGTACAGAAGGTAGCATTTCTGCAGAATATGCTCACAGCCATAGTCATATTTTATGCAGTTAGTTAAATAGGACAAATAACCCATTCATTGCCAGTCTCATTTTACGCACAGCAAACAAAACAGTTGACAAAGGCCGACATGGATAAAGTTTGAACAGGCCCTGCTCTCAGATAATATATACAGAGGCCCCTCTGCTCACATTGTTTATATATGCAAAAGCCTTTGTGGTTGTTATATAGAAGTACAATACGGGAAGTGTTACAGAATGCCGTCTTACAGGAACCTACTCCTCACCAATGACCCAAAAATATAAAAAAAAAAAACTGCAATGTTTTATTTTCTAATACAGATCTATAGGCTGAAGAAAAACATCTGAGGAAAAGAGAATAATCTTCAACACTCCCTTTCCCCTGTAAGGATATAATGCCGTACTTGGTAATATAGTCATATGCCAATGTGGCACTGGCCAAAACGAAGAGGGACATTTAGCCTTTTTTATCATTTTGAAATGGTAAACTATCCATTAGATTTCATCATATCTTACTGAAGCAATTACATCAAGAAAATGATAGCGCGTGTGGAATCAATTATGCATGCACTTGGCCAGAGACCAAAGGCTATGGAGTCGGAGAGGGCAGAATCGTTCGACACACACAAATAAAAAGCCCCTAGATCTCACAGATGGACCCCATCAGTTCATCTTACTGCCTAAAAAGTTCATGCACTTAATAATTTATTTGTGTTCTGGATCCTGTTTCCAAGCTGAATATTAACAACTGTAGCGTGCTTTTACCACACTATGGAGCAGAGTCGAAGGCCACTATAAGGTCCCTCTGAGGTTAAGACATATGTTAATATATGGGTAGGAAGAGAAATATTTACATTTATGAATACGTTTTTATGTCTGTGGTATATTCATTTACTCATCTACTGTAGAATGTAATGTCACCTTATTTTCTGTTACACTACCTGGGTAGTAATGAAACTGGTTTGATAACAAAAATCCTGTATTTCCTATGCAGGTAAAGAAGATTTTCAAACTCTGTGTGCATTTTAGGGCATGGTACAAATTTCTTACTGTTTGAGGATTTCACCCATTGTAGAAATTGACATATAAATTATCATGTAAATCTGCATTTTTTTCTTAAAAGGAGGATATCACATTTATGTATGTGGAAATTTGCATAATTTCAACACAACCTTAAGCTAAGGCCTCGTGTGGCGGAAAAGCTGCGGTATTGTCAAACGTGCTGGATTGGGTTTAGCAGAAGGGAGAAGTATAACTGTTAAGTATATTTCCCATTCCTTTGCTATGGCTTTGGTTCACAAAACCGCAGCAAAATCTGCAAAAAAAAAAAAAAAGTTTGTCCATGATGGAAGCCTTACACCTTTAAACTGATGGCCGAATGCTCTTTAGTCCAACAGGTATACACCCTCACATACACATGCATCTTTGGCTTACAGTTCTTATAGTGACATAATTTATCGACAGAGAATCTGCATACCACCCACAAAAGATAATGGGCCAGTCCAGCCAAAATGTTGGGTTCAGCAGACTCTACAATAATATATATGGGCACATTCATGCCTCATGTACATGGCCATATCACACCTTCATACTGGTGCCAAGCATCACCCATATAAATCTATAGGTCATGTAACAAAAAGGTTTTTTTTATGGTGCCATATTCCACAGAATGATGTATAACTTCAATAATATAGTTTTATACAGAGACAACATATGGACAGCTCTGTAATAGATTAAAAAGGAGTCAGTGTGCCACCATACAGGCCTTGTGCACCTTAGTGTCAAATGCCTGTTCGCCTTGTCTCCTCCACATGCTTGTACACTTGGTTTTCAATGGGAAGAGGGAAGTATGCCTGAGTCTTCCTTCCTCTGGCATCATTTGTCTGAGTCTTCCTTCCTCTGGCATCATTTGTTGGGAAAGAGTCAGGAGGATCCCATACACATACAATAGTCAGCCAGTCCTGCCAAAATTGGTAGGATCAGCTATATTTTCTCCTATGTGTACAGAGACCTGTGGTTGGGGACCCTGTTACAAAACTATGGCTTATTAGCCTGGCTCACTTCATAAACATATGCTCTTGATTCCTATTTCATTGAAGGATCTGCTACGTATAGTTTTACGTCAGACAGTATTAAGGCTTTGTTATCTCTACACAAATGTTACAAAAAGAAATTGTGCTATAGAGTGAAATTGGGGTAAAGTGAGTTTTAGATGATTGGAAGAACACACGTACCTTGTTCATTTTTACAAGTCGAGCCCAGCATCAATCGATGATAGATGTTTCTGTAAGACCAGTTTTTATATTTGGAATGCTGCAGCCTGGTGGAACAGCACAAGCACTAAAGCATTCCGTCTCACTATTGTCAAATTGCTTGCAGCTTAACCTCCCTGCCTTTTTTGCCAAGATCAATTCAACTGAACCGTTGGGAAAGAGGAAAAAAGATCTAGATTTTTGAAGGAATGTCTCCCCCAAATGGGAACTGTTTCCTTATACATTCCACAAACTGTACTTAACATAAATGCAGAAACTGATAAAACATATTTAATTACTGGAGGTTAGGATCCTAATTCCTCAATTCACTAAAGGAAAGTTGGCAAGGAGATGCATCATTTTGCTGCTTTCTGCCTGAGCATCTGAGGGAGAAAAGCCACTGAGGCAGCTAATACACAAAACATGATCAAAAGTGATTAACAACAGCTTCATATGCAAATTGCATTAATGAAGGAGTGCAAAGTCATCATGTAAATTAAATATGTCAAATCTCTGGGTGAACTTTCACTCACGAGAAGAGAAAAAAACATCTATTTTTTTACATCATCAATTTCCACAGAATGAAAAATCTTAAGAATCTTGGTGCTATAAACAATTTTCACCTTTTTTTTTTCTCCTTCGGCTGCCTGACAGGCCAGGCTGATATGTGCCGAATGCACATGTTAATAAGCCAATCAAAAATGCAAAACAATTCGCAATTACTGCAAGGACCTAATGGTCATTAGAATTTACAACTAGGTAATGAACTAAAGTCTGCCCACACCATGCATATTCATAAAGCAATTTAGCCTTTGAAGATTAAAGCAGTGCTTAAAATTCAAATGAGCTTTAGCAAATTATCAGTAAAATTCATCCAAAAAGCACAGTGCTGCGTGTCCCATGATTTCCCCCCACCCCACCTCTTTTTAATGCAAACCCGCAGAGCCGCCTTTATAGAGAGGTGCTTAGGGGTGCAGAAGGCAGCACTGCCCCAGGCCTCACGTGTTTTTATGTGGCCTTACTTTGCCTCATTTCACTCACAGCCCTTCATGTATTTTCCGTGCAAACACAATTAACTCCTTCATTGCTCTAGGGCGTATGTATAGTTAAGCTGGCTTGCCATGGCTAAAACTTTTCTGTAGAGCAGCGAAAAAATCAGTCATGTTTCACGTCCATGGTTGATCGTTCACAAAGTGTACTGCCGAAAAGAGCTTGATTAGTATTATTAGTATTATTATTAACATCGTCATTATTATTTAGACAGCCGTAACCAAGTTGGTCCATTTATTTCAAGGTTTCTTTGCAAGTTGATTTTAACAACTGACACGCTGGCATATGTAAATTTCCAGTAAATTAATACATGTCCCCTTCAAGTCATATGTGGGAAGAAAATTGTATATAAAGTCATTCATTCCTTGTCTATTCATTTTGTGTTATTTCTATAGATGTAGCAGAGCTGAGTTTGTCAATCAGTTCCTGTGCGTGCAACCACGTTATTAATTATGTTCAAAGGTATGCCCCGACATATGTAGCTATATACCTATACCGCTACATATGTCTGCACTTGACAGCCAATCAACACAGAGTACACCACACAGTATCCTTTTCTTTTGGTATACAACAGTGTATTCAACCATGCTTTTCAATACAATCGGGGCTGCTAGATAGCAATATATATTAGCCAATCAAAGAAACCCTTTTGGCATTCATTTGGTCATTAAACTATATGAGTACATCAGCGTATATGACCGATATATAATATTTCCAGTGTACTTCACAATTGTACACTATAGACATGGCGTAAATTAAACCTTCCCACCGTAGAGATACAAAATAGTTGCGCCGTGTGACAAACTTTTGCATATATTGAGATTCTATTGATATCAGTGATATTACTCTTTGGGTTACTTATACAATAGGCCTATATACAACATAGAGTATATATTCACCGGCCAGATGTTAGCTTATTTGAGTGAGAACATAAAGTAAATTTTATAAATTGAGGATATAGAATATACATTATACATATGAGTTATATGCAAAAAGGGAAATCAAAGTTATTTGGCCATTTGGTCACAGGGATAATCGTGCTAGACATGACTAGAACAAGACATTGGGATACAATGTTGCATGCATTCTAGTGGTGCAGACAGCCAACCTTATTTTTATAGTTAAGGAACAGGGCACATTTAGAAGAAGTGAAACCCTGGTGATTTCATAGTTACATCTTTAAATATCAGTTGTGGTGGCTTTGGACAGTCAAATGCAAACCCATGTCTCAAGCTGTCTTTCCGAAACTGAGATTTGCATGTACCAGCCAAGCCATGTGAGACAGAATCAGTTATTAAGGCCGTTAAGTTCTGCTTCATCTTCATTATTTTTGAGGAAGTGGCGCTATCAATCAAGGTTACACTTTCGAAGAGACGCGGGCTCCAGCTAGTAATAATACTGACCGTTGCTCTATTGTCTTTTCCTAAAATAACTCCTAGTTTCATTGATACCTGTTATAACGTTCAGTGGGGATCTACATTTTGCACAGACTTTTAACAATGAAGAGGAAGGAGCTTTGAACGCTTAACTTTTATGTCTCAGAAATTGCTTGTGAGTGGTCCGTTCATTTCACTGTATGGCTAGCCTTGCCTTGCCTCAGGTGATTTCATAGATAAAAAGTAGAAGTCAATTCACTAAAACCAAGAGGCAACTAAAACATTTACTAAAAGTTAAATGGTATAATTAAAACAGCAAGCTAAACAGCCCATAAGTATAATAATACAAGACTTGGCTTGCCCCTAAAGGGTCTTGCAACATAATTATACGAGTAATTAGACTGGTTGCTCTTCAGTCAGAGACCCAATTCCCTATTTTAATAGTTGCATTGACTTTTAATCCAAATCTATCTTATATGTGTTATCATTGTCTATACATAGAACCAAATACATCAATAAAGTGACCCTCAGATCCAGTGATAAGTCCATATAACCAGGAACATCTCCCCTATGGGAATAAGAGTATAAGTGAAAAGGTAGTTTTGAAGACCATCCTGTATTAACTTCATATATCTCATTTTGTTTCATCGAGACCTATGAAAAGTACAGATTTAAAATATAGAGCAACCATCCCTATAATGCCCTATTACTATATAAATGTATCCATTTAGATGGATTTACTACAGTACGAGGAGTTGTATATACTCGTATATAAAACAGATTGAGACACTTTATCAAACTTTTTAACTTCTCTACTGTAGCCTTGTCCAACATAATACCTGAGCATGGAACCTAAACCTATCCATAATGACATATGAACTGTATCAGAGGAAAGTTGCTCAGTGTCCGTATTGTCATCATTGGTGTTGAGCCACAACAATAAATGCAACACTTGGTAACATTGTTGTCTCTTCTGGCCAAGTCATACAATAAACTACAATCTAGAGTTTATCGATAACTTAGTAGTGTACTAAAAGCCAAAGGTGACCAATGACAAGGATTAATAGCATTCTATACACTTGTGCTGTGTGTGAGCAGCTCTTGTATGCTATAGCGACTATGGATTCCTCTGATTATGGCTTGATAAAAAAAATAATATCTTAGAATTTCATTTAGATACTTTTTTTTAATCAGTTAGGTAAAAAACTCAATATCAAACCTGCCGTAGGTATATTAAGCTGGTTATACATATTAGGTGAATATCGGCCTGACCCAGCAGGACCAATAGGCCATCCATTGTATTTGGTTCTGACAGATCCTACTGTTCTAATAGGAGATACGATGCCACCAGAGGTGCCTGGCACTGTCTCCTTCCCCTCTCCCCAATGGGAACACATGCATCCTCGGCCAAAGGGAATGAAAAATCATTCAGCCGACAGCTATCTATCTAAACAGGATCATAGTCTTCGCGCAGTATTATTTCCTATGCTCATTGACTATTTTCGATGAGAGAGTACAGAGGCATTGCTCCACAGTGTGAGCTGCAGGATTCTCTAATCACACTCAGTGGCAGGTAGTTGTACTCATTAGTGGCCTCACATTACAATTTTACACTTGCACATCACAGCATCTCCTTCACTTTTGATTTGTTTGATTCCGAATTCCCAGATGTCATGTATGAGATTCATCGTTAGAACAATGTGGTACAGACTAAACGGCGCTATGTGTATCACTGTCTAATTTTCACTATGCTACAGATATAGACGGGCTGAGTTAGTCGCTTGGCACATATCACGATGCATTATGTGTGGTGCAAAATACACAAAGGGAACAGTTATGTGACACATACAGCTCTGCTACATCTGTAGATTTTTGACACCCTCTGTTGAATCAATGTTTACAACAAGTATGGTGTCGTAATCCGTTACCAATAATCGCAGAGGGAGAATGCCAGAATGTAGAGATGGAAAGTTCTACGCCATCGGGAAAAGACTCCAAATCGTGTAATATAGAAGAATGATGAGAAGAATGTGAATGTACAACAAATTGCAGTAGAGGAAAGTACAAAGCATTCTTGTCATGACTTCCTCAATAAAGTGAGAAAATCTCTCCCTTGTGCAAGTACTATTTTTTAGCAATTTAAACTTAAATTAAACCAATTTAGTATATTAGCATGGGGAAGATGAGACCACTGCACCATTAGGAGCTTCAAATGACCAATTTTAGTTGAAATAAAAAAAAGGCACCACCAAAAAAAAAAAAAAAATTCCTCCAGACATCTTTGTCAGCCATAGGTCTACATTACATACAATCCCTCCCAGTGGCAAACTTATTATACAAGGAAGCAGAGCCTAGCCATAGTTTACATGGACTCTATCAGAGCCAAGACAAAAGACTACAGACAACAATAGCTCGCAATGCAAATGCATAAAAAAGGGGCCACAATTCTTAACCTGCCAAAAACGTTTCCCCTTTTGCAGCGTCTGCAGAAAACTAAAGCAGCCTTACCAGGGGAGACGAAGAAAGAAAAATGTCACAAAGGGAGGTTGAAATATTTCTAAAAATTAAGCAATTAACTTTTCGGCAGAATTCAGCAAGCGATCGTGATAGACTGTTCTGCATAAAAAGCAGGAGTCGTGATCCTCGATCTCAGACCCGCGGCCGGCACAAAGGAGGCAGCCCCTGCACAATGCCTGCTGTCAGCAAGTGAATTATTTTTATACAGGAATTTTTATCTCTATTGTACAAACAAGTATGTGCCTGCGCTGACTTGTTAAGCAATCCACTTGTATGTAGAATAAGAAATGCCTTTTTTTTCCCTTTCCCCGCTGCTACTCGTCACACAGCCCTAACATCACAAGACAACACGTTCTTTGAAGACCCTGATTTTCCATTTAATCAGTTTTTTTAGAAGTCTTTTTTATCAGAATTATTTTTTCTTGAATGTATTCATTAATTTAAAAAAAATATTAAATAAGTCGGTTGAAATTAAATTTTCAAAAAATTCTTTGTAATTTTTTTTTTTCTCCACGACCGACGCATTGTTTATTTTTTTACCTTTTTGTGATACCTACGCATTAGGTTTCTATTGGAATACATACATATTAAATGGTATAGTGTTAAAAATGGAAAATTACCTTCGGCATATAACTTGCATTGGAGGTAAATAACCCTATTTCTGTCAGTTTTATTAAGTGCATTGCCTGAGGTCTGTTGTTTCTATCTAGAGGTAACAAATGCAATTGTCAAAAAAGCAATACACATTACATAGACGGTACCATTTGTGGCCTACAATAGGCTCTTAAATAAACTACAGACTAAAGTGTCCATTCTGTAATATATTACAGTAATATCCATTGAACATCAATAGTAAAGCATTGTGTATGGGAGCTGTGGAAATATCAACATGTATCTTGTCAGCAATCCTAAGGTATAAGCAGGTATATGTCAGGGGGGTCGTTTTTTGTGCAGGCTCCTCTCTCCTGTGTTACAGTTATGGTAACTTAGTGTTAGAGGATGAGACGTGTTTGTTTCAAGCACACCTCTTCTTGTCTGCACATCTGTGCAAGGGAATTTTTTGGGGGGAGTTGTTAAAACTAGATTCTGAAATTTGCTAAGGGTGAGCCAAAAGTCAAAGCAGAACACGAACTGCTGTTTTACATTTTACAACCTCAGCCACAGAAGCTCAATAAAAATCTCTTCTATTCTGCGCCACGGGGTTGCAAAACTTAATTTCTAAGTTTGTTAAAGACTGTATGGGCACAGTTATCGAATAGTATACGCTATAGAGACGCAGCATAACTGAGCTTATCAGATATAGCAGGGCCGAGCTAGTTATTTGGTACAACTTGTTGTGTGACCATGATGTTGCGGTTTTACATAGGACTGCTAGAAAGTGTTCCATAGTATCTTTACATAGAAGGTTATGATGATGTATATATAGCTCCAAAGTATAAACTTTGCTCATATCTAATGTTACTTTAATTTATATTTACTTTTTGTTTTATATGTATGTCATGTAGACTTTTAGTTTTGTATGCACAAGATCCAATGGCCTCTAGTGTTTTTTTTTTCATCTAGACTCAGCCAGTGCAACTCTGCATATGGCTTTGTCCCTATTAAAATATTCCACTGCATTGTCTAAAATGCTGTCCATAGTCTGGTTCAAAAACACCATATGCAGCTTTGTGATTGACAAGCATTTGTCCATCTAACACCCTGGAGCACCCTAACCACAAACAGGTTTCCATTATGGCCCAATGTGGATTCACAAGAGCATAAGAAACTGTAAAAACACTGTCAACGCTCTTTTAACTAAGCAAACTGGGAAAGGGTGAATGTGTTCAAGTGTGTTTTATTATAAGCATGCCTCTTTCTTCTTTGTACACTCTGTTAATTTGGTCCATCTGCCAACGAAGATGTTCTGCCTGCAAAATGGGCATACTGCTAAAAACTCCTTCCCACCATTAAACAAAGGAAATGAAGGCTTCTAATGAAAACACCAACCTTTCTGTGTTGGGAGGGGTGTGTGGGGGGGGTGGACATGAGTTTAGTGAAAAATTGCAGAAGTGTTAAGAGCAGCCATTATTTCAAAAGGGTTAATAGGAGCACATGGAACACAAATGGCAACATTGTAGTAGTATATTATTGCATTGTTGTATGCTACTATTCTTGTACCGTACTTTCAATCGATGATTTTATACCTATTATAAAAGGATTTAGGAACCATCAACTTATTTTTTCATAAGCAATTAAAATAGGCCCATTATAGTGAATGGTAACTACACGGACTGGCACAGATGAAGTAAGAACCAGACATATTGAACATTTTAACAACGCTGTCACTCGCACTAGGCTAAGCATTGTACAATTCCCTGGACTGACTGCACATTATAATTTCAGCTTGTAGCTGTGTACAGCTCTATTACAGAGGAAGGTGAGTGGAGCATTAAGATTCCACTGGTGCGTCTGCCAGGAAATTTGCATGCACTGATCTAAACTTGCACCTAAAGGCTTCTCGAAGGTGCAGTAACTTTGCTAATATTTCATATACAAATCAAGAGTCCATGCTGCAGGAAGGCGTCCTGACCTTAACACACCTGCAGCTTTTCACGTTCAAGTCCAGCTCAGAGTCACTTGGGAAACCACAAGTAAGCCTAATGGAAACATTCAATAATTCTCTGTCCCTTGATGAACAGTAAAAACCTTTCCAAAATGTGCTCACAATGTTTATTGGGTCTAGCCAGACTAAATGTACATGGGAAGCGAGACCATTGATAAAAAGTCACATCAATCTGGTGACTAAAAGTCATTCTGCAAAGTCATAAACACACACGGTATATCTGTGCCAGTACAAACATGGGCACCGTTGCTGGCTTTCAGTCCTTTTATTGTGTATGAACAGTGCATTATTACAGATGTAGCAGAGCTGAGTTGGCCATTTGGCATGACTCACGGGATATTGTAATGAATCAGTGGATTTACAAAGGATTTATCAGAGCGTTATCTCAATGTATAAACAACGGGGTGCCAAATGAAAAATTCGGTTCTGCTACATCTGTATATACCTGAATATAGCCAAGAACGCTTAATAATCTGCAAAAGTTACCTACAGAATTAGCAAGTTAAGCACATGCAGAATACGCTATAAAAATGACAATTTACTGTGAAAATCTATCAGTTCATCAGATTATACACAGAACTGAAAGACAATTTTGAAACAAGGCCAATCTCATGAGAAATCGAGCTGAAATCTACCAATGAGTGAGAAAAGCAATACAATAAGATCCCAGATCTAGCTGATATAGTGTGTATCAGGTGTGCGTATGGGTGTGAATAAAAGAGGATCAGACCCCTTTATCTAATCACATAACTGCCAGCATACCCATGGCACAAACAGAACCTCTACCAGCAGAAAGCAAATAAAGATGCTTACTGATTAGATCTCATAGTAAGCGATGGCACGATGCCAGGCAATGTCCAGCTTGATGCTAAGCGTCTTTTATTGCACAAAGCTGGTACCACGGCATACAAATGCCAACTACATTGCTGGCAAAACGGTGTCTAATTCAATATGAAAGGAACCATTGCTTCTGTAATCAGCTACTTCGGCATCTCCAAAGGGCATCTCCATTATGATGGTTTTTACATAATAAAGGCATGATGCAGGCGTAGTTGCTGGGCGTAAAGATTATCGATCGAACAACACACATCAATTTTGTTTACTACTGGTGAATGGAAAAATCTTCATTCTAGCACCATTCTACCTGATTATGCCGTCTTCATCTCTTAAGTGTGATCATTGTCTCTCCAGTGACAGTCCCTCCCACAGTAAAACATTATAGCTTTACAATTCACAGTTCAAAGCTTGTATGAACGTGAAAGCTAATTGATACAATAGGCGTACGCTACTACTACTACTGCATGCACTTCTCCCATGTAGTCTATGTTGGATGACACATGGATACATCTAATATGGACATTTCTTCTTATCCCTATCCCATAATAAACGCATCCACACAATGGTTTCGGATTTAATACTTATTCGTTAGGGTATTTAGTCATTATAACCCAATATATTCCTATACAAGCAGAACGCTAGCACTTCCTAATGACTTTATAGCAGCATGAACATAAATATTCTATATAACTTCAGCCCAGCAACAAAGATTTCATTTACTCAATACATAAAATCCTCCAATAATACAAAGCCAGACTAGAATTCCAGCAGCAGAAGTCTTGTGTGCAGTGTATAAATGCAATCCTCATGGTACAGTTCCTGTGTATGCAACTGCATCTTTCCTACATCAAAGTGCATAGACTTTCTACGTCATATTTACAACTCAGCGGGGCCTCCATAATGACCACATGTTAATTAAATCAATTCAGACCATAGATGTAGAGCATTTTTTTTTGTAGAGATAAATGAAGCATTTATGGCGGGGTGCCAGAACAGAAGGAACGCTTTTTTGTGTCATTTCAGAATATACAAAGGCTAGACACAAAAATGTGACAACCAGAAAATGCTTTTTTTTTTGCTTAAAATAAATAATGTCCTGTTTTGATTGTTAGAAAGATATTAGTGATCCACCACTAGGGCCACCAAGCTACACAAGGCAGGTAGCTACTAATACTGTAATACATAACTCTATAGTAAAGTATATACTATGGACACATGCGGAATACATTAATGTCATGGAACTATGCATTGCTAAGTCTAACAAAAAAACTTTAGACGTCTGGATGAGTTTTAAGAAATTTTTATATAGTCTACTTAGATACAACGCAAGCCACTGTAACATATCTTATGTATTGAAGAAGAACTGTCCCACCAAACCTTAGATGATGGTCTTCATAAGTTCATGTATAACTATGAATGACCAACACAGTTTTGAAACTTTCCAGATAATATCCAGATCACAGTTACTATCTAAGGGACCACTGCTCATGGCGTAAACTGATTTGCCTCGTAACTTTGGACAAAACATGGACTTTTGAAAAAATAACCTAAATCTTGGGAAAATCATTAATAGGATTCTATGAATATTATTTTATTCACATACATGCAACTTATTAGAAACAATACTATACAAAACAAGGACAAAGCCCATATTGATATTGCATGCTCTACTTTGGCAATGTCCTCCTCTAGAAGGATGTGTTCAGCAGAGATTGAATTTTGTATCTGATAGCACAATTTGACTTCTATTTCCACTCAGAGTATAAGGATTACACAGAACATCATCTAATGAATTACAACATGTTCCAAAAAGGCTTGTTAAAGGATGTCTGAAGATGTAAGAATCCCAGAAGGAAGTTATTTGTGAATGCATGAACCCTAGTCTCCGGATTAAACCTATAAATGGATCAAAAGCTGGGGATGCTCAGGTTCTAGAACTAACAGAAATAAAGGAACCTTATTTATAAGATGCTATCTGGGCTGAGGTGAACACACAGTTCCTTAAAGGAGTTCTCCCGAAAGACTGTTTAGTTACAGTAGCCTCCGAATGAACATATGGAGTTTATCAATAGAGTGACCTATTTGGGACAATGGCAAGCAGTCTGCTTTTAATTCCTTCTTGACAGATACTGTGTTTTGTCTTTTAAACAGAGCTCTCCAACATGTAAATATGATGTTACATCACTCCAGTGTTACTCCATATTTGGTGATTTAGAGTGACTTTGGATCTCTAAAGACTACAGATCCCTTCCACCAATCCCGGCTTCATTAATCATGAAGTACTATTCTGTTACTGCTATTCCCTCATATGAGGAGACAGCAATTGGAAATGGTCACTAGGCCCTCAGTAGTAGTAAGAAAATTAACCAAGAACATGCCAAAAGAAGCTCTTCTACAGTGTCAATTGTATCAAGCCTAATGATTCATTAACATCAAATACAGATACAGCAGAGTCAAATGTGTCATTTAACTCTTCGGGGCCATACTGTATGTGCATTCTGATAATCCACTGAGTTAATCCTGTAGGTGTATCTGCAGATCTATAAAAAAAAAAAACTACCAAAAACCTATATTTCCCAATGACAAACCCAACCAGCTACAAACTAAACAGTACTATAACTGTATGTATTTAGTATAAACATTACACATATGATACAAAGGACAGATAAAAGAATTACATTCTATCTATATATCCAACTATCCATCCATTTCTTCATTTTCTTTAGATGTTTGACATTCTCTCTATATATAAAATATTACAATACAGTTGAGCCCAGATAAACATAATGGTCCATGACATGTATGTTCAGAAAAGGCCAACAAAGACTATCAATTTTATAATAAGACAATTAAAATATAATGTTTGCTACAGTAAAACTTGAAGGACCCAATGCAAAGCTTCTTTTAACCATTACTCCCACCACCTACAACAATCAGATGCCCCCATAGAACATGGCCTGTAACTAGGTGCCAGATCCTACTGTATTCCATATCCATCTTACAACGGGAGAGCTACATTAAGATGTAACTGTTTGATTTTCACACATGCTGACCTTATACTAAATACACCACACAGTCCTCGTTCTCACACAGTGCTGGGCTGCAAGTCAATTCACATTTCATTGTCTGTGTCTAAAAGGTTAAAACAACAGATACAAAAGAGAGGGAATCTCATAAAGAGTAATACACTTGTGACCTATTCTTAGGAATGAGGTTTGTCTGGACTTGGAAAGGCAATCACCGAACTACCACTCTTTACGTTTATAATCCCATTTCTACCACAAGCATTCTGTATGTGCTATTGGCCTTCTCCAAATTCAAATTATCCTGAAAATTACAGATGTAGCAGAGCCCAATTTGTCATGTAGCCTTTTCTTTAGGGCATTGTAGTAACTCATTGAGTTAAGATGTCAGTAGGCTTACAAAAAGTTCTAGTGAAAACCTTAAGATACCACATTGTAAATTTTGATATTATGATAAGTAGTGACAAATCAATCATCTCTGCTACATATGTATGTATTATAGATAGATAGATAGATAGATAGATAGATAGATAGATAGATAGTAGAAATAAAATAAAATCAGTGCAGGGCTCTTCTAAAATGTGGTTGTGTAAACCACAAAGAAAATAAAGATACATCTGTCAAAACCACATCAGAGGTATGGGAAAGCACAGAGAGGCATTTATCATTTGGCTGAAGAGGCAGACTGCAGAAAGCGGCCTTTCCTGTCAAACCAACCTTTTGAAATTTCCAACATGCCCTTAAACTTTTCGAATAAGCATGTCTGTGCGCTTCAGCAACTGCCCTCTCTACTCTGGCCTGGCCAGTCGAAAATGGCATCTTAAAGTCAAGGTCAGAGGTGTCACTATGCCATGGGGCTGTGTTTAATTACAGTCTGCATGCTGACAGCCAGTATGGATCCAAGGCTAGCTACAACATAATTTAACCCTTTCTGCACTTCTACTGGTAAACCTTCTACTGGTAAACCTATATTTTGTAGACTAAAAAAAATGTAGAGGCCTAAATTTAAATATTTGCAAGAACTGGTTTAAGGGACAAAATTGCATATTTTAATTTAGAAACCGTTAGGTCAATTCTTAGAAATAAAATTCCGACTCTATGTATATATTGTATCGCTTCCAGCAAATATACATTCATTGATTTTTGAAATCTTAACAAAGACATCGTGAGAAGTCAATTATACTCTTGTAAGTAAGGTGATATGGCTGGAGTACAGAGTGAAGGGAAGCGTTCAGTAACTTCCTCTCATTAGATTTACCTGCTGCGTTTTCCTGTTTAGGACAAATCCCTCTAGATGACGTTGACAAACAGTCGTCATCCTCCGGCGTGACCTGGATGCCAACCTCCACAGGATTGGACGCTTTCTTCAGCTCACTTGGCGTAGGTGAGGGTGGCTTATCCACAGCCTTCTCTAAGCAAAGGCTGCCATTGCATTGTTTCCGTTTGTGCTCAATAAAAATAAGAATGTCCCCCAATGGGAAGTTCATCTGACACTGGCCACAGGTAAGAAGGTCATGGTCCCCTTCTCCGGTTCCCAATGTGCTGTTGTCTGGTTCATCATCTGTTAAAATGGCTTCGACAGGTTCGGCTGCAGTGTAGAAAACAAAGAAAACATCAGCTCTCTTGAGAAGGGAAAGGAGAAACAAGCAATAGATAGGCAAGGTTTATACCCCATACGTACTGTACCAATGTATCTGAGAACCCTATATTGTCAGGAAAAAAGATACAACGGGAGGACCATTATGAGGGATTATATCGGGAGGTTTTCTCAAGACCATGCTTACATGGTTGCAGTTGTAAGGTGACTATGTCATTATAGACTGCAAAGACATTTTGAATGAATATGTAGATGATGCCAGGAAAATGATTTAACCCCACAGTGCTGAGAAGAAGAGATAGCCTCATACTCTATTTATATACAAGGAACACCATAGCAAATATATAAATACTTAGAAGTCAATTATACAAAAAAGCTTTTAGCTATTTTGTGATATACTAGAAGGTTCGTACAGTCTATTCCTCACGTGTTTACATTCATGTTGCGCCATCATGTCAAGTCAGTGTGGTCAAGTGAATGCCACGTTTCATAACCACTGATAGAAGTCTATTTCTTAAACCTGAAATACCTATTCTACTGGCTGTCAAACTTGACAGATTGTCTACATGGTGATACAAGTCATTTTTCAGAATGTTAAAATGACACTTCTAATGAAACATATATGCAGTGTTGAAATCATACTGTTCCTAGAAAGCATTTTAACAAGAATAATTCTACAGCAGATCTATGGACCTTCTATCAAGCTGGGGAAAAAAAAAAAAACCTGAGAACCATGTTCTCTGATTCGTCACACAAAGGCAATGGTGACACTACAATGTCAATTAGAGCACAAAGAAAACCCATTTTGAAAATATCATGGTGCCCAATACAACTATCAAATAGTTAATCAGTCTGACCTTCTTAAGCAGACTGCCAATTTCACATTTTAATGAACTTAAAGCCACAGAGAATCAAAAAATAGATTTTAATTTGGTCGTAGACTATTGGAATAGATCCTGGTAAAGTGCAAAAATCTACTGAACTCAGGTTAAATTTATTTCAGCCCCACGTAGAGTGAATATTGAAGGGGGAGATCTGGAGTAGCTCCCAGTTGAGCAGCATAAAATAATATAAGAGTGACACCTTACTGCACCTGAGCTTCAAGTAGGACAAAGTCTGACTTTGGAGAAGTAGCTCTCTAGGACTAACACCATATTATGTAAACCCTAATATGAAGCCAATAAGGGCATAATCCTGCTCTTTAAGTGGTATGTTAGCAAATACAACTAGTATATTATATATTACTGTGTAAGCGCCAAAAATAATCTACTAACCAGGATAGTTTTGTTATTTCTTCGAGATTGTTCACAAGTTCAAGACCTGTTCACGTCACTAGGATCTTGGCACTTAAAATCAACTATGGAGAAAAAATAATCACTCCTGATCCATAAATCATCAATGGCTGTGTGGCATAGACTTGGCTCAGACATAGTTAAAAGATATTTGCAGAAAATAGGCAAAGTCTACCGAGTGCAGTCACCAGCCTGATTTACAATCAAAACCAGGAAATGAAGTGCTTATTCAGAGGTAGCTGATTACCCCTCCACATTTCACCTAATTAATTTTATAGGAGGCAAAGTTCTTGAAAATAACAAGATGATCAGATGTACAGATATAAAATCCATAACCTTAACATTTCCGATGCTCTCCACGTAAATTATTTCTAATTAGCTGGGAATACATCCTGATAAATAAGTACATTCAACATGCGTATAGTTGGCTCCTGAGGTATAGAGATAGCACTGGGGAATGATTCCATTATTCGGCATTATTATTAAAATCTGAGGCAGCTGTGAGTAACAGCTAAGTCACTGTATGGGCTCTGGTGTACATTTTGCATACAAATGTATATACAGTTTATGTTGTCTTTTATGTTGTTGTTATACATGGAACAGGACTTTGCATAGATGTGTATTTATACTGGAAAAAAATAGTTAAAAAATGTTAAGATCCCGTCTCTTTCTAAGTATTGGTACAATATCTTTCAGTGTCTCTTTTTGATTTGGAAGGAAATGCTTGTGGTTTCTCATTGATAGTTGTGAATGTAAAGTGTTCAGCAGATTAACACAATAATAACGTGATCCTGAGTCTGGTCTAGTCCAGGATTTACTAAAAATAATAAAGATCTCGAGCCAGACGACCAGCGTTTTTGATGTGAACTTTGCAAATAATAAAAGCACAATGGGAGCTTGAACAGAGGACTCTATCCCTCCCT
The DNA here is from genome assembly GCA_947044405.1 of Leptodactylus fallax. NCBI lineage: Eukaryota > Metazoa > Chordata > Amphibia > Anura > Leptodactylidae > Leptodactylus > Leptodactylus fallax. The sequence continues at coordinate 1,204,128 of CAMRHE010000009.1, read as the reverse complement.
CTTCCTCTCTCTGTCCAAACACGTGGATGAAAGGCAAACATGTCAGACAGTCAACAAGGAACCTCTCTGTTTTAGGAAAAACCTGTTTCCCTCCCCTCCCCCTCTTACACAAGACTTCTTGCCTCCCTTCATAGTAGTTAATAAAGAACAGAACAATGTAAACTTAAAAAAAGAACAGGCTGGACTAAGCACGCCACGAGTAAACTTCAACGTATATAATAATAAAAAATAATAATAATAATATTTAATAGATATTTTGAAATGTTTAACTATAAAGTTTTAATTTTTTTTTTACAAAAATAATTTTAACATATATATGGAGTAACTATTTTGTAAAACGGGTCGTATAGGACTTTTTATTTGAACATGACTGTATGCGATATCGTCTATAGAAAATAAAAGATGCCCATCATAGCTTAAGTTATGCATATATGTGTCTCAACAGCATGAATAGTGATGTCTGCGAGTGTGAAAGCAGCTGAGGACACAGTTTTTCAAGGTAGTTTAATCCACTGCCTGCATCGCCTCATTTAAATAAAGCACCATAAATTGTAGATATGGACAAAGAAATGAGAAAGAGAATAAAATGTGCTTCCCATTCACCCCCACCATGAAGAAAAACAAATTATGAAAATGTAGGAATATATGTTGAACTGGTCAGGTTCAAGTTTGGACGCGTTTCCTGATCTTTCTCTGCTCCCTAGCGGTCAGGTCTGGTATCACACAATGTGTCTTAAGTAAAACCTCATGTTGTCGATAAAGTCCCCCGGAGCTCCCTTGGCAAAGGAGGGGGGTGGGAGGTTAGGAATACCAGAAATAAACATTAATGCAGACAACAAGAGGCAAAATAACAGACAATAATCAATGATAATCCAAAAATTGAAGCTTACAGGGAATGACTTAAGACAGGATGCATTGAGTATACCCACTGGTAAGTCCCATAGGGGAATACTATAGGGTCATACGTGGTTATTTGTTACTGTAACTTTGCTAATCTCTGTCACATTCCATCTGTAAATGAGAATGTCCTACAGCCAAGGTAAAATATATGAAGGAAATGCGGCGGAACTTATATCCCCTTATAAACCATTGCCTCTAATCAATATCTGGGAAATTGGAAACCGATTGATTAAAGTTGGGGGACAAGTGAAACATGTCCGGTTACCATATCAAACCTATGGATCGGTGAAGATTACATAGAAAAATACAAATTGTCACTTCCTGCCACAAAGCATTCTAAGATGGTTTAATATAAGTGTGGACGCCATTAAGAATACATACATGTAGATGGGCTGACGGAGATCTGACGCATGGTAATTCTACAATGCAAGTTTACAACAAGCTGCACACCATTCACTCATTGTTCCCACGATCCCTTAGAATTGCTCCAAAAAATTACTAATTCCATGCAAAATGCCCCCCGACCTGTATTTTATTTTTATCTTGCATAGGTTACAGCACGGCTGTCAATGTGATTCCTTCCACAGAGGATCTGCCTCTTCAGATCATTTTTTTTTTCTGCTCACTTTTTTTTTCTGGAGATTATTTTGCTTTTCCTGTCTCAGTTGTTGGCAGGAGATTCTGCACACGCGGTGCTTGTAAACATTCAGACACGAGATTTTTCCCAATCAAAATCCACTTCCACTTTTTTGAAAATCTTCCAAAAAATAGTAAAAGAGAGAGAGAGGGAAAGGAAGGGATTTCGTCTGCCAGCTGCTATCGAGGCAAAGTTTTCAAAGAAGAGTTTTGGAAGAGGATTCTTTGAAAGAGCAGTGGCATCTAAACCCAAGCTATTCCCCTGCACAGCTCTCACTGTGTGCTCGCTCTCACTGGGCTTCACGGAGCAGCTATTACAGCAGGACAGAAGCAACCCTGGGAGCACGCAGCGACCCTCAGCTCGCATAGCTTATGCAGTCCACAAAGCAATGATCTCTTGCAAAACCTTGCACCTCTGAGGGTGCAACGCTCAAACTTGCAAGTTTCATTTCAACACTGAACCCTATATGGTGCCCTTGTTTCTATATGACTATCCACTTGGGGCTGTTTATTGAGTTACACGATCTCAGTCAAGTGTCCAGTCTGAAAGCTTCAGATGCTTTTTTATTACCATAATGCCTGTGCTTTCTTAACAGAAGAAAAAGTATTTCATTTCTACGACCAGAGGAAACTAGGAGAAAGTGAAAGGTCTTTATATACAGATGAAATTACTTTCTCACCCCCCTCCCCATCTGTGAAGCTACGTCTGTGTGCAGGTAAAGCATGGATTAAGCAAGGTACTTACGTGAGTATTCCCGTTTGCTTAAGTGCTGGGGCTTGCCTTGCTTGCGGCGAGACATGTTGGTTGGTGGGTGGCTTGTGAGAGCTCGGTTCACATCGGGAGAGCAGGGTTAGAAAGAAGGAGACTCCAGAGAAAATATCTTCATCAAATGCCTTTGACATCCAAAATAAATTAGAAATAATACAAAGATGGTGCAGGGAAGATGAATTGTGGGACAGCCGTCATGCCTTTTTTTTTTCTTTTTGGAGGGGGGGGTGAAAAAAAAGAGAAGAGAGATAGAGAAGGAGAGAAATGAAAAAAATGGCAAAAGCCCCCCTGAGCTGCAAGTTCAAGTGCGGACGTGACGTCCCTGCAAACTTGAACGTCAGGAGCTGGATGGACAGAGACATACAAAACATGGGCAGGGCCAGGGGGAGAGAAGAGGAGGAGGGAAGGCAACACCAATGGACATTCATAAGGGGCTGGACAGGAAAACCAGACCTGGGCAAGCCAATGGACAGTGATCAGAAGGAGAGGGGGTGGGAATGAGGGCACTCACAGTACAAGGGGGAGGGTGAGGAGAGAAGGGGCTAGACACAAGCTGCTGCTTATTGAAAGAAAAAAAAATATAGAAGCACAGTGTTGAGCTGGAATCTGATCCTGCTGTGGAGATAGCATAGAAGAAAAGATCACAGCCTCTATCACATAAACACACTATATACGTAAAACCCTGTGAGATCCAAACAAATGCTCACAGGCTGCACGCAAGGAGCACAGGGAATCTGCAGAGAAATAGGTGACATACTAGATGATGCTGACTTATTGAAGGGTGCCGAGGTCGACGATGCACACGATAGACAGTAACCGGGTGCTATCTCGAAGAGCAAACGCACTAAAGTTTTACAGATGTGCAAGGGACGGTTAAATATAAGTTAACCAGGAGGGAGGGGTTAAAAGTTGTATTAGAAAAAAACTACAGTGAAAAGAGAGGTGTGAGGCATAGAAATTCAATCTCCATACAGAGCACCGCAATCAATATATATGTTTAATCTACATATATACATATCTATACATACACACAAATGTGTAGTCTATGTATAGTCTATAGACAACAGATATAAACATATAAGCACTAACAACATATTAATGTAGAGATAATATGATGGTAATTTAAATAGGTCAAGTACACAGTGGTCAGTCTGAGTCACAAAATTCAGTACACAGTGGGTTAAGTCTGAGAAGGAGGAGTTGACAAGGAGGGAGAGATAGGTATGTGCAGACAATGAAGCAGAGAGGACATAAGATTCTATAGCTGGAAGGCCACAAGGAAAGAGGGCAGAGTTCAACTGGTTTAAGGTGACTGGTAAAAGCATTGATTGGTCAAGCAAACAGAAGTGGTTAAAAAAAAAAAAAAAAGAGGAACAAGGGTTCAGACGTTGGGCTTCCTTGACCAGTGAAAACCACTAACAGACGACTTATCAATAAATACACCTTGTCCAGCTCAGAGATATAGACTTCTCCCACAGCTGTGTATAGTCTACACTGATAACAGAGTCCAAGAATACACAAGGCAGAGGAATAACACTGTCACAAGCGAGATGAACAAAAGGCAAAAAAGAGCAGATAAGATGTTACATGTTTTATGAAATATAGTCCATACTTTTTATGGGCGCTTCTCCTTTAAGGGAAAATTGCAAATTATGCAGATCAATATAACGCTCATATAGTACTAATTGTATAACACCATAACATAGGAAAAAAGTGTACATAGTATTAAGGTGTTTGCCTTGTTCTGTAGTAACACAAGCTATTCATGTGAATAGTATAGATACGCTAGGATAAAGAAAATAATGTAAAATAAACCGGGGTTG